>BSBK01001921.1:0-332922 GCA_027943335.1 Chamaecyparis obtusa
CTAATAAACATCTCTAATATAATGTACTCGTATCCTCTAGTTGTCTGCAATATATGAATATGACTAGAGAAGGTCAAAAAAATAAAGTTTCAAATACAAGTGACTCTACTATCCTGAAAGAGCTCATAAATTATATGGGGTAGGAAGAATGAAAACTCTATATTCCTCATCACTTGGGCCTACAAAACTAGATGACGCCTCAGAAGATGATCTGGGTCAGCTCAGTCTAGTCAAAATATATTTTCTGAGTGTATCTAATGTAATGATGGTTGTTGTAGATACAATATGGTTGATGATATCAACTGCTTCCCTTTGGGAAGCAATGATAACTCTATTAGTATTAGCAACCATTGATGGTTCCATTGTCAGAGTCCTCTCCCCAACCAACTATCTATGAGTAGGTGCAACTTGATTAGTCCTATGATACTAATCGTGATCAGAAAATATGTCGCACCCTTCACCAAAATAAAAAAGAAGATATAGATAGTTGGTGTTAAGACACAAATGAATCTCGATGTAAAACTACTATGCAAAATATAAAAGAATCTAGTCATTATTAGGATAACGACTATGCACTGCAAGGAATTGAGGGTATATCCTAGATGCTATCTCAAGATTTAGTCACCGCGTGACCTAATATGCCCTCACCTTTTCCTTCATCTGATAAAATGAGAAGAGATCTTGTTTGATGATATCCTTAGAGACACAACTCTAAACCATCTCTAAGGACATATCACCCGAGACCTCAACTCTCAACTCTCAAAACATATCCTCTATGACCTATGGTGTGAATAAACTATGAGATCTCATCGATCCAATCAACTCCTCAGTATAGTGGTACACATATCTGTATATACCCTCCTAAGATCTACTAATATAATATTGCAATCGACCCATCTCTATGGTAGCGAACTGAAATATGCTAGCAATATTTGGAACATGAGTTAGATTAGGGTGTGCTCCAACATTAGCTAAATGAACATGAGGTACATCACCTTGAGGCACCTCATCTTTAGGTAGATCATCCCTATCATGTGTGGCCATCTAGGGGTAACATTTGTTAAATTTTAAAAATAAAGTAAGTACATTGCATGTGCATGTAAAATAGAAACAAATTTAATATAAAACCATGCCATTAACTATAAACTAATACTTAAATCTAAAATTATACATGTAGAATTATAAATGATGGATATAAGGTGGAGAGAGAAATATAAATGAGTTTTAAGGTGAGAGAGAGTTAAGGAAATAAGAAGGGGATTGAGAGAGAGAGAGAGAGGAGAGAGTGAGAGAGAGAGAGAGAGGAGAGAGAGAGAGAGGAGGAGAGAGAGAGAAGAGAGAGCAGAGAGGAGAGAGAGAGAGAGAGAGAGAGAGAGAGAGAGAGAGAGAGAGAGAGAGGACATTGATTTTTTTGAGTACATGTGTTTAACAAATAAAAAAGTACCTATATTTTTTAAAATATTTTTTGAAGTTAATAAAATACAATAATTAAAAAACTGCAAAAAAGAACCATATATGTACCCAATTAAACAAAGTTTAAGTTTTTTTTTCTAAAGTTCATATAATACAATAATTAAATAACTGCAAAAATGAATCATACATGTACCCAATTAAACAAAGTTTATGTTTTTTTTTTCTAAAATTTTATATATGCCTTTTTCTAAAGTTTTCTAACATTGTCTTAATTTTTTCTAAATTTTCATAAGGTTTTCAATTTTTTCTAAATTCTCTTAAGTTTTTAAAATTTTTCTATTTTTTCCTAAGGTTTTAAATTTTCTAATAAAAAATAATTAAAAATTACTGGAAATAAAAATTACTAATATATTTAACTAAAAAGTAACTAAAAATAATTTAAAAACAAACAAATTATTTTATTTTTCCTAACATTTTCTAATTTATTTTTCTAAATTAAATTTTTTACATTTTCTAACAAAAATAATTTTTTTGAACTAAAAATTATTGAAAATGGAAAACTAACTAAAATAATTAAGAAACAAATAATTTACAATAAAAACATTAAAAATTAAAACATTAAAAATTAAAAAAGGAAGAAATGTGAGCACCTGGTATCAATAATGGTTAAAGAGAGGTCAAAAGTGTTTAGAAAAAAATGATCTCAGCCTCTAGGTCCTCACCAGCTTCACTCTGGCGCCTGGGGCCACAAGCTCTGTAAAACTAAATTGTGAAAATGACTATTTCCATTAGAAATTTATTGGAAATCTGACCAAAGGGGTCTTCGCATGAAGGGGGTGTTCATGTGAACACTCCTTTGTAGGGTAGTTCATGTGAAGGGGGTCATCGCTCGAACACCCATGTAATGCCCCACCAAGGAACCCGAGATAAATTAACCTAAACATGCAACTAATTTTACAAAATAATTTTTTTCTTAAGAGTTTACAAGCAACAACAATAGTGTTTTATAATGCAGAAGCAATACAATATAATTTACAACTCTCATTCAAGTACAACTCAAACATAAATTACAGATCTCAAGGGTTCCTTGACATAGATTACATAAACATTAATTAATTTATTTATATTAGATATAATTACAAACCTCATGTATACAAATGAATGATAAATATAACATCATATAAAGGAAATCATAAATATAATTGGTACCATAAGGTATCCATAATATTCCACATCCACTACACATGTCATAGGGTATGTAATAGCAATGATATAATATAAAGTACAACATGATATCTCTTAAATAACTGATACAATGATACATGAAACATAGAATAAGAAAGATAAGAATATGTCTCCCATTAATGAAGAACAAGAAGGTACAACTACTACAAGGATCATCCATCACTAGTGCATGAACGTCAAAATCTCAAATGGTAAATGAATCACTACCACTTGACCTCATGGAACCTAAATGGTCTACTCCAACTGTGCTAAGGAGATAACAATAGACCCCACTTGGATAACATATGTAAAAAATCAACACAATACAAGCTAAGGAAGAGATCCTGAAGCTTTCTAACTAAAGATGTACCAAAGGATAACAAGGTAAAACATACACAACCAAAGGCAACCAACACATGTAGGAAACCTAAGATGCATAAAGGGAAGTGTCATCACACGAGCCATCTCTAAGGTTATCCTGTAGTCTCTCAGGACATTGATGCCTTAGTGACTCTATGCGATATCAGTAACCTCTCATGTAGACGAGGGTACCAACTATGCCATATCTAGTCCACGTAGGTGGCAATCATTTTCCCACTCCCATCCTAGTCAAAACTCAATCAAGTAACTTAGGCATGGGAGAGGCAGACAATGTCTTATTAATTCATTTTAAACTCTCAATTTTATTTAATTATCACATATTAAGTCACTTGCAATAAGTTATCCTGGAAACCACTTGCGGGCCCCGATGCCTATTGCAAGCTACTTCCCACCTACACACTTAGGTCAAACCTACCTAGGTTCACAACTGAATAACAAAAAAAGATAACAATAAGGCCCTTGAAATGGTTCCAAAAAATTATAAGAACACACACTAATCCTCAAACCATAATACCACAAAATCATTCTACATAAACCATTTAAATAACCATTGTCGAGTACAAATAATCAGGGTTGTAAAGCATACAATGAGTACATAACATAATAAAAAACACATCTCGAGCCCTTGGTTCACACTTCATAAAGGCCGACTTAAAAACCCTAGTAAACAATTTGATACAACAGGTTAAAGTCTTAATCCATCAAGTCATAATTTAAATATTTGCAAGAAGGCCTACTTCCTTCAGTGTAAACAAATTCGACTCCACATACATATATATCAATGTATTTGACAAAATTAAATAATTTTTTTTAATAAAATAATAACATATATATTTTAATAATGTTAATATATTAAAAATTAAATAATAAAAAAATAATAACATAATTATTAATTACTTAAAAAAATTAATATTTTCATTAAATTTAATTTAATTAAAAAATATTAAAATTCAAATTTAATAAAAAAAAATCTTTTGAAAAAATACCTTACTTGTTGGGGGGCCCGACCCTCCTCACCTTGCAATCCCTACTGCAAGTACATTGTGGCAGGCCGCAAGTCTTGCGACAGTCTGCAAGCCTTGCGGTCTTCGCAAGCTTGCTGGTCGTAAGAGGGGTGGTAGGGGGTGGCAATCCTGCCACCTCTAAATTAATTTAATTTTTATTTATTTATTTATTTTATGATTTTTTATGTATATATTTTTAAAAAAATTTGTGAGGTAAATTCTGACGTCCAAAATAGAGAATATAATTTATTTTTTTCTTAATTGAAATCAGACTTTGTTTTTTGATAATGAAATCCCTCAAACCAAACCCTACATGCAACTCCAATCAGGAAAAAGAACTCAACGTGCAACTCTAAATCAAAAAATAGGACTCAACTGTCAATTCTTCTTTTTATCAATTACGATACATGATTAATTGTAATTACCATAAATAAAAAAGAATGCACTTTTTCAATTTTAATTCCCAACTCAACTTTAACTTTAAATTCTAATTTAATTTTCACTAAACTAAATGTGCAACTTAAATTGCATTTTAATTATTTAATTAATCAATAAATACTTTCACACATAATTAACTATGCAAATTGATAAATTAAATATTAAATAAATCAACTATGCCTTAAATTTTATGAGTGGATTTAATAATTAATTAAACCCCTTTTATTCCAAATTTAAACTTTTGATTCAATTTTTAATTAACAAAGGTATTTAATCAACCTAAATAATTAAATAATCTCTATATCTAATATTTTCACATCATAAAATATAACTATTCAAATCCCATAATTACTCCTAATTTAATTATTTAAATCACATAATCTACACAAGAAAAAATGCTTGACTCCCAAGACTCAAAAATCAACTAACTCCATAACAAGCAAACACCAAGGAAAGGTTACAAATTCATGTCACCTTGACACATTCAGATAGGAAAATCAATGATAAACTTGTCCCTTAATTTAGGACAATGATGGCCTGGGTTGGGATTTGGACCTATGTGTTATCTCCCCTCTCTTACCATTTGACATATTCTGATAGGGCACACTCATCCTGACAATTTAGGGAAGTCGATGCTCGGTACCTAAAATCTTACATTAAAGACAAGCATTTACATACATGTATAAATATATAATAGACAATGGCAGGGATCAACCAATCGTGTGGATCTTGCAAGAAATTAATTACAACTTCGTCTCTCAACCACATCAAGCACATCAAACAAAAATATAAAACACACATGCCAACCATACCCATGCAAGTATGGGGTTAGTAAACCATAAATGTAAATAATATACTAACATGTAGATTACCATCATTAAATAACTATAATGTACATACATCATCATAAGCATTTAAATTGACATGAAAATAACCATATTCATCTAATTGAAAACACACGATATAACACATTATCCAAAGGTTCATATTTAATCAAATTAATAATCCAAATATTTTTTGTAAAGTAATTAACATACACATAAAAGTGACCTAAAAGAGTTTGGCAAAAATAACTGAACAACAAATTATGCGTGGGCACTACAACCCACATGTTAGTGTATTTACACAAAGGGAATTCCCCTCTTTGTGCGAAGACCTCCTTCATGTGAAGGGGTAAAAAATGAAAAAAAAATTCATGCCTAATCTTTCTTTGTGCCTAAAAGTGGGATAGACTATAGTTGGAACACCCATATTTTCCATATTTGGTGCTTTCTTTAACCATATAAAACTATGCACATGCACATATTCCCTATGTTGTCATTCGTATCTGCACCAAGAGTCTATAACATTCACACTATTCTCGAGTATCTCTTTCCTAAAAGATGAGTTTTGTAAATGCATGTATTGTGCAATAATATGTAGGTAGTCAATGACATTTTTTTTGTACCACAACTATATATGCTTCTTGTGGAGTGCTTGGTCATGTTCCAGGCATCAATGCATGTAAATCTAATGGATTCAAGTCTATTGTTCTTAATGTGAAAAATATTGTTGGTGTTCCAATTCGATGAAGCATGCCTATCAATTTTGCTCGACACTTTATCCAATGTGATTTTGTTCCTCTTAAAGTGGTTCCAAATTGCATCAATTTTTCTTCTAGATGAGAGTCTGGTTTATTTAAATTTAGTTTAAAATATATATCTTATTTCTATGACAAAATGATTATTGTTCAGTCATAACATGATAATTATAGAATTACCATATAAATAATTTTCAAAAATACAATATGTACAATACTAATTTTGTTATTGAAATACATAATTTATAATTAAAGTAAGTGTAAGAGAGTTTGATTTGATTAAGTGAGAACTCCCATTAATTGAAAATTTAGCATTGATTTTCTTGTGTGTTGTTTGTTATCATTGATTTTTGCTTGTTATGTCTTCTAAGGTCGCTCGAGACAATGTCTAATTGACTAGAGATTCATGACTGGGGCATAATATGTTTTCTTTGATTTTTGCTTGTGGTGTGGTTTCAATGATCCTAAGTGGTCTAATTGTATGCAATGAAATTAATGTGCTAGGAATATAAAACCTAAGTTAAACATTCAACAAACTAATCTATCCCAACATATAAAATTAGACCTACAAAATAAAATCAAACAACTAAAAAAGGAATGTAAACCTCAAACCCAAGTGGCCTCCTTTGTAGTGTAGATAAATGTCCAATGCTTAGTTTTTTTATGTGTGCTCAATGATTTCTCAATCTTAAAATGGTTAGATTTTTAAATGATTCTGGCATTAGGATGTTTCTATGCTTATCAATTTGTAGGCAATTTGGCATGATAACAATGTATGAAAGGTGGATGATAATGAAAGAGAAGAGATATCAATTTATAGGCAAGAGGAGGGTAGAATGAATGGTCAATGTGCAAATCTAAGGAAGGGTGGAGATGCATTTGAGAGAGAGCACATAGATTGTGCTTTCTTAATTGTCTCTCATTGTGACAAGTGTCACAGGGAGAGAGGTTTGAAAGATTGGGGGAATGTGACCATTTTGGGAAATGTGAGAGGGGACAAAGGTGTAAGAAATAGGTGGAGTGTGTAAGAGGAATGTAAGCGCATTTAAGGTTGACATGAGGTGAAGAAGTTAGGGGATGTGAGGATGTGACATGAGGGTTGACTTGGGTTGGCTTAAGATTTTCTAATCCATGGATTATGATTGTGCAAATGTTTAGTGGGTGATTACGCTTGGATTAAAGGGCAAGTGAGAGAGTTAGGAGGATGTGATGGGAGGAGAGAGAATGAGTGGAGGGTTAGATTAGCTAATCATGGTTCATTAGCTAATAAAAAATATTTAGCATGTGTGAATGGGTTGGGTTGAGTTATAACTCAAGGTTAAGTGGTTGGAGGTTTGGTTAGATGAGGGTTAAAGGTAGGAGCCATGTGCTCAAATCGAAATAAATGTATGATTTAATTTCAAGTGGAGGAAAAGGGATTTATGAATTAATCTAAATAGATCAATATATTCATTTAAATTAATAGAGGAATAGGGATTTAATTAATTAAATAGTTATGAGTTGCCATTAGATTAATTGGACTATAGTTAATTAATTAACTAGGGAATGTCATAAACTAAATAATAATTAAATATTTAATTGATTAATATACTAGGAGAGAACTAAATAGGATTACTTAATCATGTAAGCAAATTCAGGTGTCTACACTAATATACTGGGTGTCTGTGGTAAGATCTTCCATCATGATTGGAATGCTACACATACCTTGACCCTCTTTATTTGGACACTTGGGTGAGGTTGAAATTATCTCCTTTTCTGTTGCTTGTGTGTGCACGTATGACAAAACTCTTGGTTATTCGAGTAGCTTATGCCTCGATACGGGTGTTATCTTGCAACATCAAATTAGAAATCATGTTCAAGTCATATCGGCTCTTGTGTCTTGATGCTTGTATGCATATTTCCTACATATTATATGATAAGGTCATATTCATATCTCCATGGTCTCCCTTGCACCAGTGAAGGTTGTATTGACCCAGATGTCCCAAATGCTCAAATGATGATAAAAAAATGACTAAAGGATCAATGACTTGACTTGTGTCTTAGGTTGATTTCATCCTAGGGCTGGATTTGTAGTTTAAGTCTTGGTTCCCTTGAACTATCATTCCTTTCTCTTCTCTGAAGTGATCAACTATGACATCTCATGTTGAATATATCTGCACAAACTAAGGTCAGTATCATCATAAAGGGGGATGGAGTACTAAGTTTTCATTATCAAAGCAGAAGGTACAAGCACTATCAACATCTACACTATGCTTGACATCAGTGATACAAGCATGAAGTAAAAGCATTAGCATCAATATGACATGCGATATATTCATCAAAGACATAAAATGAATGATTAATTGCAGCATACATGAGCACAAATAGAGATAAACACATAGGCATCAGAAACAATATTACTGACTCAGAATATCCTGCAATATATATATATATATATATATATATATATATATATATATATATATATATATATATATATATATATATATATATGTATATATATATATATATATATATATATATGTATATATATATCTATATATATATATATATATATATATATATATATATATATATATATATATATATATATATGTATATATATATATATGTGTGTGTGTGTATATACATACATACATACATACATACATACACACACACATATATATATACACATATATACATATATACATATATATATATATATATACATACATATATATATATATGTATGTATATATATATATATATATGTATGTATATATATATATATACATGTATATATATATATATATATATATGTATATATATATACATGTATATATATATATACTGTAGACACCGAAAAATCCTTCAGAAAATAAATTATTTTTGTTTTCTGAAAATCTTTGATGACATCATCATTTATTAATTAATTATTTATTTAATTAATTAATTTATTTTTATGGCATTAAATCCCTCTCTCTTAATTAAAAATCTTTAATTAAAGAATCTAGCCTAAAAATGTCATTTGGACATTATCCCTAATTTATTAATTATTTAATTAATAAATTGACCAAAAAACTTCAAAATAAATTAATTTATTTTTAATTTATTTTTTATCCCAAAGTTGGCCAAAATTGTAAAGAGCACTAAACTCTTCTAGAAAGTCCTAAACCTTCCTCTAAATGGGTCAAATCCCTAATCTAGTCCCCTCAAACCCTAAGCCCAGATATTTAATATTTATTAAATTTACCTTTAATAAATATCTAAATCTCACCAAAAGCCACTTGCCCATCCCTTTCTCCTAATCCTAATCCTAATCCCCTTTCTAATCTTGTCACATTCCATTAGCAAAAGGTTTACCAAAACTTATGCTAACCTCCTCTTAGTCATCCTCCTTAGTCAACAAGGATTGCCACCTCTTGGCCACCTCTTGCAAATGCATTTAAGGATGCATTTAAGCCTTCCTTATCTTTCTTACATGCATTCATTATGCATTTAAGACCTTCTTATCCCTTCCTTGCCACCTCTTGGCCTTGGGCACATTTATCAAATTGTGCACATGCCCTCAAACTTTCAACTCAATCCTCCCTTGACACTTGTCAGGACACTTGTCCTTGACTCAACCCTAACCTTAGCCCTAACTCTGACTCATCTTTTTAACCCAAGACCTTTCCTTTTCCTATAAATAGCCTCACTTCTTTGAGCAAACCATCCTCTCTCATCTTTCAACTCTCAAACTCAATAGCAAAGTTATAATGCCATTTTCATTCTAGCATAAGCATAAACTCATCATTTTAGATCATTTCCAAGCTTAAATCACATCTAAATTAGCTTAATTGGATTAACATAGATTCATTTCTTGTTTCAATCTTAGTTCATCTTTTAGCTTTGCACATTTGTGTGATCTTGAGGCCTTTGAGGCAAAATAGGTTCCTCATACCTATTTTGTGTCATTTTGGGTCTTCTTGATCCTCAAATCATCCTAATTTGCATGCTCCAAGTGCTTGAGTTTGCACACCCACATCCATCTATATCCAAGCATATCAAACGGTGCATGGGCGCATCCGTTTTAGGCTTAAACTGAGGTGGCTTTGATTTTAGTTTGTTTACCATTAAATTTGATTTGATTATATGCTATGACGTTTGTTTGTCTTTGGCCTTCAAAATAGGTTTAGGTGCACACTCAAATCTTAGTCTACATTCTGGCATGCCCGGTGGGACAGAAACCACATACATTTTGATGAAATTATACTTTATATGCTTGTATTTGCAGGGAAACAAATGAAATGTCACCTTCAAGCAATTAAATGTCACCTACAACAATTAAATGTCGCCTTCAAGCAAAGAAATGTCACCTTCATGAAAAGAAATGTCGCCTACAGACAATCCAGTCACGCCTTCTTGCAATGAAATCACGCCTTTGAGGAAAGAAATGACGCCTATGAGCTCTGTTTTCACGCCTGCATAATTGAGATTTTCCCGTGATCAATAACTTCTGTTCCGTCCCAGAATTCTTTTTGGTCACCTGGATTAAAAGAAATCATGCCTGTGACGAAAGAAATCACGCCTCTGCATATTTATCTATCGCCTTTTGAGGTACAGAATGTCGCTTGTAAAAATGAAATGTCACTTCTGCACTTTCCAGCGTCGCCTGTAAGCTGGACAGTGTCGCTTTTTGTTTTTTTTGTCTTGAGCTGCTTGGGACTATTTTTTCATTTCTTTTATTATAGCAAAGGTCAAAAACAAAATCTTGAATGACATTAACGAAATGAACTTAGGTCCTAGAATGTCATTGTCATTTTGAAAAGCTAACTCAATCTCAAATGCACTAAAGGAATGAACAACTCTATTCCCTCTCTTATTTCAGATTTCAAAGCAAGCAAACAAATTCAATCTTGAGTGATCTAATGAATAAAACAAAGCTTTTTCAAAGTTCTTAAATCAACTCGCTAATCAAATCTTGAATGCACAAAAGGAAAGAACTTGCAACTGTTCAAATCATTTACATTTTGGAGAAAAGAACAAATCAAAATCTAATCACGAGTGTCTTCATTTCAAAGTTCAAACATCACTTAATTAAATTTGGGAAAATAAACAAAATCTGCTTGATGTGCACGTAGGAGTTTTTCAATTCTTGCATAATCCTTGATTAGAGTAAGCAACGTGGAACATTTGAACTTGGACAAGTTCACTTGTTCTGCTTTTAGCGAGGCCTGTCCAAGGAGAAGCGCTTCCTCCTCGGAGAACGACCTCAAGCCGGTATCCCCTCCGGCCGGTATACAAATAAGTGAAGTCCAAAAGAATCACTTATATCTCCTAATCACCGGGCGTTCGTGCCAAACACGTGTCTGGGGATGGTAAACATTCCTCTCCCCCAGCATTATTGGCAAGGCTCTTAAGTGAGTCACGGGCGATCAGCATAACCGGGGTATGGAGACTCCACGGAATCATTAGCAAACTGATAAAATAGAGGCTACCCTATCTACATCCGAAGGTATCAAAATCCTTGTGCAAGGACCGATTCCAAGGGGTTTACCGGGTCACCTCAAGATTACTCACCATTTGTATTCCCTTTCGAGGGGTACCAAGCTGTGGGCAAGGATTTTGATACTTCACCTTCCTTAGGTAGTTCTACTTGAAGTGTCTTGATTGTTCAAAACCTGTGAAAACATTTGTCAAACATACACTTTTTCGAAAGCATTTATCAGAGTCTTTTATCTTGTTTGTATCTCACAAAGTTGCTTTGTCCTTTGTTAAGATTGCTTTTTATCAAATCCTTTGCCAATGGAAAAACATCAAGCAGATCTATAACTTGGTTCGAAGGACAATCAGAGCAGCCATCCCAAAACTTGGTCATCTCCCATCCCTTTGTCTATCTTCTTCTAGAAAACCGTCTTCTTTCGTCAGTCATCCCAATCTGAGTCTTAGTCTTCCAAACCATCTTCGTCCTTCCTCCTTATCCAACTCATTTGCAAAGTCAGCATGTCTCAAATCTATAATGAGTTTGGTTATGATATCTCTCCTCTCCGTCCAATCGATCCTAATGATGATGAAGGTCTTGTAGACCATGATGCCTATTTCAGCCAGTTTGCTCCAAGCAAACCCCAGCGTTCCATCATTCCTCCAATCCAGCCAACCATGTCTTCACGCTTATCTCCTAGCACTCCCTTTCATGTCCTCGTCAAGGCTAGCACTTCTTTTCATGTCCTCGGCAAAGCAAACCCAGTATCTTATCCATCCCCAGCATACCCTTGTCTTCAACCCAAACCTCTTCCATATGCTCCTTTCGGGCCTCCACCTTCTGCTATGGTCATATCCCAGTCACCATCATCCCTTAGAAGTGCTTCACATTACTTTCCTTATCTAAGGCCTCCATCTACCCATCCTCCAAAACATTCTGAAAACCAAGATTCTATTCTTCCTATCCTTTTCCCCAATCCTCCATCCTGTCCCAAACCACCATCCTCTCTTCCAAACCACATTACCAAAAGTCTCTTCCCTCAAGCAGAATGCTCCCCTCAACCTGCTTCATATCCTGTACCTCAAACCATCACCCCCATCTTTTCAGCACCGTCATCCCTTCAAACCACTGCAGCTACATCATCCCCTCAAGCAAAACCTAAAGCTCTCTTTTCAAAGTCATCTTTTTCATGGGTGTTCCCTTCTTTCTCTCCTCCTTCGTGAGCATCTACCCAGGCATGATCCCCACCTTCATGCAGGGATCATCCAAGCTCCCCATCTCCTCCACCTTCCAATTCTTCTTCACCGCAAAATTCTCCAAGGAAACTAATAACAGAACCCAAGGAAGAGCCAATAACAAATCCCACACCAGAAGTTGAAGAGCCAAGAAAAAAAGAGCTGAGCAAATCTTCATATGAAGCCATCATTGATGTGGCCTATCTAGCGCTCCCATCTGTTATCTGTCCTCCATCTATCCTAATCGATGATCTTCTTCCATCCCACAGCATTGTTGAGACCCCTCCATCTAAAGTCTCTATCCAATTAGCACTGCCTCCTTCTGGCATTACCTAAAGCATATCTGAAGAACCTCATAAGTTCACCCTTCTTCCTACCATTGCAGCTGAAAGATCTTCCATCCTTTTATCCATACTATCTGAAGAGTTCTTCCTTCTTCCAGACACCCCAGCAGTAGAGTTCCCAATCCTTCTATCCACTCCCTCTGAAGAGTCCATCCATACATCCCCCAATCCTCTATCTACACAAATCCTATCCTATCAAGATCTTGGCCAAAAGCATGATGAACTACTCACAGAAGAAAATCAAGATCCAATCCCTTCTCTTCTCCCATCACCTCCTATCCAAAATCCTACAATCCCAAGTCTTCCGATCCAAAATCCTACAATCCCAATTCCTCCAATCCAAGATCCTATCATCCTAGTTTCTCCAACTGAAGCTCCTTTACCATCCCCCAATCCTAGTCAAAATCCTAGCATCCTATCCTCTCCTCTTGAGGATCCGCCAGTCCAAACCAAACAGCTGCCATCACTCTATCCACTTGGAAAACTAACATTTGTCAAAGGCAAACCACTTGAAGAAGAAGAAATCAGCTTCCTATCTTCCATTAGAGAACCAGAAAATGGCTGTTTGTCATTCACCCCAAGTCAAAAATATCCTTGTCTGGATAAAATGTTGAAAAGATGGAACTATCAAGACAAAGGCCTTGACACTCACAAACAGGGAAATATATAGCCCATTCAAGGCAAGAAACATCCAAAAGGCTATGGAATTGGTTGCACACCAGAAGAGGACACTCCCTCCACATCAGTGAAAGGTACTTCATCCAGAAATGTTGGTACAGCTAAGGCAAAGTTCAAACATCCATTCAAAACCAACAAAAAATCTTTTAGAGCCCACAATGCAATTCCTCCCCCTCCATCGTTACAACCGAGGAAAACCTATCATATTCCTCCTTCATCCTCCCCATCCATTTTGGGTCCCTATGTCCCAAAGTCTTTCAGCGCATCTCCATTACCCAGCAAATCCATTTTGGGACCTTATATCCCAAAATATCATCCCCCATCTTATCCTACTTAGCCTTTCATCCAACATCCAAGCATCCCTAGTCAAGATCAACAACGGCACATGTCCACATATCCTATCTACCAATCTCCTTCCATCTCTCCATCCAAATTTCCTCCATCCCAGACAACTCCTCATATTCCTCCCAATGCTCCTTGCAATTTGGATGCCATATCGCGCATGAATAAAGGGAAAAATCCACAAATATCCCAGGATTGTTATGTCCAGTCTAATCGACATGCACAATCAAAGCAAAATCCGATCAAGCAAGCCAAAGCAAACCACTGGCCACAAAGGCCCATCAAAGCAAATGCCAAATCTAATGCATCCCAATGGCTGCAAAGGCCCAATGACGATTACCATGTCCAGTCTAATCGACATGGTCAATCAATGCAAGCTCCAATCAGGCAATCAAATGTGCCGCAAAGGCCCAGCAAAGAGCCAATCAGGCATGCTAAAGCACACCAATGGCTCCGAAAACCTAGCAAAGTCTAAGCAAAATCTATCACATGGCCACAAAGGCCTAGCAAAGAAAAAGCACAATCTGATGCCCACCAATGGCCGCAAAGGCACACTAAAGCTAAAACAAAAATGATGTGGATCCCAAAGCAAAAAGATGTAATCCATCTAACAAAAACATCCATAATGGCATCCAACGTTGCCCATCTCCCAGCTCCTCAATCTTCCCCTCCATCTCCTCCATCCTCTAGCATAAATCCTCCATCACATCTATCTCTATCTTCCACATCCAATCATCCATCTTCCTCGCAACATGTGCCAATGTTGATCCTAACAACATCCCCCTATCTTGATCACTTTCCATCCTTCCATCCAAACACTTTCTATCACCATCTTTCCCATCTCCCCATCTAATCCATGACTTTGCATGATCCCCCCCGTCCTGCTATAGTTGTACCAACATCCAGGCACACAATCAGAAGAAATCAGTGAGGAAAGTCAGCAAAGATCAGTCAGCACATCTAAAATAGCAAAGGGAAATCAATGACAAATCAGAGAAATCAGCAAAGTCAACAAGCAATCAGGCTTTAGCATCAACATATGCCTATCAGCTTAAAACAGAAGCATATTTTGGGGAAGAGGCAAGCTTTAGTCGCAAAAGTTAAAAAAGCAAAGGCAAAATCATGAGTCTTTATGTGAAAACCCTTCTGGGGCACATTCTGATTCCAAAACAATAAAAATAAAGGGCGTATCTTCTAGTGAAAACTTGGCAATTCAAGCGCTAGAAGATGGAGCTTTGCCTCTTCCTCCTATCTGGGATAACAACACATGATAGTTCCCTATCAACATTGCAGAAACCAAGCTAAATCAACTTGGGTACAGAAGGATGTTTGTGGCTCATCTACATGGAGGTTAACCTGACAGAAAGTGAATCATGACCTTAAGTGTGCCTTGCTCCGAGGAGTCAATTATCAACTATGCATGGTCATATGCACATGCCTAGGTGTGATCTTAAGCTTGTCGTCCATAATCTAGCAATGGATCCCCATGACAAGCCGACAACATCAGAAAATCAGCAATCCACATCAGAAAATCAGTGAAGAATCTCTCAGAAGATCAACATCAAATCGCATGATAGCACCAAAATCAGCACAAAACTCAGCGCCACATCAGAGAGTTAGCAACAACATCAAAATATCTGTGCAAAATCAAAAACAGCAGGGCCATCATCAAATCATAAGGGAACATCCAATCAAAGAATCAGCAACACCATCAGAATATCAGTGACAAATCAAAAGGTCACCATCTAATCAAGAGGAAGCGCCAAAATGGTGAAATCAGCTGATCAGCAAGCACAACAACATTAAATCAGAGCTTCAGCAACAAATCAAAATGTCAGTGCATATCAGCACCGAATCAACAACACATCCAAACAAAATCAGAAGTATCAATGCATATCAGCACAAAATCAGTAACAAATCAGAAAATCAGTGGAATATCAGCACAAGCTCAGTGACAAATCAGCAAGATCAGCACAAAGTCAAGGAAAAAAACACAAAAATCCATAAAAATTGGATAAATCAAAGGAGCAAATTATCAACAAAGCAAAAATCAAGAGAAAAACATTCATCCTCTGGTGAAAACTTGGCAATTCAAGCGCCTTGGACAAGTACCATGGTGAAAACCTAGCAAACAGGCGCCATGCGTAGTGCCCCCCCCAATTCCTTTCTATAGTTAGGGGCTTCCTTTCTATCACCTCTTATCCAACATGTCCTCCATCCCCTTTTGTCTCTCACTTCCTTCATTTTCCATTGGATCTTGATGACAAAAATAGAGACTATCAGATGTACATGCTTTTGGGCACCTCCTTGGCATCCATTGTACCTTTCAGCTACATATCCTCTATCCAATCCTTTCATTCTAGCTTCCATCCTTCCTCATCCTCTTGTTGGCATATCTTCCGTCCAAGCATACACCATGCCTTTAAAACACATGAACTATCTTAAATAGGGGGCATCCTCTTCCTTGGTGACGTATTCCTTGGAGGCTATCCAAATCTGAATCTTCCATCTCTCAAAATCCTCAGCAATTTCTCTATCCAAATCCAAACCAACCACCATCCAATCCTTCCAGCATCCTCTATCTTGATCCACCAGCAAACCAACTCAGCGTCCCATATCCTTTATCAGAATCCAACATCCACCATCCACAGCAGAAAGCAAATTCACCATCTTTTGCACCAAAATCTAGAGCTCCAAATCCACAAGCATTATCGTGTTCCAGCCCTTTGAGTTGTTTCCATCCCTTATCCTAAATCAGAAATCATCCTCTTTTTGGCACAATGTGTTGTCTTAAAGAAATCAAAACCTTGTCCTTGCATAGCCTTATCATCTCGAGCAAGAGATTGGCTTGTATTGACAAGAATCCAGTTGACCGAAGATCATCAGTTTATCCTAGGTTGACACAATCTTATCACTGATCCTCCATTGGGAAAACAGCAGCTCATTTTGTTGACACTTGGTAATCTTCCACCAACTTTCCATCTTCCACCAGCTTTTCATCCTCCAAGCAGCTTTTCCATCTTCAAAATCCTCTAGCAGTTCCACCATCCAATCTCCCTGAATCTTCCTCCATCCAAATCTTCTAGCAGTTCCATCCTCCCCATCCTCAGCATTTTCCTCCATCTTTCCAACACCTAGTATCTTCTCTTGTCATTGGTATCTAGCTATAGGCCAACCTCATTGCAATCCAATGCCATTCATCCCTATCCACACCTTGCTAGCAATCTTCCCAACCTATCCATCTCTTCTAGCTATCCAACATCCAAGATCAAGGTAACTGATGAAATCGCATCCTTCATCTTGTAGCAAGCCTTGATCTCGATCCAATCATCATCATTGGGATATGTTCTTCCCAAATCCGTGTCATTTCAGGACGCATCATCCGCTGCCAGTCCATCTTGGCCTTCCAACCTAGCTGGGGCACCATCTTGCATATCTTTGAAGTTGTCAGCTTCATCCCCAAGTTCTTTGTATATCCTATTCTTGAGTCTTGTACCATAGCGTCTGTCGTGTCTCCACCTAAGCTCATTTGTACATTTGTGTCTTTAGGACCCATCCTTTGTCTTATTCCTTGTCCGTCCTGTAGCAACATTTGATCAGAAATATCTTGTCCCACCCCCAGCCTTAGAAAACTTTTAGTCCCACTCGGGCCTTGTGCTTCAGCAACATCAATTGTCGACTTATCCTTGCTCATCCTGATTATTCCTTGAACTTCAACTTTTACCAGCGAACAACTACACTTATTCTCTCACCAACCCATGGGTCCTTGAGGATATATCGTTTCTCTTGTCTGACCTAATCTTCCATCTTGGTCCTTGAGGATATATCATTCCTCCTGTCCGACCAATCTTCCCACCATCAATCAAACCTAATCTCTCTCCTTGGCAAAGGATGTCTTTTTGGAGTTATCATTTTGATCTTGGGTTTTGTCCTTTGGGTCTTGTTAATCTTTTTTGGCTTCTCATTATCCCACCAGGGTCACCACGATTCATTATATCACGGTGTGCTGCATGTGCGGATAATCTGGGGGCAAGGTCTTTTGATCTTTCGCTTCTGCCTGTGAGTCAGTTGTGTGTTTGTGGTTCTTTCAGCATCGGTTTCACCATGTGACCTCTGCGCTTCATGTGTGATGTTGGGGCAACCCTGTGTGTTTGTTTAGCGTCAGTCCTCATTAGTCCTCTGCGACATTGTTGACAGGCCTCGTGATCCCAGTATCCTTGGCAGGTCTCTAACATAGCTATATTAAATCTAGGTTGTGCACTCCCATTTGCACTTGGAGCTATTTGGTCCCTTGCATTTATCATATAGATTAATCTTGCATCTTTGCATATAGCTACATCTTGCATCTTGCATTTATCATCTCATCTTGCATATCATCCACCTTTTGCTTATAGAAGTGAGGTTATTTATCTCCCCTTTCTTCCTAGGCCTTTCCTTCCTCATCCCAGCAGGGTACTCTTTGTCTTCTTGCTGTCCCAGGGCGTAATCCCTCTTTCTCCTTGTCCCGCTGGGTGCATCTTCCATGATTTTGTCCCACCGGGGCATGTATCCTCTTTCTTCCAATCTCCCCGCGCGTCATACCCTCTTCTTCTGATTCTAGCCTTGGCATCTTGTTTTCTTGTCTTTGACGCCATGCCACTTGCGGCATCGCATCAAAGAGGGGCAAAATGTAGACACCGAAAAATCCTTCAGAAAATAAATTATTTTTGTTTTCTGAAAATCCTTGATGACATCATCATTTATTAATTAATTATTTATTTAATTAATTAATTTATTTTTATGGCATTAAATCCCTCTCTCTTAATTAAAAATCTTTAATTAAGGAATCTAGCCTAAAAATGTCATTTGGACATTATCCCTAATTTATTAATTATTTAATTAATAAATTGACCAAAAAACTTCAAAAATAAATTAATTTATTTTTAATTTATTTTTTATCCCAAAGTTGGCCAAAATTCTAAAGAGCACTAAACTCTTCTAGAAAGTCCTAAACCTTCCTCTAAATGGGTCAAATCCCTAATCTAGTCCCCTCAAATCCTAAGCCTAGATATTTAATATTTATTAAATTTACCTTTAATAAATATCTAAATCTCACCAAAAGCCACTTGCCCATCCCTTTCTCCTAATCCTAATCCTAATCCCCTTTCTAATCTTGTCACATTCCATTAGCAAAAGGTTTACCAAAACTTATGCTAACCTCCTCTTAGTCATCCTCCTTAGTCAACAAGGATTGCCACCTCTTGGCCACCTCTTGCAAATGCATTTAAGGATGCATTTAAGCCTTCCTTATCTTTCTTACATGCATTCATTATGCATTTAAGACCTTCTTATCCCTTCCTTGCCACCTCTTGGCCTTGGGCACATTTACCAAATTGTGCACATGCCCTCAAACTTTCAACTCAATCCTCCCTTGACACTTGTCAGGACACTTGTCCTTGACTCAACCCTAACCTTAGCCCTAACTCTGACTCATCCTTTTAACCCAAGACCTTTCCTTTTCCTATAAATAGCCTCACTTCTTTGAGCAAACCATCCTCTCTCATCTTTCAACTCTCAAACTCAATAGCAAAGTTATAATGCCATTTTCATTCTAGCATAAGCATAAACTCATCATTTTAGATCATTTCCAAGCTTAAATCACATCTAAATTAGCTTAATTGGATTAACATAGATTCATTTCTTGTTTCAATCTTAGTTCATCTTTTAGCTTTGCACATTTGTGTGATCTTGAGGCCTTTGAGGCAAAATAGGTTCCTCATACCTATTTTGTGTCATTTTGGGTCTTCTTGATCCTCAAATCATCCTAATTTGCATGCTCCAAGTGCTTGAGTTTGCACACCCACATCCATCTATATCCAAGCATATCAAACGGTGCATGGGCGCATTCGTTTTAGGCTTAAACTGAGGTGGCTTTGATTTTAGTTTGTTTACCATTAAATTTGATTTGATTATATGCTATGACGTTTATTTGTCTTTGGCCTTCAAAACAAGTTTAGGTGCACACTCAAATCCTAGTCTACATATACATGTATATATATATAGATGTGTATATATATATATTTGTATATGTATATATATATATATATATATATATATATATATATATATATATATATATGTATGTATGTATATATATATATATGTATCTATATATATGTATATATGTATGTATATATATGTATATATGTATGTATATACATATATATGTATATATGTACATATATACATATATCTATATATATATGTATATATGTATATATATACATGTATGTATATATATACATATATATGTATATATATACATATATGTATATATGTACATATATACATATATATATATATACATATATATATATATATATATATATATGTATATATATATATATATATATATATATATATGTATATATGTATATATATACATACATGTATATATATACATACATACATATATATATATATATCTATATATGTATATATATATCTATCTATATATGTATATGTGTATGTATATGTATATGTGTGTGTGTGTGTATATATATATATATATATACACTAAAAAATAAACAAGTGCTTTTAAATCATTAAATTGCAAAATAATCATCAAAATGCACTAAATCAATCAATAAGGGATCAAATCAATTAAAATGGACATTTATTAAATAAAGTTAGATAAAATCAATTAAAGCAAATGAAAAATTAAATTATGATATTAAATAATTAAATCAAAGCTTAAAAGGGGCAAAAAACAATACATAATTGATTTTAATCAATTAATTGTATAGTTGTTTAATCAAAAATCAAAATGAACCCATTACCCTTACATGGCTAAATTTAATTAATTAATTGAATTTAATAAATCTTATATCTTTCAACAAAGTTGAGCAACCAATGAGATTTGAGGACAAAAAGACATAAATCACTCAAAAAGGATGAATCTCAATCACTCAGTTTAAGTTTCAATCTCATCCACTCAATTTTTGTCCTTTTGTCCAAAGCTTTGAGACAAACCTTTAAATTGTCCCCCCATTTATGAACAAAGCAAAGTATTTGACTCAACCAAGGGTTAATCATAATTATTTCACTCTACCCCCTAACCTTGGGAGTTTACTATAAATATGAGGCATTTTGAGAGCAATTACAAATCTTAGAAATTCATTTGCAAAGCATTGTTACTATAGGCAATTGAAGAGCATTTAAGAGCATTTAAGAGCATTTAGAGCATTTGCATTATATTTTGTCAATTTGAGCTAGAATCATCATCATAGAAGCATTGTAGAAGCATAGAACATCATACATTCTCACTTTAGAAGTGTCACTAGTGGACATTGAGCTGAGAGCTTCACTTACCACATCTTTCTAGAGAGCCATGAGATGCTATAGATCTTAGTTTCATTTTTAAATTAGATTTGCATTGTATTTACTTTAAATTATTGCTATTAGATCTTAATTTCATGAAGTTGATATTCATCATCACACAAATGGTCCCCACCGTGGGGCCCTAGGCCTCATTTTATCATTTTCATCATAATTTGCATGCTTGTATTGTCAATTTTCTATGAATATTTTGTAGGAAATAGGTAAAATCGCGCTTACAGGAGATTCACTCATGCCTGCAGTCATTTTACGGCCGCTTATGATCTTTGTTTTGACGCCTGTTAGTTGAACACTCATGCTTGGCATATCACTTCTATCTAGTCCTAATTTCTTTATAGTCGCCTGAAAGTCAGAAGCTCATGCCCATGCAATAAATCATTTGGACTTTTGTGCTTAAAGTCACACCTATGACTTAGGAAGTATCACTTTGCTAAAATTTGTTGTCGCATATCTTTACGCTTTTCTCTGTACTTTTAAGTAGCAGTCATGCTTGTGACTCAAGAAGTATTGCTTTGTTGCAATTTATTGTCACCTATATCTACGCTTTGCTTCGCAATTTTAAATAATAGTCACGCTTATAATTTGTCAATTCACGCTTACTGTTATTAAATTTTTGCTTATCAGTCATCATTTTCTGCAATTTTAACTTTTGTTCATGCTCAGTAATAAATTGTTCATGCTTGTGTAAATTTTAGTGTCGCTTGTGTTACTGCAAAGTGTCACTTGCTGTCATTAAAATTACACCTGCTGACAATTTGTTCACGCCTATTAGCTGGACAATGTCGCCTGCTATCTGTTGCCTTTATTCACTGTTAAATTGATTAAATCATTTGTCTAACTCTTTGTTTGCATGATTTAACAGTAAATGAGTAAGCACAAGAAGGTACAAAAATCAGAAAGCAGATTTAACCAAGAAGGAAAGACACTAGCAAAGAAGATTAAGAAGGAAAATATAGCACACATCAAGGCTATCCTTGAGACTACACAAGAGGAGGAGAATCAGGTATTCCAACACTATCTTACAATTGTTGAAGCATATAAATCAAAATTTGTCTCTTTAAATTTGATTTTTAGTCCTTAGATCAAGTTTTCTTTTGAAAATTTGCAAATAAGTTCCCTAAAATTCATACATAATTGTTGCTTTATCAATTTTCAATTTTGGTTTCCCCTCATAGTGTTTGTTAGTGTTGACTAACTTGCTGGTGGACAAGCACACTTGGAGGGAACTATTGCTAAGGTAAGGTGAAAAATGACAAAAATCTTTCAAAAATGTCCCTAGCCTATGCTAGCTACAAAAGGAAAGGTATTCATCTATTCAAGCTTGCACTTGGTTAAATTGCGGCATTCTTTTGAACATAGCTTAAGTAAAATAAGAAATGAACCAAACACTTCAATTTTAAGAATCTCCTTGTCAACAGATTGGGAAAGAACAAATTTGTGCTTGAGTGTTTGGAACAAAGAAAAATAATAGGGATATGCTCTTCAGTTTTTAATTGAATCAAATTCCCAAACTTGTCAGCCTAAGTTCATTTTCTTTCTTTCTATATACATGCTAGAGCAATAGTGGGCTCGCCTCTCAAGTTTACCTTAACAAGGTCGGTGAGAGGGACAGCCCAAAGTGGGATACACTCGCTTTTTCCATAGGGATCCAACCCACTATAAAATGAAATGCATGTATCCTTAATGGGGTGCATGACAAAAAGATTTTAAATTTCTTGAACTTCCTCTAGTAGTACTCATAGATTGTGCAAAATGGTACCTTGGTGCATGTGGGAAGCCCCTTAACATACTTGGGGGATGAGAGATTGAAATCCATTTTGAATGGAATCCACAATAAATCCCGGATAAAATAGCAAGGCCACCTTTTAGAGCCATGTTTACAAGCCAAATTTGACTTTAGGTAGGTTATTTGGAATTCTTTCTTGTGTTATACTTGTGAAAAACGTTCGAGAATATACACACTAGAGTGTTTTAAGGACATGATGAAAAATTGATGTGTGTGTTGCGATTGTTTTTTATTTTCAAACAAGGAAATTTCAAAAGACCTGATCTTAAACGTTTAAAAATTCAAAATCTTACAACCTGGTCAGAGAAGTGCCACCTGTGCACAAAACAATCCCACCTATCAGAGGCTCAGTCATGCCTGTGACTTGTATGAAAACATGTAGAAACAGTCAAGACACACCCAGAAGATTTTGAAACACGCATGCTAAAATTGGAAAATTGCTTGTCAATAGCAAAGTACCACCTGCAGACATGCAGTGTGCTGCCTAACAATAAACCAGTTCATGCATACAGAAATTTTAGTCACACCTACACTCAAGCCAGTGATGCCTATAAATTTAAAAGGGCAAACAGAGAGTATTTGTAGAGGGGGTCAAAAAATTTGATCATATATTTGAATACCCTTTTCCATGTTCTTACTGCTCCAACATTTAACCTAGTCAAAAATCCTATTCTACACAATTTTTGAAAAATTCTACAAGGATTTGACCACGGGCTCTATTAAAGCTTATTTTTTGAGTGGTTTGTTCATGCCTAATTTTACCAGATCTTATTACGTTAAGAAAAATTTACAAGGGGACAGAACCTACCTTAGGCAAGATCTTCCCTTCCTGGATGACACCTTTACCTCTCCAAGGATACCCAAAGAGCCTGTTCAAGAGAAAGAAACCAATATGTTGTATATCGATGGCTTGGGTAATAACAATACTAGAGGTATTGACCCCAACAATCAGAGAAATACTAATAACAGAGGGATGGATCAGAGAACCCAAAGGATTGATACCACTCACACTAGAACTAATTCTGAAGAAATGACAGATGATGCCATAGATGAAAAGGTTAGTGAGGCAATCCAATGTCCTTATTTCTTAAAGCTCATGGAGAAAACAATGGATAGAGATAGAGAAAATTACTTTATGGACTTAAACCAGAAAGGTCTTAAGCTTCCCCGTGGCTATGATGCCAACCAACTCAAACCACCTGAAGTTGAAGAGAGTCCCCTAGACATCATGAACAAGTAGTTTGAGATATTTCAGATGCAATTGGATACTATCAAACAAAATGGGGCTCCTAAGCCTTTTTCTATAGAAATGTTATGTTCATTCCCGTTTGATAAAAGCTTGGTCATGGTGCCATTGCCAATTAATGTAGTGTTTCCCAAATATGACAAGTATGAAGGAACTTTGGATTCCCAAGACCACTTATGGGAATTTTGTGCATTGAGCTTGGATTTCATGCACGATACTACCTATTTAATGAGACTATTCCCACGAAGCTTAGGAGGTATGGCTATGGAGTGGTTTTCCAAACTACCCTCTGGCATTAAGACCTTCAAAGAGCTAGCTTTGAAATTTGTGGCCCATTACTCATATAACATCAAGCATGAGGTCACAATGATAATATTATGGAATACCAAACAAAAGGATGGAGAAGCATTCCTCACTTTTCTACAAAGATGGAGGACAATATTTGCAAGGTATCCTAGAAACGTGTCCGAAAAAGAGAAGATGGATATCTTCATAAACAACTTCAACAACGAGATGAAATACCAATTAAGAATGAAATGTCCCAAGACCTTCCAAGATTTGATTGAAAATGGAGTGACAATGGAGGAAGTGTTAGTCAAAAGTGGAGAATTAAAATTATATAAAGAAAATAAGAATAACTCCAACAACAATAACTCCAATAAAAGAAACAATTAGAATAAAAATTTGGTTCAATAGCAATAATCGGTATAAAAAAAACAATAAAGGAGTAGTCAATGATGGAATGGTTGACTCTAGAAACTTTAAGGTCACCCCATTTTCTCTTACAAGGACACCTAATCAGGTGAATAATGCTAATCAGGCCTCAAAGGCACCTTCTAACAACAATGTAAATAATGGAAATCAAGGAAATAATCAAAGGGGCAACAAATCTAACAAGTACTTGGTGCCAACTCCCAAAAGGAAATTTACACCTTTGGGGGAGCCTCTTGAGAAGGCATTAAAGACCCTCCTTGCCAACCACATCATCAATCTACCAAGTATTCAACCCTATGAGCCACGAAATAAACCTAGCTAGTGGAGTGAACAAAACCATTGTGAATACCATAGAATTTGAGGGCATAAGACCAATGATTTCTTATAGCTAAAGAATGTGGTGCAAGATCTAATTGATAGTGGCATGATCACAATTGAAGGGCCTCAAAGCAATGAAGACCACATGGCTTTCAAACAATCCTTTTTTTCACTTCAAGATTCCTCGAGAATTGTATCAATAATACATTTCAATCTCTTCCCTTCGACCATCTCTGAATATTTTTAGTTGTTTGATCTTCATAATAAACTCTATCTCTTACCTCAAAATTATAAGCATCTGCCAGCTCATCAATTTCAGTCAACTATTATAAACATTTATTTTTCCTTTACTCGATCAATAGAGAATGCATTGGTGAATACTAACTTGGTTAATACTATCACTCAGTATGCACAAGACTGAATTAGTATATATAGAAATCTTCAATTACCGACCACATTAACTTGTTTAATTATGATCTCTTCTTCATAAGTTGCTTGAGAAGGCTAAGAAGAAGTTTGATAATAAAGTGCTTGAGCACATTGCTCAGCAAATTGCTATCAATCAAGCTGAGTTATCTTCAGTTTTGACTAACATTGAGTCCTCCTATTCCAAGGTAACAACACTTTTTGTCAAGGTATGTAATGTTGCCAAGTTCTGAAAGGAGATTAAGGACAAAATAAATAAGATTGATGAGGATCTGAAGGTCAATGCACAAAATTTGCAACTTGAACATAGTTCAAGCTTTGCACATCATATGACAATCAGATTCCTATCTGATAAGTAGTTAGAGTTACTAAAAGAGGATGCAAGGATCAGGATGACATTGTTAGATATTCAGAACATGATCCTTCCTATCATGGATACAATGTAGAAGCACATTGCACACTCAAAAACATTGATCCATGACAATCAGTTTTTAATTGCAGATCATATGATTGGACTCTTTGCAGTAGTCCAAGTGGCACTTCATACATGCAAGATTTTGCAAGAAAATTGGGACAGAACTCTAGCACTGATTAGCAAGGTACATTCTAATTTTCTCTCATATTTTGGCATCTCCATATAAACTATTTTGTATATACACCTTTGGCATTATTGTCAAAAAGGGGGAGAGTCATATGAATGGGGGAGAGATATGGAGAGATATCGAGAGAACAAGAAAAGGAAGATACAAGAAAAATATAGGAGATATAAGATACTTGTATATTTGTATACTGTATGGGGGAGACAATGAAATGCATATACAATAGATTGACAAAGATAAATTTTGAAAAATCAAAAACCAGTATCAGCATGATTGTGCATATAAGTTTTGGGCAATAAGTATTTTTGTCACTAATGCCAAAGGGGGAGATTGTTGGCATTAAGTTGTGTTTGTCATTAGTGACAACACTTATTCAGATTTTGTAAGCCTACCAAGTAGACCAAGCTTCATAGTGTTAACCAAGTAATGAGATGAGCAGTGTTTACCGAGTGCTAGCATGGTAAACAGGGAATTCAATTTCTACTGAGTGACACTCTATCTACTGAGTCTCCAGTATATACCGAGTTTGAAACTAGAACCGAGTGGTTAGTATGGACCGAGCCTCCACTTCTACCAAGAGCATGAGGATGCCAAGTAATGTAGTGGATGCCAAGTATCAGAAAGTCAGTGAGTTAGTTTGCAGTAACCGAGTAACTATATTTGGGTTGACAGTAATATTTGTGTTTTCTTGTTTGAGAGCCGACTTTGTAATCATTTTGTAATTATTTTGGATTGATATATAAGTAATGTTTTGTATCATATCCAAGGTGTGTAAGTGAAAAAGTGAGAAGTGTGTGCATATGTGAAGATGCAAGAAAGGCAGAGATAAGTGAATTACAAAGGGCTACAACAGTATAAGGAGCAGCAGAGATATATCCATCACAGAAGGTGATCAGTAAATCAAGGAATCTCATTTAGCAAGTACAATTGCAAGTAAGAGATCTACTATTTCATCCTAACAGGTGAATCAATCCCAACTTCTTTAACAGGGTTGACTTAACAGTCTTTTGTAAAATCTCTTAACCGAGTGCATACTTCATTGTATGTTTGTAAATCCTCTAACAAGGTGGACCTAGTAGTCCTTATTGCTCCTAACAGGGTAGATCATCAAAAGTGATCTTTGTAAGCCTTAATCAGCCAAATTTATACTGCAGTATTGAAGTCTTATGGGTATCATCCCCACCCTAGTTTTACTTTCTATTTGGAAGGTTTCTAGGTCACCAAATCTATGTGTTCAAAGTGTTATGAATGTTTTATTTTTTTAGTTTTTTCATGCATACAATTAGCTTATTGATCTAAATGTTATTTGGAATATGGTTAAGATCTAGAATTGTTAAAAGTTTTGAAGTTACTGATTCACCCCTCCCCTCTCAGTAACTTAGCCAGTCTTGAATATTTCCAACAGGCATATTGTTAGTTACTCATCAAGGGTACACCATTCCTAATTCCTATAAGCTATTATTCCCATGCACAAACAATATAGCAGAATACAAAGTTCTATTCATTGGCATCAAAATGGCTTTAGAGTGGAACATCATTGAGCTACAAATATATGGAGACTCTAAACTCATAATCAATCAGGTCAACAATGACTACAACACCAAAGATGAAAAGTTAATGTCGTATAAGACTATGATTGATGGATGGAAGAAGTAATTTACCTTGATCACTTTTGATCAGATTTTGAGAGAGAAAAATAGAGCAGCTGATGCAATGGCCACCTTGGCTTCCTTGTTACAAAAACTAAATCAAAATGAGAAGTACGAGTTCTTGGTGGAAGAGTTGGTGAAACCGGCATTCAACTTTCTTGAAAACCAAATGATTTCCCTACTTCATGGATATGATGCACCTTGGTACGACCCTATCTATACATATCTCAAAGACCAAGTGCTACCTTTAGACAAATCCTGAGCCCAAAAATGCAATTTCATATGCCAATCAGCTCGTTACATAATCCTTTCAGAAACATTGTATCATAAGGGTCTTGACATGATGTTACTTAGATGTCTAGAGGAAGAAGAGTCTAAGTTAGCTTTACATGCGGTTCACGAAGGCATTTGCAGGTCACACCCAAGCGGTTTAAACCTAGCCAAGAAAATCCTTCGCTTAGGGTATTTTTGGAAGACATTAGAGAAAGATGCTTGTCACTTTGTGAAAATATGCAGTAAATGTCAATATCATGGTGACATGATACACGCCCCAACACAAAAGTTACATCCCTTTGTTACACCATGGCCATTCTATCAATGGGGATTTGATTTGATTGGGGTGATCTACCCACCTTCTTCAAATGGGCACAAATACATCATAACCATAACAGAATATTTCACTAAGTGGGTAGTGTATGCACCCTAAAATGGTCGCCTAGACTTTGGGCCCCCATTCAGCAATTTATCAATTTCCTAAATCAACATTTTCAGCTTAATATCAATTTCCTTGATCAAATCCTAATTCTATCATTTATTCAATTTTATTCTATGGATTAACCATTTTATCCTAAGTCTTTATTTAATTAAAAGGAATTTCCTCCCCTTTTATTAAATAAAAAGTCCCCACTTTTCCTCTTATCCTAAAGTTGCACAAATAAAGCATTATTCTTATTTTATAAAAAGAAGAAAAGCCTTTTTTGTATTATTTGGGGCACAAAAGTCAACTCTTATTTTCTCATTGGAGGAGATTTGTGCACAAGGATTGATCCCTCTTTTAAGCTCCATCCTTGATTAAATCTTTTGCCTCTTAATCTCCATGGTCCATTATTCCTCATTTCCTTTAAAAGGAGAGCTCTCTTCTCATTTTAGGATCCAACTTTTGAATACTAACCTTATGCTGTAGGTTTTCTTAGAGATATTGGAGCTTTGGAGATCTTATCTTTCATTCTTGCATCTTAGTCTTCATGGCATCTAGCTTCGTTTCCTTTATGCTATAGATTAGCTCACATAGCTTAATTAACAAGGATTTGTAACACTTTCCTTTCATAGCTTAGTTGCATTCTTCATTCTTAGGATAGTTGCATTGCATTTTCATTTCAATGTTCTTGAAGATATTGGCATTCTTTCCCTTGTCTCTTTGAATCTCCCATTGTGTGGTCTACTAGCAAGGTTGCATGCTTTAATAGCTCTAGCCGAGAGCACTATTTAAACATCCTTGTGACTCCATACCTATGGAGCTCTAGGTCACTTTCTCAAGGGTTCCCATTCATGGATTCTCTTGGAAGTAATGACTTAGAGAAGTGCACTATTTGAGTGTGCACATTTTTGGCACCCACCATGGGGCAGAATACTCTTGTTTTGTCCTTCCTTTTATGTGTTTCCATCAATTTTTCATCATCATTTTAGCTTGCTATTTCTGCTCTATTTTTTTTGACAGATTATCCTGCGATAGTTTTCCAGTGTCATACGACAGTTTGTTGTATACCATGCAATAATTTACCAGTTAAAGTATCACGTGCCCTTGCAGGTTTCTGTCACATAGCCATACAAAAATTCATCACCTGGACACAGTATGATCTATCACACAGAGATAAAGTATCACATTCCTTTGCTAAGAAGTATCGTGTGATCTTTTTCTAGCTGGCAGAATGTCACCCAGACCTGAAGGTGACTATTTTTGGCTCTTTTAGCTTGCAAGATTCTTATTTTTAGCTTGTTGGTTTGAAGTGCTAGAGTTGGATAGAGTTTTTATTTATAGATTATTGGCTTTTTGATGTGCTAACCATTGTGGGGCTAACAAGTTGTGCTTGTAGGTTCTTTCATTGCTTGAAATATTTTCTTAAAAGAACACATGTCAAAGCTTCAAATGCACAAGGGCTATTAATGGTTTTTGCAGGGTTGCCCAAATCATAAAAACAAATCAAGTGCTTGTTCATTTATTTCATTTCAAGTGTGGCATATACTAGTTGTTTCATTTCATAGGCACTTGATATCTTGTTGTAGGATTCTTTTGGTGGTAAGAAATTATGCTCTTCACCCTTGTGGTGAACCAGAAATCCTGACCCATCTTTAGATTTTGAAAACAAGAGGGTAATTGAACCTTTGATTGGTGTGTTTGGGAAAAAATTTTGAGCTAGGAGAATATGCTCTTCACCCTTCAGGTGAAACAGAAATCCTGACACTCAAAAGTTGATCCACTCTTTGTTTAGCATTAGAATCCTTTAGCAGGCCTGCTCTTGAGTAATCAAGATGAATGACCCAAGTGGGGACAAGCTTATTTCCAGCTATTCCGACCCACTATAAACTCAAGGCTATCAAGGACACAAAACCTTGGTAGACATAGTACTTTTCTTCATTTGGTGTGAGTACTTATGGGATTGTGACCATGAGGAAAGTGCTAGACAAGAATGCTTAAGGTACTCTTGTGGCCACGAGGTTCGTTACTTGCCACAAGGTAAGGAGTCCCTTTGGGGAGAAAGAGGGGTATTATGAATGGAAGCCCTTATTAAGAACCATAGATAGAAGCCACCCTATTTTGCCACTTAACATCTTGGTGCAAGGATTGATCCAAGTGGACTAACCTAGATCACCCCAAGATTACTCACCATCTGTGTTCTTTTGGTTGTGTCATTGGCACTTCCACGACAAAGCCAAAATCTATTATGGGTAACCACTTTGTGTAAGGCAATGGGACATCAAGTGTGGGCCAAGTTGTTAAGTATTGAGCCTTTGAATTTTTAGGCTGGCAAGTGCTTGAAGTGTTCTCATTGTGATCTAATCATGTAAACGTTCTTGAACAAAAAACAATCACGGTAGTACTCATAGGATTTTTTCTCTTTGATATCACAAGTGTTTGTCTTGGCAAGTTTGCTTTTTCCCTTGTGCAAGTGTTTTAAGACTTGTTTGATCACCTACTATTTGCAAACCTATCTAATTACTACTATTATTATGCTTGAAATCAAAAAATTCAACCATTAGATTGCAATTTTGACCAAAATTACCCTAAAAAACAAAGATTTAAGCACTCACTGGTCAAGAGTCGTACGACACTGAAATATCATTGCACGCTGGTTTAAATTTTATCGTGCAATACTTCATTACTACTTTTGCATCGCACCATTTGCATGAGTCTATCGCACCAGTTGCCTAGAAACTATCACCTAACCTCTGTGAGAAATATCACTTTGGAAGATTGTATCACCCCAGTACTCTAAAAAATATCGCACAGAGTCTTTTTGCTGTCCTGATTTGTGTCACTTTCAGTTATCCTTGGTTGACCAGATTTTAGAAGGTTACATACTTTGCCACTGGAAACCTATTTGTACCTTAGGTTCTTGACTTTAGACATCTTGGGTTAGTGATTTTTGATTTCACAAGTGATCTTATTTGTCAATGATAAGTTAGGAATAACCTTTGTTTAGAAGACTCACCTTTAGACTCTTTGATAGCACACTTGGAGAGTTTTAGTACTTTCTTGTCCAAATTCACTTCCATATAAATTCAATTTCAATCAAAAATATATTTTGGGTAAATCATCCTCTTGATCCATATGTGTTAGGATACTGATCCTTTTATTACGCACCTCTGTGGTAGTGATGGTTTATACCTCTTGTCAGCTTTCTATCTCACCATCTCTCTTTTGGACAATTGAATGCTTTGACTATCCTAGTTTCACATTGACATTTCAATAGGGTCATCTTATCACCAAGGGTCTTTTCTTTCATGTCGGTTACGACAAGGTATCAAGTGAGCCAAGAAAAGTGACCTTAAGGAGTTTTTGAACAATTACCTTTAGCCCAAACTCACCAAAAGAGAAATGGGAAAGAACCCGCCTTTGATCAATCTCCTAGGAATACTATAGAAGTTTGATTTGAACCTAAAAGTAGTCTTAGTGAGTTGAGTACTTCCTTAGCACCATCTCAATCAGATATGGACATGAGTTACACCTATACACACTCAAATAGTGCACTTCTCTAAGTCATTACTTCCAAGGGAATCCATGAATGGGAAACCTTGAGAAAGTGACCTAGAGCTCCCTAAGCATGGAGTCACAAGATTGTTTTGAATATTTCTCTCAGCTAGAGCTATTAAAGCATGCAACCTTGCTAGTAAACCACACAATGGGAGATTCAATGGAGATAAGGGCAAGAATGCCAATATCCTCAAGAATCTAAAATGCAATGAAATGCAACTATTCTAAAAATGAAGATGTAGGTAAGCTATGGAAATGAAAGATGCAAGTGTTACAATCCTTACGAATTAAGCTATGTGAGCTAAACTAGAGCATAAAGGAAAGCTAAAATAGAAATGCCATAATAACCAAGCTATGATGCAATAATGAAAACTAGAATGCAATATGATCTTCAAAAGCTTCCAAAATATCCAAGAAAACTTGTAGCATAAGGTTAGTATTCAAAAGTTGGATCCTAAAATGAGAAGAGAGATCTCCTTTTAAAGGAAATGAGAAAGAATGGACCATGGAGATTAAGAGGCAAAAGATTTAATCAAGGGTGGAGCTTGAAAGTGGGATCAATCCATGTGCACAAGATTCCTCCAATGAGAAATAAGAGTTGACTTTTGTGCCCCATGTGAGACAAAAATGTCTTTTTCCCTTTTTATAAAATAGGAATAATGCTTTATTTGTGCAACTTAGGATAAGAGAAAAAGTGGGGATTTTTTATTTAATAAAAGGGGAGGAAATTCCTTTTAATTAAATAAAGACTTAAAAATGGTTAATCCATAGAATAAAATTGAATAAATGATAGAATTAGGATTTGATCAAGGGAATTGATATAAATTGGAAATGTTTCAAGAACATTGATTCAGGAAAATTGATAAATTGCTGAATGGGGGCCCAAAGTGTAGATGACCATTTTAGGGTGCATACATTTGCCCCTCTTTGACTAATGTGAGATCAATTTGGGATCACATGAGGTCAAAGAATGGAATTGAAATGTGAGGTCAATTTGGGATCACAAAACAACCCAGATGTGTGTTTGATGAATGGGAACACATCAGGACAAGGATAAGCTGATTGAAAAAGACAAGGCCAATCACTGTTGTTTATAAGTAATTGTCAAGTCTGAAATAAGAGATAAGAATCTCAAGCTGAATTTGATTGATAAAGCTGAATCAAAGATTCAAGTTTGATAGGTACTGCCCCCTTAGAATCAAAATCAAAATCAGGTAGAGGAGAAGCAGCAAATTGATAAAGTTGATCAAATCACTAGAAATCATAATCGAAGATGAAAGACAATAGAATAACCATCAAGTAGTGAAGATATGCCCTAGTTTGACTAGGTTTGACTGATAAAGATATAGGATAAAGATGAAGTCAAACCTCAGAGAGATGAATTGAATGAAAATGAATGAAAGACTAGAAGTTTGAAAGAGATGGGGGTGAAGAAATGAAGATGCCCCAACAAAGATCGAAAGATCAGGCCTCAAATGGTCAGCCAACTGCACAGAAGAAGGAGAAAATTTTGAAATGTGATTTTGACTATCAAGATGAACTTAGATTTTTATTTCAATCCTGAAAATGGATCTAGGACATCGACATTAGCCAGGGGTGCAATTTTTGTGAAATTTTGAGATGTTTTGAAAATTAGGTCAAAAAGTCAAAATGCTATATAAGGGGTGAAAATGAATAGAAAAGGATGTGATGTGAAAGATAAGGAGTGAAAGACATGATCAAGAAGAAATGAAAGGTGAGCAGAGTTGACCAACAAGTCCATGAAAGATGAAAGGAGAGCTCTCTCCAAATGCAAGATGCAAAACTAAACTAACATGAACCTAAGAATGCAAGCTACTATGAAAAGTGGTTTACTTGCAAGGTCACAATGCTATTAGTCTCTAATATTCATCATCGAGCGTTTATTGCTAGCATCAAAAGATCATACAATACACACTAGTATAACCATGGGTATATGAATATGATCTATATCAAATGAAATGTGGGAATCCCACCTAGGCATCAAAGACATATAGGTCAAGATGACTAGTGCAGTGAGGTTTCCTAAGTTTGCTATAGCAAGATTATACTCACATCGAGACACAAGGAAAGTCAAGATGACTATAAGTATGCACTTACAAAAATAGTCAAGGATTATACCTTATAGATCTTAATGTCAAGTGAAACAAGCATAAATGCTAACGATAGTTAGGACCAACAAAATATACCCACAAGTAGAGAAAGAAATAAAACATGTCCTCATGTCCCCAGTCTTCTAGTTCGACATCATCGAAAACTATGAGGGAGAAAACACTCATCAAAGAAATCATCATAGATAGCACATAAAGAAATAAAGCCAAGCAAGTCTCAGTGAGTCAAATTTTTAAGTGTGTGTGTGTAGGTCATAGAGTCAAACTTTGACTATCACATCTGCTAGTGGAAATATCACATCATACTAGACTGTTGGGTAAGACATCTGATAAGTGTTGAGAAACACTTGATGCTAGGATAGTGTTGAAAAACATAGTTTGGGGTGGTGTTGAAAAACATCATTTGTAAGGTGTCCTAAAGACTAACACATCTAAGAGACCAAAGCTAACACAGTTATGCTCTCTAGAAAAAGACAAAGACCAATTCCAAACCAAGGCAACAAGGTCAAGGCATGATGGAAAAAGGCTAAGTGTCGAGGATGCATGCTAACAAAAGAGGGTGCAAAGGCCTCAAGTAGCGCCTGTTTCCAAGTTTTCACCACTTGAGAGATTTTTTGATTTTTCAATTTTTTTGTATTTTTGCTACCAAGGCGCCTATTTCCAAGTTTTCACCAAGGCACTTTTTCTTTTTTTTTTTGAATTTTTTTGCAATTTTTTGATTTTTTTGTATTTTTTTTTTTTAGGACTTTATATGTGTTTAAGGATTTTTTTCAGCATCATATATGAATTTTTTTGAAATTTTTTTCAAGATCAATAAATATGTACAAGGATGCCCCCAGACAAAACAGGCATCAAGGATAGAAATTCTTGAGGTGCAAGACATTGATAGGATCAGGGAGCTACTCTCTGTTTGGATCAGATAGTAAATAAGCACCTATCCCAAAAGTTGTAGTAATAATGTATGGTCCAAGCCAATTAGGTTCGAACTTGCCCTTTTGTTTTCTATGTTGTTGGTTCTTAGGGTTTTCTCACAAGACAAGATCTCCCACTTGGAATTCTCTTAGGCAAACCTTCTTGTTAAATGCTTTGGACATACACTTTTGATAGACCCTCATGTGATCAAATGATGCTTTATGATTTTCATCTAGAAGTTCCAATTCCTAAAGTCTCATGGTGCGATAGTCTTCATCCATAACTAGACCTTTGAGAGAAACTCTAAGTGAAGGAATTTCCACCTCTAAAGGTAACACTGCTTCAACGCCATAAGTAAGGGAAAAAGGAGTAGCCCCAGTTGGAGTACAAATACTCATTCTATAAGCCCATAAGGTTGGATTTATCTGTAGGTGCCAATCTCTACCATTCTTGTGGACTGTTCTATGGAGAATTTTGAGAATGGTTTTATTAGAAGCCTCTGCTTGTCCATTTCCTTGTGGGAAGTAAATGGAGGACTAATGTTGTTTTATCTTGAACTTCTTGTAGAGGTGTGTAAGGTCCTTGTTTTTAAACTAACTTCCATTGTCAGTGATTATTTCAAAAGGAACTCCATACCGACAGATGATATGGTTTAAGATGAACAAAGAAATTGTCTTTCCTGAAGCAACATAAAGTGGAACAACCTCCACCCATTTGGTAAAGTAGTCAGTAGCAGTGATGATGAATTTGTTTCCATGTGATGAGTTGGGGTGAATCTACCAAACAAGATCAAAGTCCCATCACTGAAATGACCAATGAGAAATAGAAGGAATGAGCTCCCTACCTAGAGCATGTATTAGGTTACCATGTTTTTGACACTTTTCACATGATTTTGCAAAAGCTACTGCATCAATTTGCATTGTAGTCCAATAGTACCCAGCCCTAAGCAACCTTCGGGCCATGGAAAGACCATTGGAATGTCCCCCACAAATGCCCTCATGAATGTCAACAAACACTTGGTTGGACTCATCCTCTTCCAAGCACCTAAGAAGTGTCCCATCTAAACCCCTCCTATACAAATCACCAAAGATAAGGGTATGGTGAGAGACATTTCAGGTTAGGTTTCTTCATTTAGAATGATTGAAGGTTTTAGGAATGATGTCATCACAGAGATATGACTCATGGCACCATAGCGGGATGACTCATGGCCAACAAGGGTACAAATGACTTGGCTTTCTTGGGAGTCATAAATGGGATAGTGTAGCTCTTCCACCAGGAATTCAAATTTGGACTCATGCTGTTCTAGCTGAAGAAGTGAAGCCAATGTATCCATAGCATCAAATGTTGTATTCTTTGTTCTAGGGATTTGTTGAAATGTAACAAATGTGAAATATCACCTCAAAGAATTAATCATTCTCTTATAGGGTACCAATTTTTCATCCTTTGTTTGGTATTCTTCATTAACTTTGTTGATAATCAGTTGTGAATCCCCATAAATATGCAGCTCTTTGATTCTCCATTCTATAGCCATTTTTAGTCCATTTGTCAAGGCTTCATATTCAGCTATGTTATTTGTACATGGGAACAATAGTTTGTAGGATTTAGGGATTGTGTACCCATGAGGAGAAACAAATAACACTCCAGCTCCTAAACCATTTTCCATGAAAGAGGCATCAAAGAACATCTTCTATGTCCTTTGAGTCATGTACATTATGTTCTCATCTAGAAATTGAACTTGTATAGGAATAATATCTTGAATTGGAAAATCAGCCAATTGGTCTGCAATGGCTTGTCCTTTTATAGCTTTATGCTCAACATACTCTATGTCAAATTATGATAAGATCATCATCCACTTAGCAAGTCTACCTGTGAGAGTAGCCTTACTAAGAAAATATTTTAGAGGATCAATCTTTTCTATGAGGTGTATTGTATGCCCAAGCATGTAATGTCACAACTTTTGGGAAGCAAACACCAATGCAAGGCAAGATTTTTCAATACTGGTGCAATTGACCTCATATGACACAAGAGTGCGATTGATGTAATAGACAACTCTTTCTTTTCCAATGTCATCAAGTTGAGCTAATAATGCCCCTAGGGAAGATTCTATAGCTAAAACATACAATATGAGTGGTTTTCCTCGGATAGGAGGCATTAAGATTGGAGGATTTGCCAAGTACTTTTTTATTTGATCCTTTCTTTGTTGACAATCCTCATTCTAGACACATTTAACCCCCTTATGCAATGTCTTGTCGAAGGGTTGAGCTCTATCTGCTAGTTGTGAAATAAACCTCCTAATAGATTGAAGACGTCCCTGAAGACTCCTAATTTAACTAATGTTTTTGGGAGGTGACATATCCAAGATTGCTTGAACTTTCTCAAGGTCTACTTCTATTCCTTTGGCTGAAATGATAAATCCTAGAAGTTTTCCAGAGATGACTCCAAATGCACACTTTTTGGGATTTAATCTCAGTTGAAACTATTCCATACGATCTAGAATGACCTCTAAATCTTCTAAGTGTGTATTTCTTTTCTTTGATTTTGCCAAAGTGTTATCCACATAATCTTCCATATTATTATGCATCATGTCATGAAAGATGGTTGTCATAGCTCTTTGATAAATAGCTCCTACATTTTTCAATCCAAAGGGCATAACATTCCAGCAATAGGTACCCCATGCGCAACTGAATGCAGTCTTTTCTTGGTCTTCAAGAGCTATCTTGATTTGGTTATACCCAGAAAAACCATCCATTAAGGAATAGATCTCATAGCCCGCAGTCATGTCCACTATCATGTCTATGTTAGGGAGTGGAAAATCATCCTTTGGGAATGCTCTGTTAAGATCTCTAAAATTAGTGTAGACATGAATGGACTTGTCATGTTTAGAAACTGGGACAATAATTGAAATCCACTCAACATAATCAATAGCTCTTATAAAACCTGCACTTAGGAGTTTTTCTAATTTAGCTTTGACAAGAAGAGCTATGTGAGGATGTATTTTCCTCAAATTTTGTTTAACTGGTTTTATTCCTAGAGCTATGGACAAATGATGTATAATGAGATTAGTGTCCAATCTTGGCATGTCTGAGTAAGTCCAAGTAAAATTAATTTTCTTGCTTTTTAGGAACTTGGTATATGCTTCTTTTTCCTATGTTGATAGAGACTGAGCCAAATGCACAATTTGTGGAGCCTCTTTTGTATTCAGATTAATTGGCTATGTAGGCTCAACAAGCACTGATGACCTGTCTTGGAAATAACTTGGAAGATTATCAAGTACCTCATCCTTAGGTGCCTCAGAGAGGTTTTCACCTTCAGATAGGTCCTTTATTTTTACTTTTTTTAGTTCTGACACCACCACACAGTGGTTTTCACCATTAGAACTATTATTATTTTTTCTTTTCTTTTCATTTTATGACTAAGGTACTTGATGTCTTGTTCTATCATGCTTGTAGCTAGTTCTCTGGTGGAAGAGACTACGGGCTCAAGGGCATTTAGGTAGCAAGCTATCTCATAGTCATTCTTAAAAGTTAAGAGTTGAGGCTCTTGATATCTTTGAGACCAATCAATGAGATGAGGATTAGCAAGGGGTAAGTCAATGATAGGTTCAATGTTGTTGATATAGATGGTGTCATCTTTGGTAATTGCAGAGTTAGGATATGTCAAGTATCCCTCTAAGGTACCCAAATTAGGATTTATCCTACCAAGCGAAGCATCATCCACTAAAGTGACTTGCGGATTTGAATCCTCTAATCCTACACTTGAATTGTTAGCTACCTTAGGTTGGGAACTATATGTATGGATGACATCAACATCCATGTCAATTGTGCAATCAAAGAGAGAGAGTCCCATTCATACTCATGTGAATCTGTATCTGAATCTTGATTGGGATGTTTGTACCATGCATGTTTACAATGCCTTGAGGTAGGGGCTTTGATGTCATCAAGAGTAACATCTCTCTCTATCAAGCAAGCAATGTTCTTGCGGTGATGCTCTCTAATGGGGTCGTCAACTTTTGACTCATCTTGTTCTATGCCTTTAGCTGTTACATGTGCAACTGGCTCATCTAAATCTCTCCAGAGGAGATTAGTGGAAGGAACCCAATCTTCACACTTGTCTTGTTGGTTTTCCAAATTGGGCGTATACTCTATTTCATCCTTACCATCTGTCTCACCAAGGATAGGAAGAATACTCTTGTTATCATTTTTAAAACCTAGGCCAACCATTTTTTTAGACCTGTGCCCAAAAAGAGCATGGTCAAGAGGTTCAGCTCTAGCATCTAGTCTGTGACTAAGAGGCCCCTATCCTAGATAACCCATATTCTTAACAAGAGTATACCATCTTCCATAAGTCTGAGGAGAGGGAGAGAAGTTTTCATTATGCATGAATTTTTCTTCTATATAGATCTAGTCCTTGAAAACTACCTCTTATTTTTCATCTTGGATGGGCACTGAGGATTCTACAAATGTGCCAAACAAAGTCATGGCCAAAGATGAAGGTCGCATCTATTGTGAAGGTTTACCATAAGACCTAGGTGATATTGGTAGTTTTGTAAATGATTCAAGTTGATATCCTCCCATACCAAGGTCTATGGACTTGAGTTTATTCTTGCACTATTCTAGAGTTGCATCAAAATTCTCTACTTCTCTGTTAAGAGGGATGTGAGTCCCTGCTAAAATTGCATTGACTGATAATGTGCTATCCTTGGGTATACATACTTCAGCTCCATTATAGGGAAACTTAACACATTGATGGTAGGTGGATGGGACTACCTATATGTCATGGATCCATGGCCTACCAAGTAAGATATTATATGCTAGAGGACCAACATCAACAATTTGGAACAAAATGTCCTTCTCCATAGGACCAATTCTGACAAGAAGAACGACCAACCCTTTAGAACTTCTTTTAGCCTCATCATAGGCCTTAATGGTAATCTTCCTTTGAGTATCAATGACCTCCTTAGAATAGCCCAAAATTTTCAACAAACTTAAAGAACAAATGTTGAGCCCAACACACCCATCTATCAACGCACGTTTGACACAGGTTTTATGGATCATGACCTGAATGTGAATGGCAAGATTATGCGAATAGCTCAAGGCTTTGTTGTCTTCTTGTAAAAATGTTAGGTAATGTGGGCTAGCAAGGTGATTGAACATGTTTTGGAATTGATTGACATCTATGTTGTTAGGGACATTTGTTGTACACAAAGCATCCTCAAGGATTTGTTTATGTCTTGGAGACAATTCTAAAAGCTCAAAGATTGAAATCTGAGCTGGTGTTCTTTGTAGCTGATCAACAAGGTTATAGTTTGACTGAGGACTCACAATGGATTTGTTGGTGACATTCTTGGATGTCACTTGCTTGGGTTTACTGGTTTGGCCAGAGTTGGGTCCTCTAAGGACAATGAGACCTTGACTTCTTGTTACTGCATTAAGACCTTGGGAAGACATCCTAGAGTTGGGACCTCTTAGCACCACAATGGGTCCTTCATCAAATATGGGAGGAAAGTCATAGCCATAGGGATATTTTCCTTTCATCATGTTGACACTTTCCTCCACAATCTCAAGCATATTGACCACATTCTCCATAGTTGTGTAGGTGTAGTTGATTACAGCTTTTCCCTCTTTGGTTTTAGAGGTTTCCCCCTTCTCATATTTAGGGAAAGGCTCTTTAAATGCTTTGTGATCAAAATTAGTATTCAACCCATGAATTTGAAGCTTCCCACTCTCAATTAGATCCTAGATGATATTCTTAAGCTTCCAACAATGTTTGATGTCATGTCCAATACCATTGTGGAATTTGCAAAAATCCTTCTCATCCCACCAATGAGGTTTGACATTAGGAATATGGTGTTTTGCAGGATCTTGAGGATGTGCAAGATTGTTGGCACTAAGTGTTTTGAAAACATCCTCATAGGAATCACCAAGCTTTGAAAATTGATGCCTCTCTTTCTTAGGCCTTTCTTGGTACCTTGGTTTATACTCTTGTTGGGTGGATGTGTTGAGCTTCATTGCTTGCACAACACTAGATAAGTGAAGGACACCTTGATCCTTAGGTTGAGATGAATCCAAAACTCCGTCATTAACCACCTACTTGTTCTTGTTCTAGTGCAAGTTTTTGCCTTTATCCTTATTAGCATTGTGGTTGTTCTAACCATTTTTATTATTTTTGTTGTTGGTCAGGAATCCTTGCTCTTTCAAGACATCCTCAATTCTGCATGTGGTTTCGACCATGGTGTCAAAGGATTCAAAGACCATTTTTCAAACCTCATACCGCATCTCAGGAACCAAGTTGCTAATGAGAATGTCAATCTTCTCCATCTCAGGAATGGTCCTGGAGTAGCAATCACATTGACATCTCCATCTTTGTAAGAAAGCAACAAAAGACTCCCCTTGGTTTTGTTTCAAATTGCATAAGTCTAACATAGTGACTGATCTTGACAATTTGTATGCAAAATGTTGAACAAATCTGTGAACAAGTTCCTTGAAGGTTTTGATAGGAGGCATTATGTTGGTAAACCACTCCATTTCTTGACTTTTGAGGCTTCTTAGAAACAACCTCATTAGATAGGAGTCATCTTGATGAAATTCAAAGTTCATGATGTAGAATTGGTGCACATAATCATGTGGATCCCCATTTCCATCATATTTGTCATGCTAGGGAATTTCCACCTTCCTAGGAAAATCCTTCATACTAACACTTATGTCAAAAGGATTAGGATAGATTGAGTCTAGTGAAAATGAGCTTTTAGGTGCCAACACCTTTTCCATCATATGCTTGAGTTGTTTGATTTCCTCCTCTTGGGATGGTCCTTGTTTCTTGATCTTCCTATCAACATCAAAGTTGTAAGGAACTCTTGCACCTTTATTGATCAAGCTTTCTAGGAACTTATCCTTATTTTTCTCTAGATACTTCTCCACATATTGTTGGAATAGTGGTTCTTATTGCATTCTCATAAAATCTTGAGCATCAAAACTTGTTCTACTTCCTCCATGTTGGGAGCCATGATGAGCTCATTGGGAGGGTTGTCTTGAGTTCCTAGGAGGTGTTTGTCTCCTATAGTGTGCATTTTGTGAAGTCCTTCTTCCTCTAGGAGTAGGAGATCTTGAAGGGGTTCTTGAACACCTTCTACTTCATGGAGTTCCTAAGGGAGTAGATTGTGGAGAGTTGTTTCCACTGTTGGTACCCCTATTGTTGAATTGGGCATTAAGTTGTTGGGCTAAAAGCCTATCTTGTTCTTCCTGAGACACTTTCTGTGCCAATTCTAACAAGGCTTGTTGCTCCTCCTCTAGGAGTCTAAATCTCTCTTTTTTTGCGGCTTGTTCCTCCAAAAAGGCTTTCTTTTCACACTCAATTCTTTTGAGCCTTTCATTTGTATACCTTGTGGTTATTTGGAGGGGAGAGTTTGGCCTTGAACATTTGAACAAGTCATTAGTAAATGTTGCATTCACATGAGCATCACAAGATTCATTTTTTTGGTCTTCATGTTGTGACCATTCATCTTGGTGAGCTCGTCTTGCATACCTTTCAGCCCTTTGATGGGCATCCAAATATCTAGTGTTGATAGGGGGTGATTCTAGTTGATCAAATAGTATGTTGTCTCTATGTCTCTGAAACATGTCATTAAGAGTTTGATCCATTGCTTCCCTCTCCTTCTGAGTCATGGTGTAACTCATGTCCATATCTAAATAAGAGTGTGCTAAAGATGTGCCCAACTCACTAGGATTACTCTTAGGTTTAAACCAAACTTCAGACTCACTCCTAGGTGATTGGTCAAATATGGGTTCCTTCTCTTTTCATTTTTGGCGAGTTGGAATAGGGGGTAATTGGTTAAAGATTGTCTGAGGTCATTTCCCTTGAATTACTTGATACCTTGTCATAACCGACATGAAAGGAAAATCACTTGGTGATAAGGAAACCCTAAGAAATGTTGGTATCAAACTAGGATAGTAAAAATGTTCAGTTATCCAAAAAGAGACAGTGAGATAGAAAATTGCAAAAGGTGTAAGTCAACACTACCATAGAGGTGTATAATAAAAGGATAAGTATCCTAACACATATGGATCAGGAGGATGATCTTAACCAAGTTATATTTTTTTGAAATTGAATTTGGGTGGAAGTGAACTGGACAAGAGACCACTAAGACTCTCCAAGTGTGCTGACAAAGAATCTAAAGGTTGGTCTTTTTCAACAAGAGTGATTTCTGACACACCAATTTTGAGCAAGATCGCCTATAGAATCAAAGGTTACTAATAAAAAGATCAAAACACAAGAATCCCAAACATAAACAGACTTCTAATGATAGGACAAATAACTTGATGTGACCTAAATCAACTAAAAAGACTAAAAAATGGGACACTAATCAGTTTCAAATTGTAGACAACCGAGATAGTAAAACAACTTCATGCGATAGTTTCCAGGCAAACAGGGTGATAAAATCTTCTAGGGTGATATTTCTCATAGAGGCCAGGCGATAGTTTCTAGGCTATTGGTGCGATAGTTTCCAGGCAAGTTGTGCGATGGAAAAATAATAGTGAATTATCACACGATAAATCTTGAAACAGTGTGCGATGAGTTTTCAATGTCGTACAACTCTTTAACCAATGAATGTTTAAATCTCAATTTTTGAAGGTAATTTGTTCAAATTTGCAGTCTGATGGTTGGATTTTTTATTTCAAGCACAATGACAGCAGTATTAAGATAGGTTTGCAAATATTAGGTGATCAAACATGTCTTAAAACACTTGCACAAGGGCAAAAGAAAACTTTCCAAGACAAGCACTTGTGATATCAAAGTGAAAAATCCTATGAATACTACCGAGATGTTTGTTGTTCAAGAATGTTTACATGGGTAGATCACAATGAGAACACTTCAAGCACTTGCTAGCCTAAAAAGACAAAGTTTCAATACTTAGCAACTTGGCCCACACTTGATGTCCCATTGCCTCACACAAAGTGGTTGCCCATAATAGATATTGGCTTTGTCGTGGAAGTGTCAATGACACAACCAAAGGAATACAGATGGTGAGTAATCTTGGGGTGATCTAGGTTAGTCCACTAGGATCAATCCTTGCACCAAGATGCTAAGTGGCAAAATGGGGTAGCTTCTATCTATGGTTCTTAGTAAGGGCTTCCATTCGTAATACCTCTCTTGCTCCCTAAAGGGACTCCTTACCTTGCAGTAAGTAATGGACCTCAAGGCCACAAGAGTACCTTAAGAATTCTTGTCTAGCACTTTCATCATGGTCACAATCCCACAAGTACTCACACCAAACAAAGACAAGTACTACTTCTACCAAGGTTTTGTGTCTTTGATAGCCTTGATTTTATAGTGGGTTGGAATAGCTGGCAATAAACGTGTCCCCACTTGGGTCATTCCTCTTGATTGCTCAAGAGCAGGCCCGCTAAAGGATTATAATGCTAAAGAAAGAGTGGATTAACTTTTGAGTGTTAGAATTTCTGGTTCACCTCAAGGGTGAAGAGCATAATCTCCTAGCTCAAAAATCTTTCCCAAACACACCAAGCAAAGGTTCAATTACCCTCTTGTTTTAAAAATCTAAAGATGGGTTAGGATTTCTGGTTCACCACAAGGATGAAGAGCATAATTTCCTACCACCAAAAGACTCCTACAACAAGATATTAAGTGCCTATGAAATGAAACAGCTAGTATATGCCACACTTGAAATGAAAGCAATAAACAAGCACTTGATTTGTTTTTATGCTTTGGGAAGCCTTGAAAAAACCATTAGTAGCCCTTGTGCATTTGAAGCTTTGACATGCATTCTTTTAAGAAAAATATTCAAGCAACAAGAACAACTTGTTAGCCCCACAAGAATTAGTGCATCAAAGTCCAATGTAATCTACAAATAGAACCTATCTTAACACAGAAAAATTGAAACCAGCAAGCAATCAAACCAAACTTGCTAAGAAAAGATTGAAAAAGACTCACTACTAGGCTTGAGTGATAGTTTTGTCAGTAGAAGAATGATGAGATACTTCACCGTATATTGAGGTGATACTTTCTATCTGTGCAATACTTCATTCTACTTGCAAGCGATAGAGAATAATACGACAGTGTGATAGAATCTGCAAGGGAGCGTGACACTTTAACTGGTAAAGTATCACACCAGTATACAAGAAACTATCGTACGACACTGAAAAACTATCGCACAATAATCTGTCAAAAAAAAAAGAGCCGAAACAACAAGCTAAAATGATGATGAAAAATTGTCAGAAATGCATAAAATGAAGGATAAAATAGGAATGTTCTGCCCCACCAGCACCAAAAATGTACACACTCAAATAGTGCACTTCTCTAAGTCATTACTTCCAAGGGAATCCATGAATGGGAAACCTTGAGAAAGTGACCTAGAGCTCCCTAAGCATGGAGTCACAAGATTGTTTTGAATATTGCTCTCAGTTAGAGCTATTAAAACATGCAACCTTGCTAGTAAACCACACAATGGGAGATTTAATGGAGACAAGGGAAAGAATGCCAATATCCTCAAGAATCTAGAATGCAATACAATGTAACTATTTTAAAAATGAAGATGCAAGTAAGCTATGGAAATGAAAGATGCAAGTGTTAAAATCCTTACTAATTAAGCTATGTGAGCTAAACTAGAGCATACAGGAAAGCTAAACTAGAAATGCCATAATAACCAAGCTATGATGCAATAATGAAAACTAGAATGCAATATGATCTTCAAAAGCTTCCAAAATTTCCAAGAAAACCTGCAGCATAAGGTTAGTATTCAAAAGTTGGATCCTAAAATGAGAAGAGAGCTCTCCTTTTAAAGGAAATGAGAAAGAATGGACCATGGAGCTTAAGAGGCAAAATATTTAATCAAGGGTGGAGCTTGAAAGTGAGATCAATCCATGTGCACAAGATTCCTCCAATGAGAAATAAGAGTTGACTTTTGTGCCCCATGTGAGACAAAAATGCCTTTTTCTCTTTTTATAAAATAGGAATAATGCTTTATTTGTGCAACTTAGGATAAGAGGAAAAGTGGGGATTTTTTATTTAATAAAAGGGGAGGAAATTCCTTTTAATTAAATAAAGACTTAGGAAAAAATGGTTAATCCATAGAATAAAATCAAATAAATGATAGAATTAGGATTTCATCAAGGAAATTGATATAAATTGGAAATGTTTCAAGAACATTGATTCAGGAAAATTGATAAATTGTTGAATGGGGGCCCAAAGTCTAGGCGACCATTTTAGGGTGCATACAAGACCATGACTAGAAAGGAGAGGGAAGCAATGGATCAAAATCTTGATGACATATTTCAGAGACATAAAGATAACATGATATTTGGTGATTCCTCTCATGACAATCAACTAGAGTCACCTCCCATCAATACTAGATATCTAGATGTGCATCAAAGAGCTGAGAGGTATTATAGACAAGCTCACCAAGATAAATGGTCACAACATGAAGACCAAAATAACCAATCTTGTGATGCTCATGTGAATGCAGTATTTACTAATGACTTGTTCAAACATTCAAGACCCAATTCACCACTCCAAACAACCTCTAGGTATACAAGTGAAAGGCTTAAGAGAATCGAGCACGAAAAATAGGCATTTTTGGATGAACAAGCTGCAAAAGAAGAAAGGCTTAGATACCTAGAGGAGGAGAGACAAGCCTTGTTGGAATTGGAAAGAAAATCCTCTCAGGAGGAACAAGATAGGCTTCTATCCCAACATCTCAATGCACAATTCAACAATAGGGGTATCAACAGTGGAAACAACTCTCCACCATCTACTCCTTCAGGAATCCCACAAAGCAGAAGACGTTCAAGGTCACCCTCAAGATCTGCTAGTCCTAGAGGAAGAAGGACTTCACAACACACTTATTATAGGAGATAGATGCCTCCTAGGAACTTAAGACAACCCTCCCAATGAGCTCATCATGGCTCCCAACATGGAGGAAGTAGTGCAATTTTTGATGCTCAAGACTTTATGAGGAATCAACAAGAGCCACTATTCCAACAATATGTGGAGAGGTATCTAGAGAAAAATAAGGATAAGTTCCTAGAGAGCTTGATTAACAAGGGTGCTAAAGTTCCTTACAACTTTGATGTGGATATAAAAATCAAGAAACAAAGCCCATCACAAGAAGAGGAAATCAAGCAAATAAAACATATCAAGGAAAGTTGAAATTCCACAATATGATAAATATGATGGCAATGGTGACCCACATGATCATGTGCGTCAGTTCTAAATCATGAGTTTTGAATTTCACCAAGATGACTCCTATCTTATGAGATTATTTCCAAGGAGTCTCAAAGGCCAAGCAATGGAGTGGTTTACCAACATAACCCCTCATGTGAAAACTTTTAAATAACTTGTTCACATATTTGTTCAACATTTCACATACAACTTGCAAGATCAGTCACTATGCTAGATTTGTGAAATTTGAAAGAGAACCAAGGGGAATCCTTTGTTACCTTCTTACAAAGATGGAGATGATTGTGCTCTTGTTATTCTAGGACTATTCCTAAACATGAAAGGATTGATATCATTGTTAGCAACTTGGTGCCTAAGATGTGGAAGATGGTCTTTGATTCCTTCGACACTATGGTCGAAACCGCATGTAGAATTGTGGATGTCTTGAAAGAGCAAGGTATTTTGACTAAACATAGTAATAACAACAATAGTCAAAATAATAAAAACTCTCATAAGGAAAAAGGTAAGAACTCACACTGGAACAAGAACAAACAAGTAGTCAACAATGGAGTTGTGGACTCTTCTCAACCTAAGGATCAAGGTGTCCATTTATCTAGTGCATTTCAAGCCATGAAACTAAATACATCCTCCAACCAACAAGAGCATAAACCAAGATATCAAGATAAACCTAAAAAAGGAGAAGCAAAAATTTTCTAAACTTGGTGACTCGTATGAGGAAATTTTTAGGACACTCATCACTAACAAACTTGCACAATCTCAAGATCCAACGAATTTCCACATAGCTGAAGTCAAGCCACATTAGTGGAATGAAAAATCTTTCTACAAATTCCACAATGGTATTTGACATGACATTGAACATTGTTGGAAGCTCAAGCATATCATTCAGGATCTTATTGAGAGTGGAAAACTTCAGATTGATGGGTTGAACACCAATGCAGACCATAAGGCATTCAAGGAGCCTTTTCCTAAATATGAAAAAAGGGAAACGTCTAAACCCAAGGATGGAAATGCTACAATCAATTATACCTACACATCTGCAGAAAATATTGCTAATATGCTTGAAGTTGTGGAAGAAGGTGTCAATATGATGAGGAGTAAAGATCCCTATAGCTATGACTCTCCTCCTATATTTGATGAAGAACCTATGGTGGTGCTAAGAGGTCCTCACTCTCAAAGGTCATCCCAAACTCTTAACACTGTCACAAGAAGTCAAAACTAAGGTCCTGTGGTTATTAGAGGTCCTAGTTCCAACCAGTCTAGCAAACCCAAGCAAGTGACATCCAGGAATGTCACCACCAAATTAGTTGTGAATCCCAAGTTGAAATACAATCTTGTTGATCAATTACAGAGAACGCCAACTCAAATTTCCATTTTTGAGCTTTTAGAGTTGTCTCCAAGACAAACAAATCCTTGAGGATGCTTTGCATGTAGCAAATGTCCCTAACAACATAGATGTCGATCAATCAAAAACATGGTCAATCACCTTTCCAGCCCACATTACGTAACATTTTCAGAAGAAGATGATAAAGCTTTGAGCCATCTGCATAATCTTTCCCTTCACATTGAGGTCATGATCCATAAAACCCATGTCAGGCATGTGTTGATAGATGGGGGTGCTAGGATTGACATTTGTTCTTTAAGTCTGTTGAAGATACTGGATTATTCTAAGCAAGTTAATGATACCCAAAAGAAAATCACCATTAAGGCCTATGATGAAGTAGAGAGAAGCTCCAAGGGTCTAGCCATTCTTCTTGTCTGAATTGGTCTTGTTGAAAAGGACATTTTGTTCCAAATTGTTGATGCTGGTCCTCTAGCATATAATATCCTACTTGGTAGACCATGGATCCATGACATGCAAGTAGTGCCGTCTACTTACCATCAATGTGTTAAGTTCCCCTATAATGGAGTAGAAGTCTATATACACAGGGATAGCACATTATCTGTCAATGCAATTTCAGCTGGGAGTCATGTTCCTCTTAATAGAGAAGCAGAGGATTTTGATGTAACTCTAACACAATACAAGAATAAGTTCAAGTTCATAAACCTTGGTATGTGAGAATATCAACTTGACTCCTTTACAAAAAATCTAGTTTCACTTAGGTCCTATGGAAAACCTTCACAAGAGATGCGACCTTCATCTTCAGCCATGACTTTGTTTGGTACATTTGTAGACTCTTCAGTGCCCATCTAGGATGAAAAAGAAGAGGTAGCTATCAAGGACTAGATCTATAGAGAAGACAAATACAGGCATAATGAAAACTTCTCTCCCTCTCCTTAGGCTTATGGAAGAGGGTATACTCTTGTTAAAAATATGGGCTATTCAGGACATGGTCCTCTTAGTCATAGATTAGATGCTAGAGCTGAACCTCTTGATCATGCTCTTTTTGGGCACGAGTCTAAAAAATGGTTGGCCTAGGTTTTGAAAATCATAACAAGAACCCTGTTCCTATCCTTGGTGAGACAGATAGTGAGGATGAAACAAAGTATACACCCAATTTGACAAACCAATAGGACATGTGTGAAGATTGGGTTCCTTCCACCAATCTTCTTTGGGAAGATTTAGATGATCCAGTTGCCTATTCAATAGATGCAAACATAGAACAAGAGGAGTCAGACATAGAGGATCCAATTAGAGAGTTTCATCATAGGAATATTTCTCATTTGATAGAGATAGATGTGACTCTTGATGACGTCAGAGATTCTACATCAAGATGTCCAAATCCTTCATGCTACAAGCATCCTAGTAAGGATTCAGAAATGGACTCACATGAGTACGAATGAGACTCTCTCTCTAATTCTTCTACAATTGACATGGATGTTGATGTCATCCATACATAAGTTCCTAACCTACGGTAGCTAATGAGTCAAGTGTAGGATTAGAGGATTTGAATCCATGAGTCACTTTAGTGGACAATGCTTCACTTGGTAGTATAAATCCTGATTTGGGTACCTTAGAGGGATACTTGATAGACCCTAACTTTGCAATCACCAGAGATGATGCCTTTTGTATTAACAATATTGAACCTATCATTGACCTACCTCTTGCTAATCCTCATCTCATTAATTAGTCTCAACTCTATCAAGAGCCTCAGCTCTTAACTTTCCAGAATGATTATGAGATAGCATGCTACCTAAATTCCCTTGAGCCCGTAGTCTCTTCCACCAATGAACCAACTACAAGCATGACAAAACCGGATATCAAGTACCTTAGTCACAAAATAAAAAGAAAAGAAAAAAATAATAAGAGTTTTGATGATGAAAACCACTGTGTGGTGGTATCAAAACCCAAAAAAGTAAAAATAAAGGATGTATCCAAGGGTGAAAACCTCTCTAAGACACCTAAGGATGAGGTACTCGATCATCTTCCAAGTTACTTTTAGGACAGTTCTTCAGTGCTTGTTGAGCCTACACAGCTAGTTAATCTGAATACAGAAGAGGCTCCACAAATTGTGCATTTGGATGAGTCTCTATCAACACAGGAAAAAGAAGCATATACCAAGTTCCTACAGAGCAAGAAAATTAATTTTTCTTGGACTTACTCAAACATGCCAAGATTGGACAGTAATCTCATTATGCATCATTTGTCCATAGCTCTAAGTATTAAACTAGTTAAACAAAAATAGAGGAAAATGCATCCTCACATAGCTCTTCTCATCAAAACTAAATTAGAAAAACTCTTGAGTGTAGGATTTATAAGAGCTATTGATTATGTCAAATGGATTTCTAATATTATCCTAGTTTATAAACATGACAAGTCCATTCGTATCTACACTAATTTCAGAGATCTTAACAGAGCATGCCCAAAGGATGATTTTCCACTCCCTAACATAGACATGATAGTGGACATGACCACAAGATATGAGATCTATTCCTTAATGGATGGTTTTTTTGGATATAAGCAAATCAAGATAGCTCCCAAAGACTAGGAAAAGACTACATTCACTTGCGCATGGGGTACCTACTGCTGGAACGTTATGCCCTTTGGATTGAAAAATGTAGGAGCTACTTATCAAAGAGCTATGAAAACTATCTTCCATGACATGATGCATAAGAATATGGAAGATTATCTGGATGACACCTTGGCAAAATCTAAAAAAAGGGATACACACTTAGGAGATTTAGAAGTCATTCTAGATTGTATGGAATAGTTTCAATTGAGATTAAATCCTAAAAAGTGTGCATTTGGAGTCACCTCTAGAAAACTTCTAGGATTTATCATTTCAGCCAAAGGAATAGAAGTGGACCCAGAGAAAGTTCAAGAAATCTTGGATATGCCACCTCCCAAAAATATTAGTCAAATGAGGAGTCTTCAGGGACGTCTTCAATCTATAAGGAGGTTCATTTCACAACTAGTAGATAGAGCTCAACCCTTCAACAAGACATTGCATAAGGGGGTTAAATGTGTATGGAATGAGGATTATCAATAAAGCATGGACCAGATCAAACAGTACTTGGCCAATCCTCCAACTTAATGCCTCCTATCCTAGGAAAACCACTCATATTGTATGTTTTAGCAATATAATCTTCCTTGGGGGAATTCTTAGCTCAATTTGATGACACTGGAAAAGAAAGAGATATCTATTACATCAGTCGTACTCTTGTGTCATTTGAGGTGAATTACACTAACATTGAAAAATCTTGTCTTGCAGTGGTGTTTGCTTCCCAAAAGTTGGAACATTGCATGCTTGTGCATACAGTACACCTCATAGCAAAGATTGATCCTCTCAAATATTTTCTTGGTAAGTCTACTCTCATAAGTAGACTTGCTAAGTGGATGATGATCTTATCAAAATTTGACATAGAGTATGTTGTGCGTAAAGCTATAAAAGGACAAGCCATTGCAGATCAATTGGCTGATTTTCCAATCCTAGACAGTATGCCTATTCAAGTTGAATTTCTAGATGAGCACATAATGTACATGACTACAAGAACATGGAAGATGTTCTTTGATGGATCTTTCATGCAAAATGGTTCAGGAGCTAGAGTGTTATTTGTCTCTCCTCATGGGTACACAATCCCTAAGTCCTACAAACTATTGTTCCCATGTACAAATAACATTTCTGAATATGAGGCCTTGACAAATGGGCTAAAAATGGCAATAGAATGGAGAATCACAGAGCTGCATATTTATGGGGATTCACAATTAATAATCAACCAAGTTAATGAAGAATACCAAACAAAAGATGACAAATTGGTACCCTACAAGAAAATGGTTGATTCTTTGAGATGATATTTCACATTTTTCACATTTCAACAAGTCCCTAGAATAGAGAATAAAGCATTTGATGCTATGGCTACATTGGCTTCACTTCTTCAGCTAGAACAACATGAGTCTAGATTTGAATTCCTAGTGGAAGAACTATACTATCTTATTTATGACTACCCAAAAAGCCAAGTCATTTGTACCCTTGTTGGCCATGAGTCTATTAGGAATGAATGCAAAGTGTTTTGGCAGTCATTCTATAGTAGTTGTTGTTGCATTCATGACTTGGATTGTCATTGATGTCAACACAGTGATATTCTGTATATTAGCAGGAAAGCAGGTACAATTTTGTTTTGCGCACATGTTGTATTGTAGATTGGCTTTTGTGTAGTTGATGGTATTTTATTTGGTGTGTTATTAACCTATGGTTAATAGCGCAAAAATAAATTCATTCATTTGTGAGAGATATGAGCATTCTAGTGAAAGCAGTGTTTAGACAATGTTTCTGTGTAGCGATGTTCAAAAATCGGAGGATATCTCTTAGCTGGGATGGAATCTGATTTTGCATAGTTAAAGGGATTTTGGAGACTCATTAATGATGATGTGGTTCATAGCACAAACTTTGAGGATATGTTTGGAGAAAGTTACAGTAACTGGAAGCCGACAATTTTATGTGAATTCTATGTGTAGCATGTAGAATTTATTATTTTGTAATTGAGGACCGACTCATTTGTAATTATTTGAGTTTGGTGTATAAGAAGGAATTTTTTCCTTATTGTAATGTTTACTATGAAGATTGAGATGCGAATATATGCTTGAAGTGAAGAAAAGAGCTAATTCAGGGATGAAGGAAGACTTGTGAGTATAGAGATCTGGAATTGTGATCTTGTGTAGCAGAGAGTGCAATTTTGGCACAGTGTGAAGGAGGTAATATATTTCATATTATTCTATTGAATAATTCTAAGATCTTTTGGACAGTGGGTTCAGAGATCTTGCCTTGAAGCTGTTTGGGCAGTGGGTCCTTTTGTCTTCCATAAACTCTTAACCGAGTTAGAATCTTTTAACAGGGATTCAAAATCTCCTAACAGGGATTTATATGTACTGAATGTATTTCATAAGACTCTTAATAGGGTCCATCCTCTAACAAGGAACTTTCATATTAGTGCATCATTTTGTGGGCATCATTCCCACCGGGGTTTACTCTTTTCAAGAGGTTCCCTAGTCAACATATCTTGTGTTATTGTGAAATTGTGTATAATTATCTTTCTATGGTTGATCAGTACATTGATTATATTGTTTAAAGATATTGAATGGATAAATTATTTGATAACTGATTCACCCCCCCTCTCAGTTATCTTGGGGATCTTTACTTTCTAACAGAGTCATCCCACTATGGTGCCATTTACTCATATCTCCATCATGGCATTATTCTCAAAACCTAACCCAAAATGCCTCTCACCATACCCTTATCTCTGGTGATTTGTATAGGAGGGGTTTAGATGGGACACTTCTTAGGTTCTTGGAAAAGGATGAATCTGACCAATCGTTAGCTGACATTCACGAGGGAATTTATGGAGGACATTCCAATGGTCTTGCCATGGCCTGAAGGTTTCTTAGAGCTAGGTACTATTGGCCTACCATGCAGACAGATGCAATAACTTTTGCCAAATCATGTGAAAAGTTTCAGAAACATGGAAGCCTAATACATGCTCCAAGTAGGGAGCTTATTCCGTCTATATCTCATTAGCCATTTTAATGCTGGGCCTTTGACCTTGTTGGGAAAATTCATCCCAACTCATCATGTGGACACAAATTTATCATCACTGCTACTGACTACTTTACCAAATAGGTGGAGGCTGTTCCACTTTCTGTTGCTTCAGGAAAGACACTCTCTTTGTTCATTTTAAACCATATCATTTGTCAATATGAAGTGCCTTATGAAATAATCACTAACAATGGAGGTCAGTTTAAAAACAAGGACCTTAAACACCTCTGCAAGAAGTTCAAGATAAAACAACATTGGTCCTCCATTTACTTCCCACAAGGAAATGGACAAGCAGAGGCTTCAAAACAAACCATTCTCAAAATTCTCCATAGAACAGTTCACAAGAATGGTAGAGATTGGCATCTATAGATAAATCTAGCCTTATGGGCTTATAGAATAAGTATTCATACTCCAACTGGAGCTACTCCTTTTTCCCTTACTTATGGCACGGAAGTAGTGTTACCTTTAGAGGTGGAAATTCCTTCCCTTAGAGTTTTACTCAAAGGTCTAGTTACAGATGAAGAATATCATGCCATGAGGCTCCAAGAATTAGAACTTCTAGATGAAATAAAGCATTATTTGATCACATGAGGGTTTACCAAAAGCATATGTCCAAAGCATTCAACAAGAAGGTTCGCCCTCAAAAATTCCAAGTGGGAGATATTTTTTTATGAGAAAACCCTAAGAACCAACAACATAGAGAACAAAAGGGCAAGTTTGAACCTAATTGGCTTGGACCATACATCATCACTACAACTTTTGGGACATGTGCTTATTTACTATTTGATCTAGATGGAGAGCAGCTCCCTAATACTATCAATGTCTTGCACCTCAAGAAGTTCTATCCTTGATGCCTATTTTGTCTGGAGGCATCCCTTGTATATATTTTATTGATCCTAAAAAAATTCCAAAAAAATTCATATATGATGCTGAAAAAATTCTAAAAAGCATATAAAGTCCTGAAAAAATTCAAAAAATTCAAAAAATAAAAAATAAAAATAAAAAAATTAGAAAAAGTGCCTTGGTGAAAACCTGGAAACAGGCACCTTGGTAGCAAAAATACAAAAATATTGAAAAAAAATAAAAATCTGTCAAGTGTTGAAAACCTAGAAATAGGTGCTACTTGAGGCCTTGGCACCCTTATTTGTTAGCATGCATCATCAACACTTAGCCTTTCTCCATCATGCCTTGACCTTGTTGCCTTGGTTTGGAATTGGTCTTTGTCTTTGTCTAGGGGGCATAACTGTGTTAGCTTTGGTCTCTTGGATGCGTTAGTCTTTAGGACAACTTGCAAATGATTTTTCTCAACACCACCCCAAACTGTGTTTTTCAACACTACCCTAGCGTCAAGTGTTTCTCAACACTTATCAGATGTCTTATCCACAATCTAGAATGATATGATATTTTCCACTAGCAAATGTGATACTCAAAGTTTGACTCTATGACCTACAAACACGCACTTAAACATTTGACTCGCTGAGACTTGTTTGACTTTATTTCTTTGTGTGCTGTCTATGATGATTTCTTTGATGAGTGTTTTCTCCCTAATAGTTTTTGATGATGCCGAGCTAGAAGACTGGAGGCATGAGGACATGTTTTATTTCTTTTTCTTCTTGTGGGTATATTTCATTGCTCTTAATTGTCATTAGCATTTATGCTTTTTGCACTTGACATTAGGGTCAACAAGGTATTATCCTTGACTATTTTCACAAGTGCATACTTATAGTCATCTTGACTTTCTTTGTGTGTCTCGATGCAAGTATAATCTTGCTATACTAAACTTAGGAAATCTCATTGCACTAGTCATCTTGACCTACATGTCTTTGGTGCCTATGTGGGATTCTCACATTTTATCTGATATAGATCATATTCATATACCCATAGTTATACTAGTGTAGATTGTATGATCTTGTGATGCTACCAATAAAGCTTGATGATGAATATTAGAGACTAATAGTGTTGCGACCTTGCAAGTAAACCACTTTCATAGTAGCTTGCATTCTTAGGTTCATGTTAGTCTAGTTTTGCATCTTGCATATGGAAAGAGCTTTTCCTTCATCTTTCATGGACTTGTCAGTCAACTGTGCTCATCTTTTACTTCTTCTTGATCATATCTTTCACTCCTTGTCTGTCACATCACATCCTTTTCATGTCATCAAAAGGGGTTAATCTTATCATCATATCTATATCAAAAAGATCATTTTCAGAAACATGAGTCTATATCATAACATGAGAAATAAACATACATCTATGAGAGAGATTATACATGAGCATATATCATACATTTGAGCAATATGACAAGACAATGAAACTGAAACATCCATCACATGTGGGACAAATACACATGATATATTGAAAATCCAGTAAATATCATATATATAAATGTCATGATACAAAGTACAATGTGGGATCCAAAAATTGGATAATGTCCTAAGATATGTCTAAACATCTAAAACCTAAAACCTAAGTTTGACTCTCCCCATCACGTGGTGGTGGTGGTGGTGGAGGTGGTGTTACCACTTTATCTGGTACCATGTCAAATCTCCCAACCCTCTTTGAGTAGAGTGTCTCCCTCTATCCCTCTGATAAGGCCTAGATGTATAAACCATGATAATAAGCCACTTGTGCAACCTCTCTCCAGAGCTCTGCAGCGTCTGCCTGTGCTACCCACTCATGCTGATCTATCTCAGCTAATGTGTCTACTAGCTGCTAGTCTCACATGGAAATAGTGATCTTCAGCTGTTGAATCTTGGCCTTTAGGGCTTGTACTCTTGCTTTGAGATCCTCATCTCCCCTCCCTGCATGCTGGTCCTACCCTACATCCACTCAGTGATGAAGTCATATCACCACATCCTCCTCTGGGCTCATTGATCTCTGCTCTATGACCATCTCTGGCCACCTGATCTTGATCCCTATCCCATCTCCCTCACCCTCTCTCCTCTGTCCCCCCATCATCATCATCCCCATCTCTACCTCTACCATGTGCCTGTAGGTCTGCATCTGGCATAGTAAACCTAGGGAATGGCTACCTCTGGCACTCTGCCCTGTATGCTGCATGAATTCCTGCATCTGCCATATCTAGTAGATAATCCTAGGGCTCCCTGCATAGACCTCTAGTCTCTTGTACCTCCTACTAATAGTCTAGCACTAGCAACCACCCCAATCCCTCATCCTCCCTACACCTGGCATATGTGGTGGTCTCTGTAGATATCCTCTACTGGTGACCAAATTGTCTCCACACCTAAGAGATGACAAATCACTCAACTATCTCTACATGATGACCAAGTAATGGTCAACTATATAACATATGCCCAAGCTCATGATCTCTATCACTCCATTATTTGTAGGCCCTGTATGGTCTCCACTCAAAGGCAGTCAACTCATCAAGCAGTCTCTTGTAATATGTAAGATCGCCACTATGGGGCTATGAAATGAATCCTGTATATCTATAGGTATAGGTGCACCTCCGCTTCCTAGGTTGTACATGTAGTCACACTACAACAATGTGCTCCCATGCCCATATCTGGGCAAGAATGACTCCACACACCCATGTCCTGCTATCTCTATATACTACCTCATTTAACTCATGGTACATGTCAACAAGGATGGTTGGGCCCCATACCATCCTTCGTGGGTGTGTAACCAAATTCACAACCAACCTGCCCCATCCCAGTGGAAAACCCTTTTGACTCTTATCATTAATAAGGGCCTGTGCTAGTATGGAACATACTATACATGGCACTAGGAAGTCCCTGTCGTACTCCTCCATCAACCGGTCCCAGCTGAGGTGTCTATCAATAATAGTGACATCCTAGAACAAGCCCTAGATGGCCTCTCACCCCTCCGTCAGATCCTAATCATAGTATAACTGTGCCAACAAACAATCATGTTAGTTTTCATCATATGGAAACTTTAAAACTATAAACATCCACAAACATGATTATACTTACATGATCACCGTGGCTAGGTACTCGAAGAATCTGATAAACATCCTCCAAAGTGATAGATGCCTCTTTAGTAGGTAGATGGAAGGTATTGTGCTCAATGTGCCACCTCTCAGCCAAAGCAGTTAGTAATCCATGGTTCACCCAGATATGGGGCATTTGCAGTAAGTATTCGAACCCCATGCTAATCAGGTCATCTCGCCCGGGATCGTCCAAATCTCTGACGCAGCATAATCCAGTCACCCTCGGTGCTCTGATGATAAGTGCCAGAAAAGCCTCCTGCAAGCCATAAACCCAAAACCAAATGTGAGAACATATCATGATGGATGATTAAAATTAGTACAAGGAACCTTAAATGCAAAAATTTTCTAGACCCATGTCATATTGTTCAAATTTAAACATGTGATATTTCTTATTAACTGGTGTGACACTATTTTTTGGGAAAGTATTGTGCGATACTTTCTTCAATAGTAGTGTGATATTCTTTGTCTATACGATACTTCACTCAAGGTCACATGATGTTTCATCCAGTATCATGCGGTACTAGATTGAACACTCGGGCGATACTTTGTGGACTCACGAATTATCGCATGACAAAGTATATCAAGGAGTGAGATACTTTCAAAATGTTGTACAAAATTTCATAGGGTTTCAAATTTGAAATATTTAAAAAACATTAAAAATGTGTTTAAATGCATTAAATGCTCATAAATGACTCAAAAAAGTAAGTTTTTTCTGAAAACTTACCAAGGCACGATAGTGAGGAGGCTGGTTGTGCAATTGACCGCACTCGAATCGATGTCTGTGGACCGAAACTACTACTTGTTGGGCCATTTTCTCTCTCTAAGCTCTTGAAATTCTCAAATCACAAAAGACAAATGAATTTGAAAATGACCTTTTTACCCCTATATATAGCATTTTGAATTTTTGACCTAATTTTCAAAACACCTCAAAATTCTATAAAAAATGCACCGCTAGCTAATTTCAACATCCTAGATCCATTTTCAAACTCGAAATCAAAATATGAGTTCATCTTGATAGTCAAAATCACATTTAAAATTTTTCTCCTTCTTTTGCACAGTTGGCTGACCGTTTGAGGCCCGATCCTTCGATCTTTGTTGGGGCATCTTCATTCCTTCACCCCCATCTCTTCCAAACTTCTAGTCTTTCATTCATTTTCAATCACCTTCATCTCTCTAGGGTTTGACTTCATCTTTATCCTATATCTTTCTCAGTCAAACCTAGTCAAAATGGGGCATATCTTCACTGCTTGATAGTTATTCTATTGTCCTTCATTTTCGATTATGATTTCTAGTGATTTGATCAAATTTATCAATTTGCTACTTCTCCTCTACCTAATTTTGATTTCAATTCTAAGGGGGCAATGCCTATCAAACTTCAATCTTTGATTCAGCTTTATTGATCAGCTCAGCTTGAGATTCTTATCTCTTATTTCATACTTGACAATTACTTATTTACAATGGTGATTGGCATTGTCTGTTTCAATTAGCTTATCTTTGTCCTAATGTGTTCCCATCCATCGAACACACGTCTGGGTTGTTTTGTGATCCCAAATCGATCTCACACTTCAATTCCATTCTTTGACCACATGTGATCCCAAATCGATCTCACATTAGTCAAAGAGGTATGCACCCTAAAATGGTCACCTGGACTTTGGGCCCCCATTCAACAATTTATCAATTTCTCGAATCAACATTTTTAACTTAATATCAATTTCCTTGATCAAATCCTAATTCTATCATTTATTCAATTTTAATCTATGAATTAACCATTTTATCCTAAGTCTTTATTTAATTTAAAGGCATTTCCTCCCCTTTTATTAAATAAAAAGTCCCCACTTTTCCTCTTATCCTAAAGTTGCACAAATAAAGCATTATTCTTATTTTATAAAAAGAATAAAAGCCTTTTTTGTCTTATATGGGGCACAAAAGTCAACTCTTATTTTCTCATTGGAGGAGATTTGTGCACAAGGATTGATCCCTCTTTTAAGCTCCACCCTTGATTAAATCTTTTGCCTCTTAATCTCCATGGTCCATTCTTCCTCATTTCCTTTAAAAGGAGAGCTCTCTTCTCATTTTAGGATCCAACTTTTGAATACTAACCTTATGCTACAAGTTTTCTTGGAGATATTGGAGCTTTGGAGATCTTAGATTTCATTCTTGCATCTTATTCTTCATGGCATTTAGCTTAGTTTCCTTTATGCTATAGATTAGCTCACATAGCTTAATTAGAAAGGATTTGTAACACTTTCCTTTCATAGCTTAGTTGCATTCTTCATTCTTAGGATAGTTGCATTGCATTTTCATTTCAAGATTCTTGAAGATATTGGCATTCTTGCCCTTGTCTCTTTGAATCTCCCATTGTGTGGTTTACTAGCAAGGTTGCATGGTTTAATAGCTCTAGATGAGAGCACTATTTAAACATCCTTGTGACTCCATACCTATGGAGCTCTAGGTCACTTTCTCAAGGTTTCCCATTCATGGATTCTCTTGGAAGTAATGACTTAGAGAAGTGCACTATTTGAGTGTGTACAGGTAGAAGTGGTTCCTTTGATCATGGCAATGGGAAAACAAATTTCCATGTACATCTTGAATCACATCATTTTTTGATATGGTATTCCTCATGCCATAATAATAGATAATGGAAAACAATTCAAAAATAAAGATGTTGATGAACTTTGTGCAACATTTCATATCACTCATCACTCTTCATCCATTTACTGTCCTCAAGGAAATGGACAAGTTGAAGCTACAAATAAGAACATCCTCTAGATTTTGAAGAGATTGGTGAATAAATTGGGAAGAGATTCACATGTGCAAATTAATCCAGCACTATGGGCCTATAGAACCAGCATAAGAACACCTACGAGAGCTACACTGTTTTCTCTAGTCTATGGAGCCAAAGAAGTTCTACCTTTAGAGGTTGAAATCCCATCTTTACAAGTTTCATTGCAAGGCCTAATAACAGATGAGGATTATCGAGTTGCCCAACTTCAACAACTGGAATTGTTGGAGGAACATCAAACACAAGCCTATGAGCACTTGAAAGCGTATCAAAATAGAATCTCAAGGAATTACAACAAGCATATCAAACCAAGGACCTTTCAAGTAGGAGACTTAGTGTTAAGAAAACCCAAAGAACCAAGCTGATAGAGAAAAGAAAGGAAAATGGGAAACAAATTGGCTTGGTCTGTTCATCATCGATTCTTCCTTTGGAATGGGAACCTATAAGTTAGTAGATTGTGAAGGAGAACTTCAAGAGCCTATCAATAACATTCACCTAAAAAGGTTCTATACATGAGGTAGATGAAAGAGTATGAAGAGTATCAGATGAAAGAGCATCATATTTATTGTACATAGTGAAAAGGATCTTGAAAATACAAAAAATTGAAAAAAAAGAAAAATATGAAAAAAAGAAAAAAGAGAGAAAGTTCTTTGGTGAAAACCTAGCAATAGGCACCTTGGTAGAAAAAAAAAAAAGTGGAAAAAAGATAAAAAATAAAAAATCCAAAGGGTGAAAAATTGGAAAACAAGCACCTTTTGTTCCCTTAAGTCTTTCTTTCCAAGTCACATGTGTACATATTTCATATCCAACATCCCATTTGTAAACCTTCATTGCATCTGTCATTTGTACATAGTCATAATAAAGCTTTCAGTCGCATTGTTGCATTTCCTATAGCCATAAGTTTATCACACGAGCACATTTATCACTTGGGGGTAGGAAAGGATTGGAATTTTGGTACCAAATGGATTCAATAAGTGCTACAATCAGTCACATCAAAGAGAGGTTTATCAGAACTTCAGAGAGAGCGATTTTCATGAACCTTTGATGGATATCATTGTTCACAACCCAAGTATTTGATCCTACAACTTGATCCATGAGCCTTCATTGACTTTATTATTCAGGATTAAAAATTGACAAAACACCTTAAAGATCATAATGCTTGAAAATACTTTTTGAAAATCATGAAACATGGCAAAACACTTGAAGCTTTCTTTTGACGATCTTTATGAAATTGACTTTTATCACATATTTTTAGCTAATCAATGATGTTTCAACAAGATTGGCCATGATAGAGACATGATATTTTATTTCCTTTGAGTGAGTGTTTTGAGGAAAATTCATCAACTTATGAGAATTTGTCTAACACAATGGTCATCAAAGAACCATCGAGGACTATCTCATAAGAGGAAGGATTAACCTTTTCTTGTTTACACAAACAGATCCCTTGGCTATTTAGATCTTCCATATCTTAATAAAAAAAATCCACTCACAACATTGAATCCATTGACACTGGTATTCAGACTCCCATAGTTTGGTCATCCAAATAGTGAGGGTTGTACCAGTTTTCAAAATGAGGTTACCAAAAATGATAAAAAGAGGTATTCATATCATCATGATGTGGTCAGTGATGATTGTACTTGCTTTCCGGTCCCAAAATGCTCAATGATGAAAATTTATCTCCATGGCATTTCTTTGCTAAAAAGATGGTGACACTTAGGTTGCATTATCATGTTAGATTAATTGCATTATCATGTTAGATTAATTGCATTTATCATGTTAAATTAATTGCATGTGCATTTGATTATGGTTAATTTTCCAAGGACAAGGGGGGAACATGAATAAATCTTAGTTAGTCAAAACATCAAAGAAATGAGGGGTTCAACCAAACTTCTTACTCTTGACATCAACCAAAACACAAAGAAAAAAATGATATTATCTTTTGCATTCATGCATAACAGTAATCATTATTCATTACTCATATATTAGAAAAGAAAGAAAAAGAAATAATTTTTCATACATCATTGGCATCCATGTGAATAAGAGATAGAATTGCATACATCCAAAAAATTGAAAAAATAAAAAACATAGGGGCATTTACATGTGCATTTTCCATAAAACATTTTGCATCCATACATTGAAAAAATAGAAAAGCATATCATAAAATCCATACATCATTGCATTCATTTATGTATATCATAAAATAAGATAACTGCATCCATAGAATAAATCAATGTAAAAGCATCATAAACCTCATATAGCTGCATAAAAAGATAATCTCATAACAACTCATCAAGGAGAACGAAGGAGTATATCATCATATATCATCAAAAGAGTGTTCATCAATAATCCATCAAATCAGTACATCAAGATTCAATGCCATGAAAGTGGTACATCAAATGTTCTGATCAATCAAATAACATAAAATGTGATACATAGGACATCAGCAATGAGTGAATCTATCATCAATCAATCAAGAGCCCATGGCACCAGATCCATCTGGACCTCTATCATACTATGGAGGAGGAGCCTGAGAAGTGCTCACTCTGCTCTATCTCTGAACCACCACTGACATAAACTACTACATCAAGGAAGCAACCTGATCTAAACTGCCAACAATAGTGGATACATCTGTCCACATTAACTGCACATCTCGGGCTAGAGTACTAATAGTGGGAACATCTTGTGCACCCTATCCCCGAGCCTATGGCTGCTGAACCTATGGAGGCACCTATTGTATCAGGACCTGATCCTGATGTGCTGGAACATCATCTTGCTGAGCCAAAGCTACTCTCTACAATTGAACTAAAGGATCCAAGCCACCCAAAATCTGCCTAGCAGCATCTGCATGATCCTGTCTCTACTGTCTATGATGTCTATGAGCTCTATGTTGTCTGTTTGCTTCTCTAGGACATACATCAACTACATCAGCATGTCCTCTAGCTCAATCTCTCACCCAAACTCTACTAGCAATAACCAGAGGATCTCTCTATCCTCACCATCTCTACTGTCTACCACCCCCATGACCATCACCACCAACACCATCACCCCGGCCTAGGACAGGCTCTACTAGATCAGTGAACCGAGGAAACCTGTTATGAGCCCACTAGTCTCCATACTCACGAGACATACCTGCATCTCCCATCTCCAATAAGCCATACCAGTAATCTAATCCAATGCAAACTAATAATCAATGAGAGGACCCCACATAGATCTCTTTGCCTGTACCTGCGCATATAAAGCTGTACCCTGAGGCATATCTTGTATCCAACCATTCTATCTAGAAACTTTGCCAAAGAAGAAGCACTCAATAGTAGTAGTAGTGTGACCAATCATCCAACGAGGAGTGAGCATGTAGTGTAAATCATCATCATCCTCTCTCCAGCACTCAAAACCAATGTATAGATGCCATAGAACCTAGTCAAGATCATCTATCCCTCGCCGCCAATAATCAAGATGACCTAGATGGTGCTGCACCACCATACCACTATATAAGAAATCATATGGGAAACCACATGGATGAACTCTATCTAAAATGGGCCTAGTAATGGGAAGATGTTCCCATATCCAGAACTGAAGAACAATGGCACCGACTAACAAGGCAGAACTCTCTCTGTAGACTACCTCATGTAAATCATGGTAGAGTTGTGCAAGGATGTAGGAACCCTAATCAAAGTGTCAAGGATGAGTAAGGAAATCCTCCAGAATCCTACCCCATCCAATAGAAAAACCACAACCTCACCGGTTGGGAAGAAGCAAACCACCAATCAATGCACCAAGTACCACTGGTAATGTAGGAAATGAAGCAACCTAAGGCCAAGTGATGGTGTCATTATCTATAGTGTTGTCTCCAAATACTCTTCAACAGATAGTAGAATCATAATAGACCAACTCACCTCTGCATGGGATATGTAATAATCTATACACGTCCTCGGGCGTGATAGTCATTTCTCCAAAAGGCAAGTGAAAGGTGTTTTGGTCAGAGTTCCATCGCTCCGCCATTGCAGTCAACAAACCATGGTTTAGCTAGAACCATGGTAGGTCAAGAAGGAAACTCAATCCACATAACTCGATCACACAAAACTCTGCATCTATCGGTGTCTGACCCAAATCAATGACCCAAGATGCAACTGTCTGGATGTACAGAGTAGGAAAGTGTGTTTGTTGGAAAAACAAAGGAATCATATCAGTATACTATATCAAGGAATTATATCAAGTCAATCAATGCTATCAAAAGTATCAAGCAATCACACCCAATACAATTTGTTCATGTCTCTGTGTCTTGAGAAAGAACTAAGCAGTATCAATCATATCGGTTTTCACACTGATTGATTTATCCTATCAGTATCCTATCTTGATCGGATTGACAAATCACATTCATTGGTACCACTATCCTGATATCCTAATCAATTGTTTTGTTGAATACGACAGACCTAATCTAATCAGTCGAATCGAGCATCTGAAGTTATCAAAATTTTATCAGAACAATCAAATACAAGTGCAAAAAATTTTCAAAATTTTGCAGGCATGATTTTAATTATAACAGGCAACATTTTAACCGACGCGGTACCAAAAATTTGTTATGCAACATTTTGCGGGTGTTACGCAATAGTTTACATGTCAGGCAACATTGAATCATGCTAGGCGACAACAAACTTGGCCTAGGCGACAGTGGATTGCTAGGGTTTTGAACGTGTAAAAACATATGAAATTTGGTTATAAAGACCTAACTCTATGCGTGAATGTTCAGTTCTCAGATGAGATTGACAGGTTCTTAGGTGACATTTTACTACACGACTGCATGAGTAAAAATTGCAGATGTGACAGTAAAAAGGTTTAGGTGATAATAAAATGTTCCTAGGCGTGATTTAACAAATTCAAGGCAATGATGAAATTAAAAATTGTAATAAATGCTAATAAATGAGCAATAAATGCAAAGATGAAGTTCAAAATGACTTACCAGAGGTCCATAGTAAGGTGGCCTTTCATATCTCTGACACCTCTCGAATCGATGCTCTTGGATAGGAACAACCATCTCAAAAATCACCGTGGGATTAGAGCAAAAAACACCAAAGATAAAAGTGCAAATGAATAGTAAATCAAGGTTTTTCAACCTATTTAAGATATTTTGACCTAATTTTGGAGTTGAAATTTGGCTTAGACCTATATTGACTTATCAAATCAAACTGAGGCATATTCTTAAATCATGGCATCATACCAAAAGAAAATAAAAAATGAAAACATATTCTACATCAAACATCATCAATTTTTTTTTCAAATCAGGAAATCAATATTTTTTAATTTCTGAGGGGGCATCAGGGTATCAAATTTGAAATTAAACATCATGGAATCAGTGGGGCATCAAAAAAATTTTCATATCAGAGGCATATCATTTTATCAGTGTCATATCAAGTATCATATCAGTTTCATATCAGGGGCATATCAGCAAATCAGGAAGTCAGGACCTAAAAGGATCAGGACTCAAAAATTTCTTTGAATCAATGTTCTTTGCAAATCAATTCAAAGAGGGGCATTTGTAGACACTAAAAAATGGACAAGTGCTTTTAAGTCATTAAATTGCAAAATAATCATCAAAATGCACTAAATCAATCAAAAAAGGGATCAAATCAATTAAAATGGACATTTATTAAATAAAGTTGGACAAAATCAATTAAAGCAAAGGAAAAATTAAATAATGAGGTTAAATAATTAAATCAAAGCTTAAAAGGGACAAAAAACAATACATAATTGATTTTAATCAATTAATTGTATAGTTGTTTAATCAAAAATCAAAATGAACCCATTACCCTTACATGGCTAAATTTAATTAATTAATTGAATTTAATAAATCCTATATCTTTCAACAAAGTTGAGCAACCAATGAGATTTGAGAACAAAAAGGATGAATCTCAATCACTCAGTTTAAGTTTTAATCTCAATCACTCAATTTTGTCCTTTCGTCCAAAGCTTTGAGACAAACCTTTAAATTGTCCCCCCATTTATGAACAAAGCAAAGTATTTGACTCAACCAAGGGTTAATCATGATTACTTCACTCTACCCCCTACCCTTGGGAATTTACTATAAATATGAGGTATTTTGAGAGCAATTAAGAATCTTAGAAATTCATTTGCAAAGCATTGTTACTATAGGCAATTGAAGAGCATTCTAAGAGCATTTAAGAGCATTTAGAGCATTTGCATTATATTTTGTCAATTTGAGCTACAATCATCATCATAGAAGCATTGTAGAAGCATAGAATAACATACATTCTCATTTTAGAAGTGTCACTAGTGGAGATTGAGCTGAGAGCTTCACTTACCACATCTTTTTAGAGAGCCATGAGATGCTATAGATCTTAGTTTCATTTTTAAATTAGATTTGCATTGTATTTACTTTAAATTGTTGCTATTAGATCTTAATTTCATGAAGTTGATATTCATCATCACACAATATATATATATATATATATATATATATATATATATATATATATATATATATATATATATATATATATATATATATATATATATATATATATATATATATATATATATATATATATATATATATATATATATATATATATATATATATATATATATATATATATATATATATATATATATATATATATATATATATATATATATATATATATATATATATATATATATATATATATATATATATATATATATATATATATAGTACAAAAATGATGCATCCTCAATGTAGATATAATCAATATGTACATCACAATCTGACAGACGTGGGATAAGACAAGAAGGGGAAATCATGACTGACTCACTCCCTCCACCTGATCTCGAGGTGGGACATCTGATCTAGTCGGTACAGAAACATCTCCGTTAGACTAGGAAACAAACTTGGAATATGAAGATTCCCTAGCTACAACTGGAATTGCCACTATATACAAAGCATAGTAGTAGGATGCTTATGAGGCCTGATATGTGGCCATCTTTTGCGCACTCTTGAGCTTTGAAATATGACGGTCTCTATCTCGCTCCACTAGTTGCAACTGCACCTCTGCCACTACCCTTTGTGTCTTGGCCTCTACCAATTTTTCTTTGATTTGTGCTACCTCCTCAAAAGTGATCCCCTGTACTCTCTCTTCTCTAGGTGCCTCGGTAGGTGGGGCATGTGTTGTTGTCTCCTCATCCCTAGCTCCAGTATCCTCCCCCTCTATCCTCTCATGTTGATCTCTCCTAAGGAGGTGTCCCCTATCCACCTTCCTCCTCACTAACCTCTCCTCATCATCCTCCCCTATATCATCCTCCACTACCACTACCACCCCCACTACCCTAAACGATCCCCTCTCCTCTTGCCATCTCTACTGACCTGCTACCTGTGAGCGACTAGTAATGGCCCTTGTGAAAACCTATGCCCAACCACCCTAACCCCTGACAACACCTCTCCTTTGTGGCTCATCGATGGGATCCTCCTCATCTAGCTGGGGCACTTTCTCATTTTGATATGTAAATCATGGAAATGGGTGATCAATCTTATTCTACCTATATGTTGGTGTCATCCCTGTATCTGTGATGAAAATAAGGTAGTCCTAATTAACCCTAATCAGGTCCCACAAATCCTGAACTATGATGAAATATACTGGTTGTGACCCCCAATCAACCTCCTCATCGGTGTACTAGGAATAAGCAAAAAACTCTGTGGGTGTATCGTGATGTCACCCAAAATAGCGCCAAACTTAGCTGATTCATAATTGATCCACTATGGGAGAACTCCTACAATAAAAATGGCACATGTTAGAAATATAGTATCAATGATATCTTTGAATTCACACTTGAGATCTTATATGCCAATCAGTGGCCTACTGCTAAACACAAAGTAATACTTGTGTGTAGAGCCTTTCTAGTACTTGCACCTGAGGTACGATCACCATGTCGCTACTATTAGATCATCTAGCTGTAACCACCAAAATGCAATCTTGCCTAGATTGGGATGATGAATATAACTCATTTATCTAAAAACATAAGGCATGCCCACTCCTCAGGCTACATGTGTAACAGGCTGAGCGATTGGAAAGTGCTCCCACACCTAAATCTGAAGTACTATCTCACTTGATGTCATGCACCTACCTCTTGTATATACAATCTCATAGAGCTCTCGGTACATGTGGCATAGTAGGTAGGATCCTCAACTGAATCTCTGAGGGCTAGTCAACATCTAATATAAAATGTGACCCCATCTACCCTACTAGTTCTGGTCAGGGACAACCACACAACTGATCAATCCTGCTAGAACACATGATAGAGGATAGTCTTGTTCATACTCTTGGATCATATAGTCCCAAGTGATGTGTCTATCCATGATGGTATCATCTGCAAAAGTGGGTCAAGTAGCGCCGCGATCTCCTCCGCAAGATCTTGATCATAGTAAACTAAATCTCTTGCTATTGGAAGGTGAAGGATCTGATAGACATCCTTTGGTGTCACTGTAATCTTACCATTCAAAAAATGAAATGTGTTATGCTCAGAATGAAATCTCTCTACCAATGTTGTCAGTAGTCTGTGGTTTACATGGATAGAAGGTAATGTAAGGAGCTTCCCCAACCCACATTGATCAAGTACTGCTAGGTCCTCAGGAGATAAGTATCATGCTAATATAAGTTCCTAAGGGTTGGCACATTGACAGACAAGATCAAGTATCTGTATATGCAACAATAACAAAAAGAAAAGTTTCAGTAATCAATACAAATTGAGCATTGAGCTATCCGAAATCAAGCACTAAGCATCTACACAAGCCTACAAAGCTACTAGAAAGACAAAACATTTCCTACAGAGGAGAAAATTTGAAATTTGGCTCATATGATGAAACAACTGAATCCTAAGTATCATATGATGAAAGTCAAAGAAGGGTATGATATGATTCCTCAATACAATGAAACTCCCTAAATTGTATGATACGAGGTTACCTATCATATGATGAAGCACATGAAGCTAAATGATACAATTACTTAAACTAATTTATCATATGATAAACCTCAAAGGGGCATGCGATGAACTTGTTTCATCATACGATAAACCAAGCATGAGACCTAAAATGCAGCTAAAAATTGATTAAAACAACTAAAAACTACCAAATCACAAAGGGAAATTGGTCCTACTTATTGTTTCACCATACGCCTAAGGCTGGTTGTGGCATCTCTACAACTCGAATCGGTGATTTCAGACTAGAATCAATATTTTTATCTCTCTAGACGTCTTTGAGCTCTCGAAGTAAACTATAGAAAATGACCCCTTGGGCTTCTTTTATAGATTTTGACCTAATTTCAAAGTGCTCAAAATACCCAAAAATTGCACCCCTAGCTAATTTTGATGTCCTTAATCCATTTTCAGGATCAAAATTAAAATCTAAGATCATTTATCTAGCCAAATTATAAAGTCAACCCTTCTTGGTGAAATGCAATTGACTGTTGATGCCATCGCTTCTCACTTGCTTCCGCCTTCCTTTCTCGAATCTCTATGGTAAATATCACACAAATCTACCAAATCCTTGAGTAATTTCATACTAGTCAACCTTGGTCAAACTTTAGTCAAATCTAATGAAGAGAACCTCAAAACAACTCGAAACAAGCTCCAATCTTTTCTAAATTTATTGAAAATTCCACTGCGCTTTCAATCAATCAAATCAAGATTTAATCTTTTTTCCTCATTTCGATTTCGATCCCGATGGGACATGACAATATATCAAAACCTTCTTCTGCAATCAATCCTAATCAGGTAATCAATTCAAGCTTCATGGCTTGGGGCATCTCATCTTCATCAAGAACCATATCAAGTTGAGATTCTTCACATCTTTCTGAAAGAGTGATCTCATGACTTCATATCAGGTTACTTGGACAACCATCTATTTGATCTCTAGGGGCATGTCAGGTTCATCAGAATCCATATCAATATGACATCGTTCCTGGGGTATATCAAGTTCATCATGACTCATATCAATTTGGTATTGTCTCTCAATCAGGTGATTGGCTTCCTCAAAATTTATGTTGGAGTAGTTATCTCAAATCTCTTTGATGGATATTCAGTCTCGTCACTTCATATCAGGTTCGATACTCTAGTATCGCTTATCAGTCATCGCTCAATCTAGTCTAGAGCCGATATCTGGATCTTTCCTTAGCCTTCGTTCATTCAAGTTCGGAGTTGATATATCTTTATAAAAAATGGTCTCAACAATTTACATCAGGTTATTTTCATATCCCACTTCAATCTATTCTTTGAATCAACATGTTGCTCGCACATCGATTCAAAGAGGGGCAAATGTAATCACCTAAAATTTGTCTAGTAAAACCTAAGCCCCTTATTTGATCAAATTTCCTCAAAACAAATTCTAAATCTCAAAGGCATAATTACTATACATAATTATGTAAGAAACTTGGATAATCTCCCTTGCATAATTAAATTTTTCCCAAATATCTCAAATATTAAAAACTTTAAAAATCATTTAATTGTCAAAACTTACTTTTAATATAAACTCCTAACACTTTTATTAAAAAGAGCACTTTATGCAACTTAATATTGATTAATTGACAATTAAAAGGGGATTTGTTATTTTGTCTTATTTTCCTATCAAGATTGGTCAAACAAAATTCTTGAATCGTCTCACATGGATTGATCTCTCTCACCACTCATCTCTACCTAACATCTTTTGCCTCTTAATCTCCATCCTCCATTCTTGAGGAAAATTATTTAAAAGGAAGCTTTTCCTTAGCTCAAGGGTCCCATCTTGATCATTGGTGAAGTCCACTTCTCTTGCATTCTTGTCCCAATCTTGATCATTTGCATCTTAGTGATTTGCATTCTTGCATTCTTTCATTCTAGAGTACAATCTTACTATTTGAAATTCATAGTTTTTTAGCTCATAGCTCTCTTGCATTCTTAGCTAGCTCATTTTCTAGAGTAATCTTGCATTGTTATCTAGTTTTCTTTCATAATGTCATGATTTTTGTTAGATTAAATCTTCTAGTTTCATTCTAGGTTTGCATTACATTTGAATCTTCCATTTTGGAGTAGTCAAGTCACTAATCCTTCATGTGAAACTTATGAGCATCACAAAAAGGATTAAACTCGTTTCAACTAGTAAGTAGTAAGCTGCTTTTGAGGGTTTTGTTGGCTCATTTGATATGGGCTCTTATAGATAAATTCTTGAGATAATGGTTTATTGAGTATTGGTTACATTACAATTGAATACCAATTGTATACCACACATTAGCTTCTTATACTTGTTATCTTCTAAATATATAAAAAATTGGCTTACCATCACCACTAGACATTAAAACATCTAAACATCCAATACTAGACTTCAAATACTCTTTCCTGCATATTTCATCTTCCCATATACCAGGAACACTCTATGCATATAGTAGGTTGACATTAATAAAAATACTTAACACACATTTCTAACAACATAGTCATTCAAATATGGGTTCGAAAAAAGCCAAGAGTCGTCATTTAAACCCCATTCAAATGAAGGGGTGTTAGAATAAACATGGTTCATATGCATGTCTCCCTCAAGCTCTATAATTTTTTGTAAATCTTTAGATTTTGAAGCTTTGGTTGAATGATTGAATGGAAAAAACATGACAAACCAAAATCTATAAGAGTATTCTTCAAAGAAAGATTTCCAACAAATATAATTTTACTACATATATTAAGTTTATTATGAATTTTCCTTTTTTTAATTTTTTATTTACTAAATATAGGTTTTTCATCAAATATCAACATCTCTATTCAACGCATATAAAAAAATAGTCAACTAATTTTAAAAATTATGAAAAATATCTACACCTTAGGTATTGATGTCTTCTTTCCAAACAAAATTGAACTTTGATATATAGAGAACATGTTATTAGCTTAAACATACATATATCTAAATTATAATATGTTCAACTTTAAAATTTTATAAAATAAAAAATATTCAACATATTATTATGAAACTAATTGCAGTCCTGAGGTATCAATGTTACAAGCCTAAATTCAAAAGAATCAAAATTTTATCCCTTAGGGAAAAAAAAGTTGTGTTCTAGAATGTACATTAATCCTTAAAAAGGTGTTTACTGTTAAAAACTAGTTATAAAAGGAAATGGGAAAATGAATACAATATGGCTCAAATATTTTTGACAAAATAATATTTAGAATCTATAGACAAAATTTCACAAATCACTAGCTTGCATCATCTTCAAATTCCTAATGCTTTAGTGGTAATAGGTGTTAGAAAGTCAAGGATTTTTTTGAAATGTTTGTTTCGTGTCAAGTTTGGCCAAAAAGTGTAACCCGCTATTATGGGGTCACCTATGAACATGTAAAAATGAAATCTAAGTGATTAGTCCATTTCATGCCCCTCTTGTAGTAGAAACTATGTATTATTTGACCCATTATAATGTTCCTTTAAAAAAGGCGTTGATTTGCATATTCTTATCATCCTTGAATTAGAAGATTGTTAATCTATATTTGAGTATTTAAAAGTGGAAATTAACATTGAAACCTTTAGATTTGATGCTTTGAACGGGTAATATTACGTATAGATTGTTATAATTTCTAGATTTCTATGTTTTATTTGATTATTTTGTCAAAATCATTAGTTCATCATTCTTCCATAGTTTGACATATCAATAATAGTAGGATTTTGCTAAATGGAAACAAATAAACCTACTAACCTCATTTTACACTGAGAGATTAGATAATCGACTTATAAATTGTTTATTAGAAAAATATCCCAAATTTATTTTATGTTGATTTCATGACTATAGATCAAGCTTCCAACTACAACCTAGACCTTAATAGTCAACATTATCCTAGACAAACTAAACAAAATAGTTAGATAAATATTCACATATTAAGTGGTCTTGTAACTTTTTTTTATCTAAATATACTTATATCCTAGTTTTCTAATTTATTTGAACTTACTCTTCATAGAACTAATTGATTCACCCTTCTTGCTCATTTATATTTATAGAAAAATGATTGGATACTCTGTTATCTATTCCGCTATTGAATCTATGTTATTTATTTCATGTGAATCAGCATTCCAAAAGCAATACATATTAACATTTTAATAATCCGATTCAATGTCACTGCTATTAATAAAAAATCCAAGACCTAAGCTTCACTAAAATTGTTCACGGACACTAAGAAAATACAATATGATACTTCTTCAATAGAGTACAGAACATCTTCATCTTTATAAAATAGATTTTGCTATAATCAGCATTGCAAAAATGCTTATGAAAATAGACGGCATCAAATGTGCTCCTCCATTAGTGGTTGGATCATTCTTTCCTTTTGGGCTTATCCCCGATCCATTTGAAATGGGAGGAGGAATAGCTGAGGGTGAACGGCTCGAGGGAGATACAACAGTTGGAGTTGAAGGTGTAATAAATGGAGAAGGGGATGGAACACTCTCACTTGTTGGTGAGCCACCATCATTTGAACCTCCTACATCAACCCCAAAATGACTCTTAGAAAATCGTTTCCACTAAAATCTAGGACTACGCAAATAAATGAAAAGGCATCCATACCTGAAGATGGAGACGGCGCTGGGGCATCAACAGTAATTCCTAACCAATTCCAACAACCAAACATTTTAAAATTACATGAAATTACAATTGATCATAAATAATATTTAATAGAGAAAGGTAACTATAGAACGATATTATCATTCAAATCTATTAGATTTCTACAATTCATACAAATTCTATATCAGTTTCTCTATTCGATTGCGTAAAATTTATTGTCATCAATGTTTCAGATCATACTACATGATCCATTTTCAGGATGCAAGAGAGCAAAAGGAACATAAGATTGTAGATTGTAGAAAGGATCTGTTATCTACCACTTTATGTTCTTTTTGCTCACTTGCATCCTGATGATGGATCATGTAGTATGATCTGAAACATTGATAACAAAAAAATTTACACAATCCAATTCAAAAACGGATATAGATATTATTACTCTTTTAACATAAGTTACTAAAATTTATTTACAAAGAAAGATAAATAAAACGTGAACAATCCCAAAATATGTAGCAATCCACCTAATATGTGACCTTTCCACCTATTATCTGAAAAAAATGGAAACTAGAAACTCTATTCTGACTTGAAATAGGAAAGAAAAAAAAGGGATAAGACCATTATTGTCTTTCTTACTTAATAAGAAATATAACTTTTCATAGTGTTTTTATAATGTTTTATGAACAGTATAAACTTTTATATCTCTTCATCTCCTACATAAATTTCATTCATCAAATATAAATATACTAGTTATGTGCCTACACATACGTTACTAGAAATAAATTACCTTGGCATCGATTGAGTGGTGGTGTGGAAACGTTGCAGGCCTTGGGCAGAGCGAGAGCTTTTGTTTGATTAATGGAAATACCAAGCGGATTGTTAGAGATGAACAACTGGCACAAACACACTACGCTGCTCTGCACAACTGAAGAGAGAGCAGTGCAGCAGCTGGGTGATGGAGGCGTGTTAGAGGAATTGCTTGAAACATACCCCATGCATGGAGACAACGTTATTAGAGAAGTTAAACACAGTATCGTTGGAGTTTGAGCTGCAACTCTGTAATTTCCACCTGCTGTTATTGATGCCACCACAATCAGTACCATGAAAACTGATGGCTGAATCCCTTTCATTGTGCCTTTCTTTGCTATTGCGAGAACAGTAGACATAGGAAATTTGGGATTAGAGAAAATTCAGAGTGGAGGGGTTTTATAAAAGTAAGATTATCAGTACTTAGACGGAATAGAAAGAGTAAAGAGAAGTTGTATATTAGCGTTTTGTTCACCCAAATTGCTACTCTGTACTGGTTCTCAATTTAAAATCATTATTCTGGCGACGTTTCTTGTATGTTTGTTGACCTATATGACTGGATTTCTTTGTATTTACCAGATTGACAAAAGATTCAACGTTTAGGTGTTCATTTCTATTATGGAGCACGCTATCTTGTAAATCGAGATATATTCTCGTTTCTAAACGCTTCTCCGAATCGAGCTAAATTAACTCTTGCTTAATCCAGTTGTTATAGGAGACATAAATAGAGAAGTTAAATATTTATCTAATAGCGATGAGGTGTGATTGCTATTTACCTTTTTTTTAAAATTTGTTTAAAAGGATGATCTATACAAAGATGATTTATAGAATTTAATCATTTAATCTAATGTTATATATATATATATATATATATATATATATATATATATATATATATATATATATTAAAAGGGGTAAAAATTTATTTAAATAATAGTAGAGATACAGAGCAAATGCCTCAGGCCCACCAAACAATAAATTGGAGGTTCTCAAAAGAAACCACCAGAAATTACACTAAATAATCCTGTTTGCCAATAAAAATCTCTCTGAAGTCTCAAGATAATCAGAAGGTAGCCCCTCCCTCTCATTAACATCCCAACCATCAACATTCTCTGACGCGGATTTTGTCAAGCAATCAGCCACTCTATTCCACTCTTTGGAATATGGCAAAAGGGAAAAAAACTCCAAGGAGCTACTCAAGCTCTAGATCCGACAAACCACAGAGACCAATTGTCAACTAACATCTTCCAAAATCTTCTTGTTCATCATATCCAATAAAATCTGAGAGTATGACTCACAAAATAATCCTCCTCTATCCTAGAGAAATGTCTTTCTCAACTACAACCTTAATAGCAAGAGCCTCCATCAAATTATTAGAGTGTTGCCCTTTGTAAATAGAGAAGAAAGAAGCAGTAGCTCGGTGATTATCTACACCAATACCAGCATGCCTTGGGTTCCCACGAGAGGAGTCATTTGTGTTAATCTTTATGACAACCCCTGGAGGAGGCATCCACCTCCCATCTCCGCAAACCTTTTGGTTAAATTTATATGATCATTAATATAGGTAATATTAAATTTATATTCACATTAGGGACTTTAAGATACATGTAATTAGAGATTTATCATCTTGTTGAATCTATATTATAAATTTGTTAAAGGTTTAATTATAAAAATCAATAATCTCTTTTCAATTGTTGTTTGACTTGAATAAATAAGATTTATTTAATAACTTTCACATTTAAGAGAATAGAGAATTGGCATGTAGATCAAACAACTAAGATCTCTTCATCAAAATTGACTTTGAAAAGGTGTATGATAGAGTTAGGTGGCATTTCATTTTTTCCTTTGTTCTTAGCATCATTTAGCTGGTCCACATGCTCTTCTTCAATGCTTCTATATACCTCACCATTCAAGGTATCTAACTTATGTAGTTTTAATTGCTTAGATCCTTTAAGTAGGCTTTTCCGCTTTCAACCTTACAATGTTATAGTCGTTGAAGGTATATGTTATCTTCTTGCAAATATCATCTCACAAACTAGGTTAAACAAATAATGTCGCCTAAAAATCTCTATAAATAGCTCTCGAGTGAGAACTTGTTCACAATTTCTTCATTTTTCTCAAAGACGTAGATAATATTAAGCATGATTTTAAGACCCTTGACACTTTCTTGTTGGGTTCAAGATTCAAAATTTGATGGATGAAAAAATAATATGCAATCATTCTCCTAAATAACTTAATTCATTTGTCTAGAAACTCATACACCATTATGATATTATAAAAAATAATTCACCATTATGTTTGCATTGTAATCTTGTCAACCAAAATTTTATAGTATGCTATTACCTTCATATCATTTGCTATACCACTTTTTCTAGGATGTCATTTCAAAATTTTTTCCAAATTTTGTGTTGCCGTGCATATCTACTACTCCTTTTCTTTTGTGAATTGTATCGTATCCATCTACAAGTTTGATAAACCTTTTTGAGATATTTCTGTGGTTAAATTAAACTCAAAATAATGGATTTCATCATCTTTTGTGGGATCTCTACTACCTACCAAGATATTATGGTTTTATAGGTCTTGTAAATGTCAACATATCAGGCGCTGATTTACACACTGTGTGGATTGTACACATAGGCAATAGGAAGAAAGTAAAAAAACTTTTTTAGGAATTTTTTATTTCTTGTAGCACACTATAATAGTATTTTGTCTAGAAACAACTTGGTGCTCATTCTCTTATAATTTATAATGTCCTCATTATGATCATTAGAACTATTATTGGAAAAAGATTTTTGAAGCTATGGAAAACTATTTAAACTTTACTTTTATGTAATGGCACTGAATTTTACAGTAGGCTATATGTTTCATACAAAAATCTACATAATGGTCTACCATCATTAAATTTCAAGATATAAACTTCTCTTGAAATTCCTTTAAGACACTCCTCTACACTATTTGAATAGAGAACTAGAAATTTTTAATATCTTTACTCAAAGATTAATTCAAATTTTGTTTCCCTCAATTTAAAGGTCCAATATTAGTTTAATCCATGGTAACAACAAGATTATATAACAAATAGAGAGATTATGCATCCTTTGTATTTACACAAGATTATTATGTTTGACATGAATTCCTAATGAAAGTATTGGAAATGGTATGTTAGTAGGCTATTTGAAAACTAGATTCCTAAGAAACGTTATAAATATCTCTTAATGCACAGTCATAGGGTTCAAATTTGGACACCTAATATTCTCTTGAAGCCCATACATTTATTTAAGTGAAGTGTATTCATACAATTTATAAAGTGGTTGTGGAGCTTAAATTTTGTAATCTACTTTGTTATTTTGTACCATGTATTTTCTAGTGACACATGGTTAACACATATTGATATAATTATATTAAAATATCTAAATGACATAGACAACTATATAACCCTTCTTCACCTTTTCCACGAAGGTTTCACTTAGTGAACGTGAGTCATATCATGTGCATTTGTGGTATACTAAAGAATATTCCTATTTTTTTTAAAATATCATCCAACACTTATTTTTTGTCAACCCCCTCTAATATCCACCCAATACCCCTCACACCCATTTTCCACTATAAACCCTCTTAATCCCTCATATTCCCCTCAAAGGCCTTCCCCCCCTTACTCTATTAGTTGCCCATTTTAAACCACACAATATGAACCCGCATGATATGGTATTACCCCATTAATGAAGCCCTATGATCTTTTCTAGTTTTATGCTGCTATGCATAATGTGTTGATATATATTTTGGTATTTGGTCTATCCAAACATTTTGCTTGGATGAATGTACTTTTGGTAGATGATGTTAACTTTTTCTACAATTTTCCACTAGATATGGAATAATTCTAGATTAGATATTTATTTTATATATGAAAAAAATACAAACTATATATTCAATTCTAATATTCTTATAGATACTAATTTTTTATTCACTCCAAATTATCTGTGATTTCTAATATGCTCAAGTAGATTCAAGTTCAACTATATAAATTTTATCTAGATTGATGCACTTGCAAACATTTAGGATCACTTGGTAAGCTCCCTATATTTGCTTGCCAAAGTTCCTCATTCTCAATTGAATTATGCCAAGTCCTTGTACTAGGATTACTAGTAGAGCTACTCCAACACATCGTTCTATATAGAAGGTGTTCACCTTTTCTACCATAACCACAAATTGAACAACATTTTGGTTGGATGCTCCTAGATAACTACAATAGTTGGCAATATCTATCTCCTTATAAGTCTCTTGCATCCTCTCAATGATGTGGTTGCCTCTTCACTAATTTATTCAATTATCCATTTTTATTTCTATAATAGTAAATAGATAGATCCAATAATGAGATGATCATAATAAATATATAGAAGGTCGTCTTACTATTCATGAACTTATTAATGACGATTTAAAATTTATTAAATGGATAGTAGTTTTGGCAAGATCCTCTATGTAATATTAGAATTTCTCTTCTTAACTAAAACTTTTCTTTATTTATAACAATTTTAATAGATTGTTGACACAACATTGATTTCCCTTGAATGAATTTCTTCTCACTATTTGTAATTTTTCGTCTTTTAGGACAACTTTTTTATTTTCTCTCCACTGTACAAATCTAACCTTGGAGCATGATCCTATAACATCTTAATTTTTCCAGTGTTTAATTTCGTATTTTAACTCGTGATTTAGCTTGAAGAAAAGGTCCATACTAGTGAAAAATTTTGGCTATCAAAATCACCAACATTAATCAGTGTTTGCAACATCAACGTGTCATTGCGTTCTGTATTGGGTTGAAAAATAAATTCAGAATAGAGCTTTCATATGATCAATAGCGTCCATCATTGCTGGTTAGCACACGTCGTCTTTTATTTGTACTGCACCGGAATACATGGCGTGAAGTCGAGGTCACATACCAGATTTTATGAGTGAAAATATATCTGAAATTTAGATTTTTCTTGCAGCAGCAGCAGCTTTTAAAGGAATCCATCCACAAACATGGGTTGGCAGATTTGAGAAAGCAAACGGATACTACATTCCGTGTAGGTAAAACGGTAAGAAATGTTTTACGTTAGTTGCCGTGGCAAGTGGAGCCCTCAAGGCAGGTAATGGCCGAAGACCTTTCTTGGTTAGGCGATAGAGTAGATGTAAGTTTAATCAACTAAAAGTAGTTGGTATGACTTGCAATGTTCTATTCATCTGCTCGAGTTCATACATCTTTTAAATATACAATTTAAGAAGCATTTAAATGATCAGGTTCTTATGAAGATGTCCACAAGATATCAAGCAGACCTCGTCTCTACGTATATCAATTAGAGGCGTAATATGAAGTTATAATTTTGATGTTAGTAGAGGTGTAATATTTTTGATTCTATTGTGTCAATAGTTGTGACATTAAAGTTATTATTGATGATGATTATTTGTAATTGAATGAAATGTATTCCTTGGATCTAAAAAACAGCAAATCTTATAGTGCCACATCAACGACCAATAAAGCATGACTTAGTACACAACTATTGATCTCACATTTTGGGGGACATTTTGAACACCTTGGAAAAAAGCATGTCATTGTGGCACGATATTTGATGATGTGACCTTCAAACCTTAGTTATAAGCGGGGGACTTGCCAAGTAAGCCATTCTTAAGAATTGGGAGTAGTATAAAATTTTTGTGTAGGATTTTTAGAAGCCCGGAGTTAAGGTGCTTAACAACTAAATCATCCCCCTTAGTGTATTTCAAATTATTGCTCTAAGTCATTAAAGAGACCGCATATCTGTTATATATCTCATAAAACAATATAAATCTAATAGTACTAGCTTACCTATTACAATAAGCTATATTTAGTCATTGCAGTTATCTATAGTCACGTTTCATGCAAGAGACACATCTCTTTGTGAGTTATAATTATTTAAGATCCTTGTGATGCATTTATCACAATGTAGAGAAAATTTAGTCTTTTTGATTTCCATAATTGGTATTAGAGTGTGTTGCCACATTGATTGAAAAAACCATTGCTGAAATTTAGAGAAAATAGTTGTTGTATGAATTGCACAAATCATTGATGACTATTTGAAGGACAAACTTGAACTTTTATAAGGATGAACTTGTAACTCTTGCCTAATGACATACAAACATGAAAGAAAGATTCTTTAAACTAGTTTAACTTAAATAATATTTATCAAACATGACACTTCAACATTTTTCAAAAAGTTTGTATGAATACAAAAATAACCCTTTCACAATGAGCATTGCACCAACTCCAACAAGAGCAAAGAGATTGAAAATTCCAACCAATCTAATATAAGAGAAAATAGTTCTTAAAAGGGAAGACCTAATAAAGATATTTTGGTTATTGAAGGACATAGTAGAGGTCCAATTGGAACATGCTACTGACATCCTTGCTGATGTAGAAACTTACGAACAACAATTTTAGTCTCCAAACTAGAGTAGATCTTTGAAAAAATTGGTCGAGTGTGACAATTTTTGTGCTTGCATGGGGGTTGCCTTCTAAGTAGAAGAAGGAGCTTCTAGTTTTGAAGGAAAGGTATTAGAAAGTAGTTTCTGTAAAAACTATTGTATTTCTTTGACTTTCTTAGTTCTTTTTTTGGTCATTTTACATTGTGACAAAAAGGGGGAAATAAAGAAAGGAACAAAAATGTGATATGAGGTATCTAATTAGGGGGAATTTTTGGATGTGAGCTTTTGTATGTGAGTTTTTGGTTTCGGAGTTTTTGTGTTTTTGGTGTTTTTCTATCAATGCCAAAGGGGGAGATTGTTAGACATATTGAGATGTTTGTGACATTGTTGTCATTGACGTCAAAACCTTCATACAAGGAATTTGGCAGTATCATTTGGTTGTTGGTAGTTTTGGTTATGTACATGTTGGTTGTTGGTAAAGTATCTAAAGTTTCGATTGCATGTAAAATAGGTTTAGTACGTTCTTTTTTGGTGCTATATGGAAACTATACATGGTTCTAATAAAAGATTACATATTTTGGTATAATTGTATTCTTTTTGTGTGTGTAGTTGCATGGTGATTTCTATCAATACCTATTGACTGTTATGCTTACAGTGTTCTTCTAGATGTTCTTGATATCTGGATACTCTTGTGATTCTTTAGATGGTTTTGGTATATTGACTATATCATGTTGTGGATAAATTCTATCGGTGGGTTTAGATATTTTCCAAATCATCTTTTACTCTTGGTTTTGGTTTTTGACAATCTTGATAAATGTATATGCATTGTATACATCTTAAGTGTGACCTATATTTAGGTTGTGTACTAGCGTGTTGTAAATTTCTCATAAGTAGGTCATATATTTGGGATCAATGGTAATGCATTAAATATGATTTTAACTTCTGTTTGATTTGGGGTCATCTTACATATTTGGTGCATCTAACATGTCCATGTTTAGATACTTGACTAAATAAAGACAACCTATTTGTATCTATATATGAGGATGAAGCAAGTGAATGAATGAATGTGGGAGTATATGTAAAACTTTAAGAGAATAAACCAAAGTTGATAGAAAAGGATTCTATTTTGGTATATTAGGCAAAAGTGTGAAAGAAGTTGAGTAATATAGAAAGAAGGCCTTATGTATGGTGGTAGAGGGTCTGTATCAGGTTTCTAATTTCATTGATCTCTATGATGTCAATTGGAGCTATTTCATGCATAATCAGATGCAAATCTATCAATTCACTTTTTATCAATAAAAAACTTTGTATTGATAGTTAGCCATTTTCATATTTTAGGGTAGTTAGCCTGACCAATAGTGAGCTAACCATAGTGAGAAAACTAACAGCGAGACCTTGTAAAAATTACCTTAAATGGTGTCATATTAACCGGTGTTTCATTTCATCAGAATTATCTTCTCTATGGTTTTTACCAGTTTTGCTTTCCACATAAATTATGGTGTTCAATGTGTTGTTAATTTTGTGCTAGTTTCATGTTTACAATTGTTATAATTGATTGATGTGGTTACATTTATATATATACATATATATACATATACATACATATACATATATATACATACATACATATATATATATATATATATATATATATATATATATATATATATATATATATATATATATATATATATATATATATATATATATATATATATATATATATATATATATATATATATATATATAATTTGTATGGTTTGTGAGTTTACTAACATAGTAGAATTTTTGCAAAGTATTTGTGAATAACCGATTCACTCCCCCCACCCTCTAAGTTATTCCGCCTATTCCACACAACCCTCATGACTATAAACAGGCTATGAATATGTATGCTCATATGGATATGCCAAAGAAATCTACATAGATGTTTCCTCCACATAGGGACACTACATATGTGCCTACAAGAGAGGTGGGTTACCATAACCATGCCTATAACCCTCATACAACTAGGCCTCAATATCAATATAATTACTATATGATGGATAAAATTAAAACCATGTGCAGAGTGGGTATCAAAAAAAGTGTCATAATTTATTGTACCATCATCACCACCAAATACATTAGAACTACACAAGGCATCAAGGTCCCCACAACCAATACCAATATCATTAGAGACAACATGTATTCAAAAGGGGTGTGATACCCGTTGACAGATATAGACAACTACACTTTACTAAGATTTGTGGGTGCCCTAATGATATAAGTAATGAAGTCTTAAATGCTAGATACCTAAATTTATCGGTAACAATGCTATGACAAGAGAGAGTCATGCCAAGACTTTGGAAAATCTGATGGACAACTATGACATATGACATGATGATATCTTTATGAAGTTGTTTATGCAATCCCTCACAAATGGTGTAGAGAATGGTTTAAGAACTTGTCAGATGCATCAATTATTTTTTAGTCAAGATTTAGAAGAATGTTCCTTAAGTAGTATGGAGATCACACTAACCCAAAATTTTCTTGATATGAACTCGCAAACATTAAGAAGGGATCAAATGAATCAATAGATAACTTTAATAATAGATTCACAAAAGTGCTTAACAAAATTGGTCTACATCTTTCCTTATAGACCCAATGTTCCCAATTTTTTATATTGATGCTTTTGATCCCAAGATAGGATATAAATTAAGGAAAAAAAATCCTCCTACTTTAACATAAGAATTTAAAGATTCTCAAAATATTGAAAAAAACATAAGTGTTTCTATTAAGGTAGGTAAAAGAGATGATGGAAATTTATTTTAAAACCTTGGAACACAAAATACATAGCCTAAGGAAGAAGACAAGCTTTAAAACTTTATGAATGCTCTAGAAGAATTTTCATATAGAGTGGGGAGAAGTGATAGACCTAAATCTCATATAAATGAGAGGCAAAGGTTATGTGATATGCCTTTCAACACAAAGTGGAAGGATATAACTAGAGGGATAATTTCAATAAAGAGCCACCATATCCACTCAAGAAAAAAAAAAAATCACATGGTGGAAGAAAATACTTTGCGTGTGGCTTGTAATTTTCTCCATTCTCTACTATAATGAGTTTTGGCATAAAATTTTCAAGAGGAAAGAGTAGAGTACGGAAAATACAATCAAGATCAGACAATAAATATGATATCTATGAATCCTTTCGGTAGAAATAATGATTATGATTCCTCAGAGGATTGGTGTGAATATGAAAATGAGTCTTAATAGAATCAATAATACTACATGTAGGGAGATTTTTATGATTATGATAAAGACAACATCATAAAAAGAAGAATCACTCTAGACGAAACTAGGTGAAGAAGACCTTATGAAGAAGATACAATAGTAGCACCAACAAAAATAAATTATCATTTAAGGAACAAAGTAGTAAATTATGAACAAGGAAAGATTAGGTTAATCTTCATTAGAGAAGGGGGAAAAAACCAAAATTCAATGGAATGAAAAGGACCTAAGGAAAATATTGAACAATAAATTTCCAAAAAGAACCAAATAAATATTGAATAAAAATTTAGACATATAGGATTAGCTGAACAATATGTCCCTTGCAATGAGGCAACAAGAAAAGATGAACTAATAGTTAGTATACCTTATTTTGACTTGACCCATACCTTATCCGAAATGAGGATTTTAGTACCATTTCTCGAAATGGTGAGAATTCCTCAATACAAGGGTAGCACCATGGCATTAATCTCTAAAGTATCAAGCAATAATCACAAAGAGTTACATAAGAACTCACAAGGAATAAAACTTAGAATATTCTAGAAGTATACATCATATTAGTTATAACCAAAGAGGCTATACATGTTGATCCTTTTTACACGACCTTGTTAATTAATAACAAACTAATTAAGAGATGCATGATTGATTTGAGAGAAGTTATCAATATCATACCCTTTAGAGTTATGAAAGAGCTCAGAATGTGGGTAGATGGTGTGTATGGAAAATGTTATGTCATGGAAAATACGTCTATCTTAGTAGTACCTAAATCATGAAAGATATAGAAATCAAAATAGATTCTTATCTTGAAGCATCATATTAAAAATATCACAATTGTAGATGTTGTTCCAAACTATGGCATATTACTTTCAATAAAATGGTTGGACTGATTAGTGGAAATGTACAACTATATTTGTCTTATGCTACAATAACACTTAATTAAAGAGACATCAAGATTGAGAGATAACCTAGATCACCTCACATTATTGAGAAAATTTATCCAAACTATGTAGTATATTTCTGTAGTATAGATGAACTAGAGATTTCAATGTACAAAAAATTCAGCCTAAATTACAAAGTAATTGTCCAATTAGAATACAAGACCAACCACAAAAAAATAAAGTTTGGAGAATGTTATTTTTAATAGATCTTATATAAAATAAGGGAATGTAACTGGGGTTGTACTCATTTCACCAGGTGGAAGACATTTAAATATTTTTCCTTGCTATCATTTTAATGAACAAAAAATATATCTAAATATGAAGTGCTTTTGTTTGGATTGAATTTGGATATCAAGCATGGGATTAAGATACTTAGCCTTTTTGGAGAATTTAAACTAGTAATATCGCAAGTGAGGTCCAAATATTCCTCAAAAAATAAAAGGCTCAAGCAGTATAGAAATACAATGTGGGATAAATAGTTGATATGTTTTATGCTTTCTTGATAAATTGAGTTGATAGATCCAAGAATATGATGGTATACTTCCTAATGTTGTTCTGAAAGAAAATAACTGCACTCTAGTAAGAATTTATAAAATAGAAGTCAAGTCAAGACCAATTCTTGATAACATATAAAATTGGTAGGTATTTGAAGATGATAAGGAGTTATCAAAAATTTTGCAATGTATTGACCAATATGAAGCCCAAGAAATAGATTTTAATGCATTTTTTGAGACCACAGATGGAAAAGACACTATGTTTGGTAAAAACATAGTGCAATTGAAAAAACAACATGACTCCTAAAGGGTTTGTAACTTTTTAAAATAGTTTTTGATAAAAATGATGTTGCCACAAAAATAACATTAGCAAAGAGTGAAGACCTCAAAGAGGTGAATTTAGGATTAAAGAATTCCCTAAAGAAAGTATATATTGGAAAAAAACATTACTCCCAATATTAAAAATGCATTGATAACTTTGTTGAGAAAGTAAAAGCATGTATTTTCTCAAGGTCTTACGATGATTTAAAATATTATAGGGAAGATTTGTTGCAACATTAAATACCCCTTTAAATATATGCAAAACCTTTTAGACAAAAGAAAAATCGCATAAAACCAACCTGGCACCAAAGATGCAAGAAGAGTTGATCAAAATAAAAGATGGAGGAATAATCATACCTATAAGATGTTTGATATAGGTTTCAAATTTCGTATCTCTGAGAAAACGGAATGGGGACATCAGTTTATGTGTTGACTTTAGGAACCTGAATGTCTCATCACGTAAAGACAATTATCTGTTGCCAACAATGAATTATGTATTACAAAGGGTTATTGGATGTAAATTGTTGTCCATGATGGATGTAATCTTGAGACAAAATCAAATCAATGTCAAGGATTCAAAATAATACAAGACTACAATTACCACACCATGGGGAACATATTTTTATGTTAGGATGTCATTTGGGTTGACAAATGCTAGACCTACTTTTCAAAGAGAAATTGATGTAGGAGCATCCTAGGCTTCTTGGAAATCCTGTATCAACCAAAAATATGTTTGTCTTTGAAGGTAGATTCCTAGTTTTGATCTTAGTTGGTGGAGTACTTGCTTGATTTGGGAGACTAGTTGCTCAGTTTCTATGGTTACCGAGGTTGCTCGGTCTCTGAAGAACACTTTATAACTGAAGGCATCGGTTTTCCTGATTCTCAATGATAACTATGTTGCTCGGTCATGCTTGGTGTGGTTAGTTTCTGGTGCTTGGTTATTTCTCTATTACTCGAAGTTCTTACTTACCGACCTAGTTTGTTTGGATGGATCAGCTTGGCTGACTGGTTCCGTTGATTTGGGTCGTGCTCCTTGAGTCATGGATTGACCATTGGATGTGTGGGGACCTAGATTTGGCATGTTGCATTCTTCTATGTGGATATGATGACTGTTGGGGCCATCTTGGATGATTTTATGTATTTTTAAGGCTATTTGAGAGCCGAAGGATGTTTTAGCATTTAATATTTATTTGTAAGGGTTAATTATTTCATCAGTCAACTTGTGGCTAGGAATCAGTATTTATAGGATGCTTGGGTAGTTTTTTAGAGAGGGGGATTTGGGTGGAGAAGAGTTAGTAGCCTTGGAGCTTAGGAGAAGGAAGATTTCTTGGAAGTTTGAGTACAAGTTTAGATCTTTCATGGATGCCTACCAATGCGCTATGTTGCAGACCTGGGCTAGCTAAGTGCTGATGTTGTGGAAAAGATTTGGATCTTGCAAGATCTTGTAGATTGTAACTTTCTTTGTATTTGGTCATAATCAGGAAGACCTTCTAGCTTGGCACATTGCATGTAATCAGTGATTTGATGAATAAAGATTTCTGTTCAATATTAGATTTGTGGTTGTTTTTGTGTATTTCTATGACGTATTGGTTTGGCTCCAAGGTTGGTCAGTCCTTCATTGGATTCCCCAACCTTGACTACATTAGGTGGTATTAGACCGAAGTTTGTTCCTATTTGAGTGAAGTTTGTTCATGTTGGAGTTGAGTGGATCTTGTGTGTCTGTGTCTAGATCTTGATTTGAAGATGCCTCCAAGGAGAAATCATGAGATCTCAGAGGAAGAAGCTGCTAGAGAATTCAGTCTTGATGATTTGAGGGCTTTGCAAAAACAAGTGCAAGACCTACAAGAAGAATTGAGAAAGAAGAAGACTTCCTTGAAAGAGGATAGTGATGATGAATCCAAGGAAGAAGATCATTTTGAAGAAGCTGTAGAAGAAGCTAGAGATCTGGAGGAAAATAGAATCCTAAAAGCTATGCCTAAAATTGGGAAAAGACCTAAGATTGAAGTTTCTGTATTTGCTGGAAGCCTTAGGTCAGAGGAATTGATTGATTCGATCAATGAGATAGATGAATAGTTTGAGTATGAAGAAATAGAAGACCCTAATAGAATTATATTTGCAAAGACTAAGTTGAAGGGTCATGCAAATATTTGGTGGAGAGAAGTTCAGTTGGAAAGAGGTAGAAGGGGAAAAGAAAAGATCACTAAGAAGAACCAAATAGTTGACAAGTTGAAGAAGAAATTCATTTCGGTGGATTATGAATTGGACATGTTTAAGAAGATGCAAGCTTTGAAGAAGACTAATAAATTGGTGCAAGAGTATACCGAGGAGTTTTACAGAATCTTGATTAGGACTGGTCATTTTAAAGTTGATAAAGAGAAGGTTTCTAGGTATGTATATGGTTTGAGACATCGTATTCAAGAAGAGTTACTTACTGTTCGGATGACAAAAATAGGATATGATTATCAGATGGCATTGAAGATTGAAGAGAAGCTGAATAAGAAGTTTGATGGTACACAGAACAGTAGAAATCGAGGTGGTAAGACTAGTGAGACAGTTGCTGAAAGTAATGTGGTAGAAAATCCTAAGCCTGATGTGGGATCTAGCAGTGGTCAAGGTACTAAGAATGTTGGATAGAGAGGAAGGTGGAAGAATGAATTCATTGGTACTTGTTATAACTATGGTGAAGCTGGTCACATAAGTTTTTATTTTCCTAAGAAGAGGGTGGCACTGCTTGCTGAAGAAGACATTGTGAATGTTGCAGAAAAAGGTGAGACTCTTATCACTAGGAGGTTAGTTGCATGTGTCCATGAACTGGTGCAAAGAAGAAATCTATTTAGAACCAGATGTAAGTGCAATAATAAGGTACATAAGGTCATAGTTGATGGTGGTAGTTTTGAGAACTTTATTTCAGAAGAGATGGTTAGTAAGTTGAATTTGGAAAGGAGGAAACACCCTAACCCTTATCAGGTTAGTTGGATACAAGATGTTTCTAAGGTTAGAGTTGAAGAACAATGCTTGGTTAATTTTTAGATTGGATCTTACCAAGATGTGATCTTGTGTGATATATTGTCTATGGATGCTTGTCATCTGTTGCTTGGTAGACCTAGGCAATTTGATAGAAATGTGTTGTTTGATGGTCATGCTAATACCTATGTGGTTAGGCATGAAGGAGCTTGACATAAGTTGATACCTTTACAAGATACATGGACTAATAAATGTGGAGTCATCAGGTGTTGTCCATGTGACAGTGGAAAATCTTAGAAGCACAAGGTTGATGAACCTATTCCTGCAAAGTCTAGTTTGAAGGAGAAGGAGAATGATATATCTAAAGAGTTTGTTGAGATCAAGAGGCAAATGGTCTTTTTGGAAGAGATAGTACAACATATGGTGACATTTATGCCATAGAGAGATGCGGATGATACTAATCTGGTTGAGAAGGATGAATCTTTCCAAGGCACTGCTATGATCGGTAGTGGCTGGAGTCAGTTGCTATTAGTTGCCGATCGAAAAGATCAAAAAAGTGGAAAGTAGAAGAAATTGTTACAGGGAGAAATGAATGAAGTGCAGACAACTTGGAATGAAGGACAAGAGGAGATATGGGCGAAGAACAAATTTTGCATACCTGTTCTGATTCCCTCGAGGCATTCTTGATTTCCCTATGAGAAAATATTTCTTACCTGGGGTGTGTGATGCAAGAGCATCCTAGGATTCTTGGCAATCCTGTATCAACCAAAAATATGTTTGTCTTCGAAGGTAGATTGCTAGTTTTGATCTTAGTTGGTGGAATACTTACTCAGTTTGGGAGACTAGTTGCTTAATTTTTGTGGTTAATGGGGTTGCTCGGTCTCTAAAGAACGCTTAGTAGCTGAAGGTGTCATTTTTCTTGATGCTCGGTGATAATTGTGTTGTTCAGTCATGCTTGGCATGGTCAGTTTTTGGCGCTTGGTTATTTCTTTGTTACTCGTTGTTCTTTCTTACCAACCTAGTTTGTTTGGATGGATCGACTTGGATGACTGGTTCCGTTGATTTGGGTGTTGTTTGGTCATGCTTGGCATGGTCAGTTTCTGGTGCTCAGTTATTTCTCTATTACTTGGTGTTCTTTCTTACTGACCTAGTTTGTTTGGATGGATCGACTTGGACGACTGGTTCCATTGATTTGGATCATGTTCCTTGAGTTATGGATTGACTGTTGGATGTGTGGGGACCTAGATCTAGTGTGTTGCATTCTTCTATGTAGATCTGATGACCGTTGGGGCCATCTTGGATGATTTTATGTATTTTTAAGGCTATTTGAGAGCTGAAAGATGTTTTAGCATTCAATATTTGTTTGTAAGGGTTAATTGTTTCATCATCATACTTGTGGTTGGGAATTAGTGTTTATAGGATTCTTGGGTATTTTTTTAGAGAGGGGGATTTGGGTGGAGAAGAGTTAGTAGCCTTGGAGTTTAGGAGCAGAAAGATTTCTTGGAAGTTTGAGTACAAGTATAGATCTTTCCTGGATGCCTACCAGTGCACTATGTGTTGTAGACTTGGGCTAGCTGAGTGTTGATGTTGTGGAAAAGATTTGGATCCTGCAAGATCTTGTAGACTGTTACTTGCTTTGTATTTGGCCGTAACCAGGAAGGCCTTATAGCTTGGCACATTGCATGTAATCAGTGATTTGATGAATAAATATTTCTATTCTATATCACATTTGTGGTTGTTGTTGTGTATTTATGCTGCATATTGGTTTGGCTACAAGGTCGGTCAGTCCTTCATTGGATTCCCCAACCTTGATTGCATTAGAAATGGATGTGAATTTTTAGAGCTACTAAATGATATTATGATGTTGTATCAAGATGATCTCAAAACTAATGTAGGAGCATCTCGAGTCCTTGGCAATCCTATGTCACCAAAAACATATTTTAATTTTTGTGTGTTTCTCGGTTCCTTCTTTGACCGAGTTGGTCAATTGCCTCCCTAGCGCTCGGTATTTCCCTGGAGCTCGGTGATGCTTTTCGGGTGCTTGATTATCCTTTCTTACTGAGTTATTTATTTTTGAGTTCCTGTTGAGGCTGACTTGTGTAATTAATTTTGGTCATGAATTTAATGTCGGTATCCATCATTGGCAAGTGTGTGCACCTAGATCCAGTCACCCCTTCCATTGATTGTGGATTTGAAGGCTGACTTGATTTGATAGCCTCTTATATAAATGTAGTTGTTTGGTTTGAGTTTAGGGAGTCAGTTTTGGATAGAAGACAGAAGATAGAAAATCAGAGATTGTTGGCAGATCCTCACAGATTGGGGACTTCTGTACTTCATTGTAATATCTGGCCTAAATCAGGAAGGCCTTACAACTTGACATGTATGAGTCAATTTGAAGTTAATATATGAAAAGTATCTGCATTCTCTCTCTCACTATTGTGTTGTTGCTTTCGCATGGTGTTCTACAAGGTTGGATCTAGTTAGGGTGTGCCTGTGGCCCCTCTCCCTATCCCTCCTTTGTGTCAAGTGGTATCAGAGCCAAGTTAGATCTGAATTTAGGTTTACGAATCTAGGTTTGAGGGTTCCTTCTTTTCAAACCCTAGTTGAATTGTTGTGGGGTAGCGAATTGTGATCTGACCTACAATTATAGAGGGTTTCAAGATGGTTTGTGAGAGGTGAGATGTGGACCCAGGATTGGTAGACATGTTGAGACAACTTGCTGCTAGATTAGAAGCTATTGAGATAGCCCAGAGAAGAGGAAGACATCTTGAAGATGTTAGTGACGATGAAGTTGAGGAAGAACAAGATAATGTAGAACCTACACTTGTGATGGATGAGGGTGAAGAAATATTCTTGAAGGCTTTGACAAGTCTGAAGTCTACACCACACTTTAATCCTCCTGAGTATAGTAGAAAATTGGATTCTGATGAATTGGTGGATTGGATCACCGAGATGGAAAAGTATTTTGAGTATGAAAATGTACCTAAGGAAAAGAAGGTGAAAATTGCAAGCACAAAGTTGAAAAGTCATGCATTCTTATGGTGGCAACATCTGCAGCTGGACAGAAAGAGGAAAGGCAAAGACAAAATCAATGTATGGAATTAAATGGTGAATAAATTGAAAGGAAAGTTCTTACCTTATGATTATCAGATTAACCTAGTTAGGTGAATGCAAAGTTTAAGGCATAAAGATAGCTTGGTAAAATAATATACTGGGGAATTCTATATATTAGATATCCAATCTGGACATGATGAAGATGATGTGGAAATAATTGCTAGATAACTGAATGGTTTGAGAGTTTCCATCCAAGAAGAAATCAATATGGTTAAATTGGACAATATTAAAGAGGCTTATCAATTTGCATTGAAAGCTGAGGAAAAATTAAACAAAAGACATGAGAAAAGACAAAGAGGTAGAGGTGGTAGATTCCCTATAGGAAGAGGTAGATCTTATGGTGAAAACAGTAGATTTGAACCTGAAAAGATAAATCTGGATAAAGGCAAGACTGAGTGGAAAGGTGAAAGTTCATCTAGAGGTAGAGGCAGTAATTATCGAGGTGGTTATAATAGAGGTGGTTTCTAAGGAACTTGTTATAATTGTGGAGAAGAAGGACATAGATCATTTGAGTGTACACATGCAAGTAAGAAGGTCGGTACTAGCAGAAATGCTTTGGTGCAAGAAGAGTAGCCGAATGAACCTAAGAAGGAAAGTAACTTGATGGTAAGAAGAGCACTTTAGAGTGAAAGTAATAAGGAAGATCCGGTAAGGAAAAGTTTTATCAAAACCAAATTTAGAGTTTCTGACAAATTTTGTAAAGTAATTATTGACATTGGTAGCTCAGAGAATTTGGCATCTGAGGAAATGGTCACAAAGTTGTAGTTGAAAAGGTTGGAACACCTGAGGCCCTATCAGATTTCATGGATCAAGGATGAGCATACACTCTTGGTAAGTGAACAATGTTATGTGAACTTAAAAATTGGAAAGTACTATGATAAGGTGTTATGTGATATCATGCCTATGGATTGTTGTCATATTTTATTGGGTAGACCTTGGCAATATGATAGACATGCTATATATGATGGGAGATTGCATAAATATACTATTTGGGCTAATGGAAGAAGATAAATATTGTTACCTTTAATAGAAGAACATGTTGGTAATGTTTGCACATCTATGAAAGTTTACTTGATGGAAGGAAGAAATTTTTTTAAAGATCTGAAGAAGAATGATGTATGTTTGCTGTGATTCCTAACAAATCGAGTAAGAAAATAGAGGATAGTATCCCTGAGGAGATTGATAAGTAACTCATTGAGTATAGTGATATCATTTATGATAATGTACCTAATTGTTTTCCACCAAAGAGAAGTATTGATCATTGCATGGATCTAATCCATGGAGGAAGTTTACCAAATAAGGCACCTCATCAGTTGAGACCTACCAAGAATTAAGAATTGAGCCGACAGATTCAAGAATTATTAGAGAAAGGTTTGATTAGAGAAAGTTTGAGTCTTTGTGTAGTACCTATGATATTGCCACCTAAGAAGAATGGAGAATGGTGAATGTGTATTGATTCTAGAGAAATCAACAAGATAACAATGAAATATAGGTTTCCTATATCAAGAATGGATGACATAATGGATAGTTTGACTGGAGAAAAGTATTTTACCAAAATTGATTTGAAAAGTTGGTATCATCAGATTAGAATTAGAGAAGGTGATGAATGGAAGACTGCTTTCAAGACAAAAGAAGGTTTGTATGAGTGGTTGGTTATGCCTTTTGGTTTAACTAACACACTGTGTACTTTTATGAGATTGATGAATGAAGTTTTGAAGAAATTCTTTGGTAAGTTTGTGATTGTATATCTTGATGATATTTTGATATTTAGTAAGACTAGAGAAGAACATTTGTTTCATGTTAAACAAGTCATTTAGAGATTGAAAGAAGAAAAGCTGTTGATAAATCTGAAAAAGTGTTCATTCATGAAAGAGGAGATTGTGTATTTGAGATTTGTGATTTCAGCTGATGGTTTGAAAATGTATCCTAAAAAGGTGGAAGCTATTCTGAATTGGCCTACACCTGAGAATGCTAGTGAGGTAAGATCATTTCATGGTTTGGCAAGCTTTTATAGAAAGTTCATAAGGAATTTTAGTTCAATTTGTAATGCTATGACTGAGATAATGAGAGGAGACAAAAGAGAACTCAAGTGGACACATGGAGCTAATAAAAGTTTTGAGACTCTGAAGGAGAAGGTTGCCGAATTGCCTATTTTGGCATTGCCTATTTTAATAAGGTATTTCAAGTGGAATGTGATGCAAGTGGAAGTGCAATAGGAGTTTTGTTGAGTCAAGAAGGTAAACATGTTACTTTCTTTAGTGAAAAGTTGAATGATGCAAGAAGAAAATATTCTGTGTATGATCAAGGATTTTATGCTATTGTTCAAGCACTAAAGAAATGGAGACATTATTTGATACCGAGTGAATTTGTGTTGTACATCGATCATAAAAATTTATAGTATTTGGGTAGTCTGAATAAGTTGAATCAGAGACATATGAAATGGGTTGAGTATTTGTAGAGTTATACATTTGTGATAAAGCATAAGAGTGGAGTCACTAATCGAGTTGCTGATGCATTGAGTAGAAGATCTTTGATGACCGAGATGAAAATTATAGTTCTTGGCTTTGATGAGATGAAAAGTTCTTATGAATTTGATCATAATTTTTCTGAGTCATGGAGAAAGTGCAGAGCACCTATTCAAGATCAACAAAGTACTAAATGGGAAGAATATTTCATTCAAGAAGGTATGTTGTTTAAAGGTATTTAGTTGTGCATACTAAGAGGATCAATGAGGACTAATTTGATAAAAGAGAAACATAGTAGTGGTTTGGCTGGATATTTTGGTATTGATAAAACATTGAATTTGCTTAAGGAGAAATACTTTTGGCCATAGTTGTATAAAGATGTTCAAAAATTTGTGAAAAGTTGTGGAGTTTGTCAAGTTGTAAAAGGAGTGAATTAGAATACTAGATTGTATACTCTGATTTCTGTTCCTGAGAAACCTTGGATTGACATCAGTATGGATTTTTTTCTTGGCTTACCGAAGACAATAAGAGGTAATGATTCTATATTTGTTGTCGTGGATAGATTTTCTAAAATAGAACATTTTATACCTTGTAGAAAGACATCAGATGTAGTACATGTAGCTGATCTTTTCTTTAAGAAAATTGTCAGATTTCATGGATTACCGAGGAGTATTATCTCTAACCAAGATAGTAAATTTTTTTGGATACTTTTGGAAGACCCTTTGGAGAAAGTTTGGCACTGAGTTGCACTAATAAATTTGAGACCTTTTTCCAATGAAAGTTTGTCTTAATTGAGATGGTTTACTGTCGATATAATGACACCACTCGACGTCGCATTTTTGCAGTCAGAAAAACTAACGGTTGTGATTGTCATCGTAATTACGATGTCACTGGACATTGAAAAAAGGGGGAGACAACAAGGTGAACCTGGCATCAGGCCTATTTATGACCGTCCCAATTGTGACACCTATCCATTGCAAAAAATAACAACGACAGTGACCCATCAGAATCGTCTGACAGTCTGCCATCATTCACAATTTGTTTGCCGACGGGGATGTTGTTTTTGTGATGGACATCCATTAGAAGTGTACAATGGATATACGTCATTTATAGTTTCTAACAACAAGGATGTTGTACATGTAATGGAGACCTGTCAGAATGTAACGATGGCTATCTGTCATTTATATTTTTTTACCGACAGCCATGCTATACATGCGACGACTGGATGTCAGATTCTTTCAACAAATAACCATCATTATTTTATTATTGTCACAATTGCGACAATAATTAGCATTTAATATATAGATATAGATATAGATATATATATATATATATATATATATACATATATATATATATATATATATATATATATATATATATATATATATGTATGTATATATATATATATATACATATATATATATATATATATACATATATATACATATACATATATATATATATATATACATATATATATATACATATATATATATATATACATATATATATATATATATATATATATATGTATATATATATATATATATTTGTTAATCAAGTTGGTATCGATTCAAAAGGGTGTTCTTGCACATATGGTTCCTGCTCATGATTTGGTTATGGATCATTCAGAGATGACTCTGTACTATATTCGATAGTGGATCGTGAATTATTGAGTTAGATGTGATGTCGAGAGACCGACATGCATAATTTTCACATTGGAGATTCGTAGATCACTATGGTGTCTATGATGACTAGGTTCTTTGCAGAGATCTATTGATTTGGTAGCCATTGAGATGGATCGATATATATTTTTCATACATGGATTGAGATCTTAAATTATTGAGCTTCTCTTTGTTTTGAGAATAGTTTAACATTCTCTACTTAACAGGGCCAACCATGTGAAGGTGGAAGCTCATCTAACCCCTCCTAGGATCCTCTTATGACCCTTTATGTTATTTTAAGACCTCTAAGATGTATTCTTAGGGATCGTAAAAGGTCATAAAGGGTCATAATGGGTCTTGGGACAACATCTAAGAAACATAAATGTAGGCATCATGGTCACAATTTTTTGGAAACACAACATAATTGAGTGGTATACCCAGTCGTGTTGCATCGTCTGGGTATACCATTCAATTATGTTGTGTCTCCAAAAAATTATGACCATGATGTCTACATTTATGTTTCTCAGCTATTGTGATATCTACATTTATGTTTCTCATTTGTCATGTTTATGTGCATGTTCTTTATGTGTATCTACTAGAAATTCTAAAAAAAAAATTAGTATCTACAATAGCCCTCTGTTAACCACATTTACATATATGGTCCCAACAAAGTAGTGAACAAACTACACAAAGAAGGCATTGCAAAAATATGATTTTTGCCTTCACCATTGAAGCAATCTTGGTGGCACTAGCTGCCTCTCGAGCCTTTCACAAGTTGCACTCATTTCCTACATCGGGTATAGATGTAGATGGGGTAGATGTAAATGTGTTTTGATTGACCCACCAAAAGTATTGACATCCACTATTTTCCTGCAATACCAAATGTACATCAGTTCTTCATAAAATGATTAATTAGTTGTCACATTATTTTTAAATCATAAAATATAATTATGTATCCAGAACTTTTTCCTATTTGGGCAAACCCAAAATTGACGCCCATGATTACTTTTTGTGGGTGACGTCTTCAACATGCATGGGCCAACACCACATTGACACATAGGCACATTGATCGAAGTCATCACTGCTATTTCGACAAATATTGCATTGTCATTATTTTGTTCATTCATACTAATTATAATTACAATAAAAAGAAACATACTAATGTAGACTTGCACATTTTTTGGCTTAGTCAAAGTGTTTGGTTTAAATCACTAGACACTCAAAATAAAATGATAAACCAAAGACAACCATGCAATAAAAAGCAATTACTAAGAAATTCAAAATTAGCTCACTCATATAAGTAGGACATATAAAACAAGGTGAATAAGAGTAGTACATATAAAACAATCGTTAGAACATGCCAAAAATCTGGCATAATTGTACATTTCATTCATGTCATTGATATTCTTCTTCATCCATCTCATCATCAAGATCATCGTCATTGATGACATCATCACCACCACTATCATCTTTGTCATCATCATGATCACCATTAGCATCATCATCATCATCATCATCATCATCATCATCATCATCATCCTCAGCATCATCGTCATTAGTAGTAGCATCATCATCTTCTTCTTCTTCATATTCTTCTTCGAGTAGCTCTTGATCGTGATCATCATCTACATCATCTTCCACTTCTTCACCTTCCTCGGCATCTTCTTCCATCACATTATACTTTATCGACCTTCCTCTTGGATCATGTCTAACAAAAAATGACCAATTTGGTTTATGTGGAACCTCTGAGTAAAATATCTACTCACATTGGCTTGGAAGAACATAGGGCTCTTCTCCAACTGGCTCAAAAAATCTTATATTAATCATTGGAAATCCATTGTCATGTTCATTAATAGTTCTATGAGGATAATTTTTATTGAGTTGTAGTCTGTACCATTTCACAATGAAGAGAAATAATTTGAAGGAATTAAAGTCATAGTCAAGTATATCAACCAAAATACTATAGTATCAATTTTGTGACTCTTGAGGATGTAAGTCATTTCTAGATGAAATATTAGTCACTTGGAACACTGCACTTATCCCAGAATCACAAGTTCTCTTCGTGTCATTCAACTTTTTGATGTGAAATTTATAACCATTGCAAAACATAGCCTTGTGGTGTTTCACCTGCAATAATGTCAAACATATATAAATTATTGCATCATGAGTTGAAAAACATATGGTTGATTAATTAACAAATTTATAAGTACCTGGTGATCTCTTAAACCATATGCTAAATCTATTTTCTTTTGTGTAATATTGGGATCTTCATTATGATGAGCTTGTATAACTAATGAAGACATGGATTCCCATGTTAATCTATGACCATCATGCTTACATCATTCAATCCATGCCATCATCCAATCTTGATTGTTTGTAATAAACAAATGTATGGCATCCCACTCTTTAGTAGCTGTACAAAAGTAAATAGATGAATTACAATAGATTTATTTTGAAGATTAAGAATTAATTAACTACAATAACATCTCATAATTTATTACCTTTCAGTTTCTTGAATCTACCATTGCCCACCAAGTACTCCCCTTCAAATTTTTTAATTGAGTCAAGATTCCCAGTGCAATCTATATGGGTCTTTGCTGCAAGATTAGGAAGATATTGAGTAACGTACACCATCATCTGGTATACCATATATCCGTCAACCATAGACCCCTTGGGACATGCTCTTTTCCATACCAAACCTTTCAAAAAATTTAAGTATCTCTCAACCATCCACATTGACCTAGCATGTATAGGGCCACACAATTCAATCTTCTCAACTTGGTGTATGAGGTAGTGTTCTTGTGCATTGAAAAAAGCTAGAGGTAAACACTTTTACATTTCACACATTAATCAAAAAAATTCTTTTCTTCCAATATTTAATATCTTTATGGATTTCTTTAGATGAAAACCACCTACAATAGATTCAAGACATAAATATATAAATACGAGACTTTACAATCTATTAGTTGTTTGATATTATTGTTTGATATATTGAACAAATATCACTACTTACCTCATGTATTTTCTAAGATCATATATCACTTGTTTGATATTATTGTCGAAGTTCTCTAGGAGAGATAGGGGTAGCAAATACTGCAATAATTGTCAACTGATCATTTCATACAATGAAAATTGAATGCAATTACACAAATATATTGTATATACAAAAGACTATGACTTACCTTGATGAAGGTATGCCAATCATGCATTTTCACCCCTGACCCACAATCATTTTTCTTTGATATTTGATTTCTTATATCTGCAAAAAATCTTGTAGGAAATCAAATTTTTCGGATCACTTATTTTATGGCATTACTTTGTTTCTCTATTAATAACCAAGGAAGAGCACTTGCATTAATCCAGTCTCCATTGTTATTTGATTCAATGATATTTTTCATTGCATGATTGGAATCATTAATGTCACTACAAATTTTGCCAAGTTTTTCTTTGTCACACCTTTCGTCCAATATTTTTCACAATGTCTCTATTACTTTCTTTCCAATATGCACAGTATCAAACAAATGCATAATTTGTAGATGCTCATAGTAGGGAAGCCTACTAAATTCTCTAGGATAACATTTTAGTCCCTTTGGAAGCTGGTCGGTGATGCCTTCACAACCTTTAAGATCATTAACAACATAATTAGCCAACAAAACACAATCAAAATATATAATTTTCAAACATTGACCATTACGTGGAATGATATTACCTTTAATTCTATTATATTTCAACTGCCATAGGTGAGGTGTCATTCTTTGGGGCTTTGATGTAGTCTCTTCTTTCCCATTGAAAAGATGTCTTTCTGCACTTTGATACTTATGATTTCTAGGGAGGAACTGCCTATACTCATCAAACACCTATTTTCTTAAACTTTTGGAATGACAAGATTTCATCTTTAGACCACACATTGGACATGCAAATTTTCTCTTTGTTTGAAGACCTACAAGATAATGATAAAATTGGATTAAATATGTATATTTTTAGAATTTGAATTATCACGTACAACTAGAATTCACCATAACATACCAAAAAAATGTGTCAACCTTGGAGCATCATGAATTGTCCACATAAGCATTGCATAGAATTAAAATTGTCTTTGTCCAATTAGTCAAGAGATGTGATACATAGTGAAACCATTCCATAACACCAACAACTCATCGATAAGAGGTGCAATATATACATTCATATCTTTCACTTGGTACTTACCTAGTTGAATTAACAACAACATCAGATAATTATTGTGGCCATTTCACTCCAAGACTTATAATTACATGTAGATAACTATAAAATAATAAGATATCTAGAACAATCATTGCCAACATAATGTGCTCCTTCTTTATTGACATCCATGGAGTAAGGTTATTGTTTATAACAAAAATAGGCCACACCGAGCAAACAGATCTCATCTCTCCTTATGGATTGACACCGTCTGCTTCCAGAGAAAGCCTGAGATTTTGAGGTTCCTTTTTAAAGTGTGGCCACTTTTCCTCTATGTCCATAAATGATGAACCATCTACATGCATTCGAATAATGTCATCTTGACTCCTTCCATGTGCATGGTAATCCATAAATTGTGCCAAGCTATTGCACCTGAATAATCATTTCAGACGTTGAATAATGGGGATGTGATGAAGAAACTTGTGAGGCACCTTCTTTGTCACTTGAGCATCTCGATATCTACTCATATGGCATTCAAGGCATTTTGTTGCATTTTTCATGTTCTTTATAATAAATAATATGATCTTTGGGACAAGCATCTATTATTTGATACTCCATTCCAATATGTTTCATAGTGACACATAATTCTCAGTATGAGCGAGGGAGAACATTTGATGGTTGTAACAGAAAGTTACCTATCAATTTGCAACAAATAATATAAGTCATTACTATAAACAATCTTAATGGTACATGTTTCACCTTTTATAGACTATAATGACATATTTGACAAACCTTAGCATACGTGAAATTTCTATGTTGGATAAACCATTCATAACCTTCAAATTGACCAACAACAATACAAAAGAGAGAAGAGTAGATTGGGAACCTTCGTAAAGGGTTGTGTCTACCTTCTCAAGTAGAGGTATATCATGGATGTTGTCAATGTCATCCTCACCATAATCAGCAGCAGTAGCAGCACCAACAACACCAGTACCAAATGTGTCCATGATCAATGCATTCATACCATCATCTTCAAATGTGTTTTTTGGCACATGATCATCATCTTCAATGGGATCATAATCTTCAAATTCAATACTCACACCTCCATGTTCCTCTATATTCACATTGGGTAGATCGACCTATATAAAAATGATGATAATCAAACCCCCCTTCAATGTGATAATCAAACCTCCTTCCATGGTCCATATGTATATTAATTGTGAAAACAATATAAAAAACAACTTACCACTGTATTATAATCAAACCCCCCTTCAATGTGACCATTCTCCCTATAATGTCTATTTGTTGTTTTGATTTTGATTCTTCTTGTCTCTAAGTCGTTACAACTCTTGCATGGACAATAACATTTGTCATTGCCTTCACTTTGAAAGTTAGACAACAATCTAGCAATTGTCTCCCTATTTTGATTGAATTCCTTTGTATTATCTAACATGATCCTTAATGTGTATATCTACAAAACAAATTTTAGATGCCTCCTTTCATTAGCTTCATGTCACCTTCTCACAGCTTCTCATTTTCTAACAGATTTTGCCAAAGGCTTTGTAGGAAACCAAGTAAGGGGTATTCTTGAGTTCAAACACATTGAGCTGCTACAACTGAATTATAAATCATGAATTTACTATAAAATTAATTCACTATAAATCAAGGGGCATTATAAATCATGAATTCGCTATAAAATTAATGTATTGCTCTAGATTTCATATGGACATTTTGACAAATGGTTGGCATGTATGTTTATTCAAATAGAGCTATATCATTTGGAATGGATATATGATAGGTTGATATTAAATTCTATGTTCCTATTTGATCTAATAGCATCAATATAACAAACAGAGAACCGACCAATCAAATAGGGACATGAGGTGCTCAAATAGTGAGCTCATAAAACAATATATTTAGTTGTAGGTAGTTATCTCTTCTATAATGATGGAGGAGTGAAAGGTAATGATCAATGAGGTTGCTACTATTAGATCATACATTAATACACTTACTGTTTTGAATTTGAGCTTGGGCACCATGCAATGTTATTGATGTCATTGCATGCTTGCTGATGTTATCCACCATATATTGTTTTATACACTGTTTATTTCATCGAGACCGTGAGCTTTGCATTTGTAATGTATTTTCTATTATTGGATCAATGCTACCATGTTGTTGAGGTTGTAGATGCATTAAATCACCACTATCATTCTACTTTGATAGCAACAATATAACAATAAGAGCACCCTCCAATCAAATAGGGACATAAGTAAGACATTTAATGCATTATTACTTCATCATGATGATAACAGTGAGCTCATAAAAAATGCATGATGCCCTAGTTGTAAGTAGTTATCTCTTCTATAATGATGGAGGAGTGAAAGGTAATGATCAATGAGGTTTCTTCTATTAGATCATACATTAATACACTTACTGTTTTGAATTTGAGCTTGGGCATCATGCAATGTTATTGTTGTCATTGCATGCTTGCCACTGTTGTGCACCATATATTATTTTATACACTGTTTATTACATTGAGACTGTGAGCTATTGTAGCTGACTGTATTCTTTTGGGGTCTGATCTATTATAGTTGTTTCTTTTTTGTTTGAATCATTGTTTACAATTACTTTTGATGCAATATTTGTGTGAAGAACAAGAACAAAATGGTGAATGAGTTTATTTGACAAAGATAAACATGACACAAAGATAAACATGACCAATTAAATTTCCTGGCTAGATATTAAATAGTGAGCTCATGAATAATGTATGATGCCCTAGCTTGCAGCCCGCGAGCCATCAAGACATTTCCTCACGAAATGATCATAAACGAAAAGTACCATATAGTGAATATCAACATCAAAACAAATAAAGAGAGATCAAACACTTCACACAATGCCTTGAAGGTAATAGAAATGATACCCTAGCTCTCAAATCTTGTAGGTCATCAAGAATTCCAAATGAAAAAATGTAAACAATGCTAGTATTAAATAGTGAGCTCATGAACAGTGTATGATTCCCTAGCTTGCAGCCCGCAAGCCATCAAGACATTTCCTCATGAAATGATCATAAACAGGGAGTGCCACATAGTAAATATCAAGAACAAAACAAATAAAGAGAGATCAAACACTTCACAGAATGCCTTGAAGTTAATAGAAGCGATGCCCTAGCTCTCAAAGATTGTAGGTCATCAAGCATTCCAAATGAAAAGATGTAAACAATGCCAGTATTGAACAGTGAGCTCATGAACAATGTATGATGCCCTAGCTTGCAGCCCATGAGCCATCAAGATATTTCCTCATGAAATGATCACAAATAGGGAGTACCACATAGTGAATATCAACAACAAAACAAATGAAGAGAGATCAAACACTTCACACAATGCCTTGAAGGTAATAGAAATAATTCCCTAGCTCTCAAAGCTCGCAGGTCATCAAGCATTCCAAATGAAAAGATGTAAATAATGCCAATATTAAACAGTGAGCTCATGATCAATGTATGATGCCCTAGCTTACAGCCTGCAAGCCATCAAGATATTTCCTCATAATGATCATAAACAGGGAGTACCACATAGTGAATATCAACAATAAAATAAATAAAGAGAGATCAAACACTTCACACAATGCCTTGAAGGTAATAGAAATGATGTCGTAGCTCTCAAATCTCGCAAGTCATCAAGCATTCCAAATGAAAAGATGTAAACAATGCTAGTATTAAACAGTGAGCTCATGAACAATGTATGATGCCCTAGTTTGCAGCCCGCCAGTCATCAAGACATTTCCTCATGAAATGATCATAAATAGGGAGTACCACATAGTGAATATCAATAGAAAAACAAATAAAGAGAGATCAAACACTTCACATAGTGCCTTTAAAGTAATAGCAATGATGCCCTAGCTCTCAAAACTTGTGGGTCATCAAGCTTTCCAAATGCTAAGATGTAAACAATGCCACTATTAACATTCATATTGTACCATTAAATCAACAAATGCCATCAAAATGACATTGAGGTGCTCAAACAGTGAGCTCATAAACAATACCCTCTTTGTGCCACACAAAAGTGCATTGTCGTCTTCGTGGCAGCTCTTTGAATTCACAAAAATTACAAATGACACTTTCTTTTTCAAAATTACAAAATTAAAAAATTTCATTGGCTCAAAGCACATAGATGGGTTGTGGGCTGCAAGCTAGGGCATCATGCATTATTTATGAGCTCACTATTTAAGCATTGGGCAATCAAATAGGGACACGAGGTGCTCAAATAGTGAGCTCATAAAAAATGCATGATTCCCTAGTTGTAGGTAGTTATATTTTCTATAATGATGGAGGAGTGAAAGGTAATGATCAAAGAGGTTGCTGCTATTAGATCATACATTAATACACTTACTGTTTTGAATTTGAGCTCACGTATCATGTAATTTTATTGCTATCATTGGATGCTTGCTGCTGTTGTGCACCATATATTGTTTTATACACATAGAACAATAGGTTTGGAGACTTAGACTTATGTTCAATCCTTAGTAATGGTTTGGGGAACTAATTACTAGATGAGTGACTATAGTACCCTAGTTTGCATTATTAGATGATCTTGTTTAATTTGTGTTCATTTCATACAAAGATACATGTAAAGGAAAAGAAATTTTTGCATCTAAAGATTACATATATATATATGAAAAATAACTTGTATATATCTTACAAGGAAAATAAATTTTAGAAGAAAATGCAAGAGTATAGGCATGCATAAGAGGGTGAACATAAATAATAAGGGTGTCAAACATTGCCTAAAGTGATGAATTTTTGACCCGGGTATGAATCTAGTGTGCCCTTGTGTGATCCAGAACCTCCAAAGAAAAGAGAGATGGGGGTTAGATAAAAAATATCTAAGCAATGAATGACATCCTATTACTGATCCTCATCTACAATTATGCATGTACATAGTCAAGCCATACACTTCTGAAAGAAAAACCAAGCTCACAGTCTCAATGAAATAAATAGTGTATAAAACAATATATGGTGCACAACAATAGCAAGCATGCAATGACAACAATAATATTGCATGATGCTCGAGCTCAAATTCAAAATAGTAAGTGTATTAATGTATGATCTAATAGCAGCAACCTCATTGATTAAACATGTAAACAATGCCAGTATTAAATAGTGAGCTCATGAACAATGTATGATTCCCTAGCTTGTAGCCCATGAGCCATCAAAATATTTCTTCATGAAATGATCAATATATCATCGCTATTACGACACCGTCGGGGGTACTTGCAAATTGGCATCAAAATTTGACCCCAAATGTTGTAGTGTAGGTAATCCTTTTACAATTATCCCTATTGATGACAATGCATGGAAATGAAGGTGACCTAGTCTCCTATGCCAAATTTCAGTAGAATTTGATGTTTCATGACTTAGGGCTAAATTTTTTTGGTTGCAAAGTTTATATAAACTTCCATCTCTAAATCCAATAGATATAGCTTTCTTGATGTTGGAGTGTTTTGGCCAAGATAGAACTCTATCCTCTTGAAAGGTGACTCTGTATCCTTGATCAACAAGACCGGAGATAGAGAATAAATTTCTTTTTATACTAGGTTTGAATAAAAAAATTTTAAGTTGGAGAGTGATACCTGAATTTATGTGAATTAAGAAAGACCCAATACATTTAGTCGGATGAGTAGAGTTATCTCCAATGGTTACTTCTTCCGAGGAGTAATCTGAGAAGCTTTCAAATTTGTCTCTAAAACCTGTAATATGACGAGATGCTCCAGTGTCTATAATCTAGGTATTTTTGTTTGAGTTTAATTCACTTGAGAGAGCTAGATAAAATGCAAAGTTTCCTTCCTCTTTCTCTTCCTTGATTTTTGCTAGGGCTGCTTGAATTCCTTTTTGTTCAGGGAAGAAGTTGCGAGTGTGACCAATTTTGTCACATTTGAAACATTTTACTTTTGACCAATCTCGTTTCTTAAATGGTTTGTTGAATTCCTTATTACATTTAAATTTTCCTTTCTTTTCTTTATTGTTTGAATTAACATGAAGAGCTTGAATATCTCCCTCTTGATTTATGCTTAATCCTCTAGAAACTAATCTTGATTCTTCTTGAGTGCATTGATTTTTGCATAATTTAAATTTAGGAAGATCAAGATGTGAGTTTAGACCATGAATAAAGGTTTCCCAAGATAGTGGAAGTCCTTTTAATGCTATGATGCTAAGTTCTTTGTCATCAACTTGATTTCCAATTGTCACAAGTTGATCTTTTAACTCAGAGATTCTTAGAAAATATGACATAATTGATTCCCCATTATTCATTTTTATGTATAGAAGATCTTTCTTTAAAGTTAGCAGTCTACTAGTATTATTGATTTCAAAAGTTTTCCTACTAGTAGAGAACATTTCAAATGTAGTTTTAAGACTGGATATAGATGGAAGAATATGATTCTTCACAGAGTCTATAATAATTTTCATGGCCTTGTTGTTGTGTCTTTTCCATGTTGTTTTATCAGGATCATTTTTAGGAATAGGTTTGTTTTGATTCTATGTACTCTTCTAACTCCATTTCTCTTAGTACTATCATGACCCGAATTTTCCATGATGAAAAGTTTGATGCTCCCTCAAGTCTATCATCTAATCTTACATGATTAACCATTTTGAATAAAATTCTAATATTGATAAATTTGAGATTTTAATTTTTAATTCTGAATAATAGAATTTTCTATCAAGATGGCTCTGATACCATGTAAATGCAAGATCTCTGATAGAGATATAAACTATTATTGCAGGCTCTGTAGATTCAAATTTACTTACTGATATAATAGTTTGACTATCTTTATTTTGCTAGAGAGAGAGTGATCGCTGGGATTGTATATGCCTTGTGATTGATACCAGTCCTCCACAATTGCTCTATGTTATATATGTAAAGAGTTATGTCCTTGTAGTGAATATCAACACCAAAACAAATAAATAGAGATCAAACACTTCACACAATATATGTTGTTTTATAAAATTTTATTAAGACTAAATATATTATTTTATGAGCTCACTGTTTGGGCACCTCATGTCCCTATTTGATTGGTCAGTGCTCTATTTGTTATATTGATGCTATTAGATCAAATAGGGACATCAGTAATAAAATAATACACTTACTATTTTGAATTTGAGCTCATAAACATTAAGATATCCCTATTTTATTACTGATGTCCCTATTTACATCTTTTCATCAAATGACCGAAGAACATCAAGAATGGTTCTATATGGTCACTAATAGCCAACTTTCTAAAGAATATGAATGAATGAAAGCATATATAAGTAGATGAACATAAATAATGAAGGTACCAAACATTGCCTGAAGTAATGAAGTTTTGACCCAGGGTTCAATCCTACACATATGTATACATTTTGGGCTTGGCTTTAATGTCATGTAAATTTGAGTGAAATGGTAATAATATTTAAGAGCAACAAGTATGACATTTTAAACAAGTATGCATATACATAATATAACAGGAGGAGTGATATATTTTAATGGCAACACTTAATGAGAAGGATGCCTATATAACAAGAGGAGTGATATATTTTAATGACAGTGGACATAGAAATTGCAGTGAAACTCTGTAATTTATTATTGTAAGTGGACATAGAAATTGCATTGTAAGTAGTAGGATGGTTGTAAGTGGACATAGAAATTGTAGTGAAACTCTATAATTTATTATGGCTCAGTGTTGTATATCCATAGTCAATGTCTAGTTAAACTTTAGGATGATACTTATATGATGGCTTAAGTAAATTTTTCTTACCTTGAGACTAGTACACCATGGGATTAGAGGATGGTTGTTATAATAGCAACTGTGTGTCTATGGGATACTTTTATATTTTTTATTAAATGATGATACATATGTGTTTCTTCCTTTTACAACAGTTTTATATTCTGATACTTATATCTTGAATTGTCAAATGACCAATGAGTGATAATTTAAAAAGTGTATCATAATTAAAGGCATGTGAATTCATATTGTAATTAATCTCAATGCCACTGTGTAATGTTTTTACTTACGATATTAATCTTAATATATCCCTTTTAAGATATCCCTATTTTATTACGGATGTCCCTATTTACATCTTTTCATCAAATGACCGAAAAACATCAAGAATGGTCCTATATGGTCACTAATAGCCAACTTTCAGAAGAATATGAATGAATGCAAACATACATAAGTGGATGGACATAAATAATGAAGGTACCAAACATTGCCTGAAGTAATGAAATGTTGACCCGAGGTTCAATCCAGTATGCTCTTGTATGATCCAAAACCTGCAAGGAAGGAAAAGATGGGGTTAGATCCAAAGGATCTAAGCAATGCCTGGCACCATATTACTGATCCTCATCTACAATTATGCATGTGCATAGTCAAGCCATACACAGACTCAAAAACATGGTAGAATTGATCCAATAACAAAAAATACATTACAAATGCCAAGTTCACTTTCTCAATGAAATAAATAGTGTATAAAACAATATATGGTGCACAATAGCAACAAGCATGTAATGACAACAATAACATTGCATGATGCCCAAGCTCAAATTCAAAAAATTAAGTGTATTAATGTATGTTTGCATGATGCCAGATATTAAACAGTGAGCTCATGAACAATGTATGATGCCCTAGCTTGCAGCCCGCTAGCCATCAAGATATTTCCTCATGAAATGATCATAAATAGGGAGTACCACATAATGAATATCAACAAAAAAACAAATAAAGAGAGATCAAACACTTCACCCAATGCCTTAAAGGTAATAGAAATGATGCCCTAGCTCTCAAAGCTCACAGGTCATCAACCATTCCAAATGAAAATATGTAAACAATGCCAGTATTAAACAGTGAGCTCGTGAACAATGTATGATGCCCTAACTTGCAGCCCACGAGCCATCAAGATATTTCCTCATGAAATGATCATAAATGGGGAGTACCACAAAATGAATATCAATAACAAAACAAATAAAGAGAGATCAAACACTTCACACAATTCCTTGAAGGTAATAGCAATGATTCCCTAGCTCTCAAAGCTTGTGGGTCATCAAGCATTCCAAATGAAAAGATGTAAACAATGCCAATATTAAATAGTCAGCTCATAAACAATGTATGATGCCCTAGCTTGTAGCCCACGAGCCACCAAGACATTTCCTCATGAAATGATCATAACCAGGGAGTACCACATAGTGAATATCAACAACAAAACAAATAAAGAGAGATCAAACACTTCACACAATGCGTTGAAGGTAATAACAATGATTCCCTAGCTCTCAAAGCTCGCGGGTCATCAAGAATTCCAAATGCTAAGATGTAAACAATGCCACTATTAACATTCATATCGTGCCATTAAATCAAGAAATACCATCAAAATGAAATTGAGTTAATGAGAAGACAAAGCTCGAATGCCTACCTCAAGTGCCAGTGCCCTCTTCCCACATGGTTCCGATCTCTTCACGCACACTAAAATCCAATGCCCTCTTCACGCCACACAAAAGTGCAGTGTCATCTTCGCAACATGTATTCAAATTCACAAAAATTACAAATGACACTTTCTTTTTATTTATTTCTTGTTTATAACCAAATGGGTGTTGCAATTACGACGTTATCGTCGCTATTACGATACCATCGGGGGAACTTGCAAAAAAAAAACACAAAAAAACACAAATTGTAGTGGCATCATAAATTGGCATCGAAATTCAACCCCAAATGTTGTAGTGTTGAAATATAGTTCTATATTTCACCCACAAATTGATGGACAGACATAAGTTGTGAATAGAAGCTTGGGAAATCTTTTGAGATGTTTAGTAGGAGACACACTAAGTAATTGTGATTCTATGTTGGCTCAAGTAGAATTTACATACAATAATTCAGTGAATAGGAGTGGAAAAATATCTTTTGAGATTGTAAATGGCATACAACTGAGAGGTTTATCTAATTTGAGAGACATTGTTGATGAGAGTAAGAGAAGTGCTGAAGGAGAAAAAATTGTTTAGTACATGAAGACATTGCATGAAGATGTGAAGTGTAAGCTGGAAAAGAGTAATCAGAAATACAAAGATAGAGCTGATAGATCAAGGAGACATAAGACTTTTGATGTTGGTGATGAAGTAATGGTTCATTTGAAGAAATGCAGATTTCCTGTTGGGACATATGGAAAGCTAAAAATGAAGAAGTTTGGACCTTACAAGATTCTGAGAAGATTTGACAGTGGGAATGCATATGAAATTGAGTTACCTGATGACATGGATATATCACCTATATTCAACATTGCTGATTTGTATGAATATCATGAACCTGATGAAGACATGATAGTAATGATGGATTATCCTAAGAAGAAGAATGAAGAGGTTGAGCATATTTTAGAGCAAAGATTTGACAAACGTACAAGAGGTAAATAGTACATGGAATATCTAGTAAAGTGGAAGAATAGACCGGTTGGAGACAGTTCATGGATTTCACAATCTGAGTTGGATGTAGCTCGGATCATACCTATTCCATGATTCAGAGAATCATTCTCAAATAACCCTAGGTGTCTGATGCAGGACCATCTTGGGTCGTTGGAAATCCCGTCTCTCCAAAAACATATTTGAAGTTTTGTCTGTGTTGCTCAATTCCTTCTTTGACCGAGTTGGTCGGATGTCTCTCTGGTGCTCGACGATGCTTGTCTGGCGCTTGGTTATCCTTTCTTATTGAGTTGTTTATTTTTGAGTTCTTGTTGAGGCCAACTTGTGCAATTAATTTTGGTCATAAATTTAATGTTGGTATCCATCATTGGGAATCATGTGGACCCAAATTTGGTCACCCCTTCCATTGATTATGGATTTGAATGGCGACTTGATTTGGTAGCCTCTTGTATAAATGTAGTTGTTTGGTTAGAGTTTAACGAGTCAGTTTTGGATAGAAGATAGAAGATATAAAATTAGAGATTGTTGGCAGATCCTCATTGATTGGAGGACTTATGTACTTCATTGTAATATCTGGCCTAAACTGAGAAAGCCTTAAAGCCCAACATGCACGAATCAATTTGAAGTTAATATATGAAAAGTATCTACATTCTCTCTCTCACTGTTGTGTTGTTACTTCTACGTGGTGTTCTGCAAGGTTGGATCTGGTTTGGGTGTTCCTATGGCCCCTCTCCCTGTCTCTCATTTGCATCAAAAACATACTCTAAAATACCATAGAAAATCATTGTGATCATTTGCAGAAAGTATTCTTAAAGGAACTAGAATCTGAAATTTCTTTTAATCTAAAAAAGTGTCACTTTGCAGTTTCAAAGGGAAAATTATTAGGACGCATAGTGTCTAAAGGAGTAAAAGTTAACCTAGAAAGAGTTGCATCCATTTAAAAGATTCCTATACCAAATAATTTAAAAGAAATCCAATCCTTCTTTGGACAAATTAATTTTTTGAGAAGGTTTATATCGAAATTTGCTAAGATAGTGAAACCAAAATCTAAAATGCTGAAAGAAGGATCTAAGTTGGATTGGGCAACTGAGGATTTAGATACTTTAATAAAAATAAAAAGATCCATAAATGAAGCACCATTATCGAGATCAAAAAAATTTAAAAATCTATTTCAGATCTTTTCCTTTATCTCCTTTCATACTATTGTTATAGTTATGGTAGAAAAGATTGAGGAAGGACATGAGAACCCCATAGCTTTCTTCAATAAGGCACTCCAAAAAGATGAGCTGAAATATGATATTGAAATGAGAAATGGCCCTATACCTTATTTAAGGCATTAAAAAATTTCACACCATATCTACTAGGAGCAAAAATTATCACCTATGTTCGAAATACAATGGTGGGTTACACTTTTTTGTGTGAATGGACACTCTACATTTTGAAAAAAAAATCAGATTTAGATGCATATTGTCATTAAACCGTTTGAAATCAGAAGATGAAGTAAATTAGAGTCTTTTAAGATTTTTTGTCTAGATTCTAAATATATTTTTAATTTTTAATTTTTAATTTTTAATTTATTTGAATGGTTTTTTCTTTTTCCCACAAAAACTAGTATGTTTCTGAAAATGTCATTTTCAAAGAGTTACATTATTTTCATAGAGCATAATTGTTTTTTCTAAAATAGATGTCAATGTGACTCTTTCAAAATTAGTTTTGTAACATCCATATGAAGGGCATGCAATTTTTTTGATGACATTATCATGATTATTTCATCTTTTATTAATGTTTGAAGTTGACTAAATTGTGATTTTGGCATACCTTGACTACATAGCTTATAACTTGTCATGTATTTGTCAAAAAAAACTTTAATTCTTATAGAAAGAGAAATTAAATACCTAGGGCATAGATATTTTTTAGAATTTTTTTTCTCTCATTTACTATTTTTCCATAAGCTTCAAACATAGAGGTAGACATACAGTGAAATGTCTATGTTTAGTAAAAATAAAAATACAAAGTCATAATACACTTAATATATATTAACATTCTAATAATTGGAAGGATTTTTATCAATAGTACCTTACTACATAGATAGTTTTGTCAAATGGATTCATTTGATATCCCAAAAGATAAAGTCAAAGTGATTTTTTATCAGCATTTTAATAGGTGTGAAGGAGACTCCATTGCAGGTATGAATCAAGAGTATAGATGTTATATGAATGATTTTTTTAATCTAAGAGGCTTTGAGCTAATAATTTGTAATTAATTACTTCAAATGGAACCTCTCAAGGCTTTAATAATCATATTTTATTAAAAATGTGTTATTTCAACAAAAATCAGCATGTCTAAAAAAGTGTAACCCACTAGTTTAACCTACTTAGATAAAAAGAGGTAACTGGTAGGTGATGTAGATGGATAAGTTAGGTCCAAGAGTTCAATATAGATATCCATATCACTAAAATCATTAGAGGCCAAGGGTTGAAATAGTTAAAGGTTGAATCAAAGTTAGAGCTTGTTCTAGTGAACAATGTTAACAATGATATGAGAATTTGTAGTATTGAAAGAACAATATGGTATACCAGTATAGTCTGTTACTTAAAACATTTCATTTTCCAAAAAAACTTGACTAAACATAAAACTAAAACAACCTCAAACTCCAAGCATCTATGTATGTGTTGATGAATGGTAATCTATATTGGAAAAATAGGGATGGTATGTTGTTTCTATATCTAGATGAGGGACATGAAATAAAAGTATTAAAGGAGATCCATGTAGGAGTGTGTGGAGGACATTTATCTACAAATATTGTTTCACATAAAATACTAAGAGATGGATATTATTGGTTGTGTGTGTTCAATGATGCATTCAAATTTGTAAAAAAAATGAGGCTTGCTATAAGTTTTTAGGAAAACTTAAATACCAAGGAACTTTTCTATTGAGGCCTATGCAGGTTGAAGTACATTTTCATCCATGGGAGTTGGATTTTATAAGAGAGATAATAGATAAATTGAGTGGAGGACATTGATGGATCATAGTAGAAACATACTACTTTACTAAATGGATAGAAACAATTCTCATGAAGCAAGATACAAGTAAAGTAGTGATAAAGTTCTTGATGGAAATTTATTATGACTAGTTTTGGAGTACCTTTCAAATTGATCATTGAAAATGGTATGTATTTTAAATTTGTGGAGTTTAAAACTTTTTGTGAAGATTATGGGTATTATGGTATTCTATTCTTCACCATATCATCCTCAAGGAAATGGGTAGGAAGAATCTAGCAATAAGAACATTTTGAAATTTATGAGGATACTAGATAATAGTACTTGAGGGTTTGCGATTCAAAACTAAATTTGACACTATAGGAAGAATGAATTATGATTTTTAATACTTGAAAGTCCCCACTTTACTTGGTATATTGAACTCAAGATAGGCTACCATTAGATAATTTTATGTTACTCTACAAGCTCATAATAAATGAAAACTTAGAAATACTAGAACCCATGGAAGAAAAGCTGGAGAAACTTGGAGAATTGGATGAAGTTGGAAGAGAGGCACAAAGATAGAATGCTAAAATACAATAATAGGTCAAGCATTTACATGATAGGGGAGCCCAAAATAGAAAGTTTTAGGAAGGTGAATTGGTCCTCATGTGGAATGCAAGGAATTTTGATAAAGGAAAGTAGGGGAAACTTGAAACATTATGGATTGGACCATATGTGGTCACAAGAAAGGGTGGATAGGATTCATATTTTTAGAAAAAAAACATGTTAGGTGAAGCAAAAGAATTTCTAGTACATGAGAAACTCATGAAAAATGTATTTTTCTTAAAATGGATCACTTCTTCCATGCACAGTAGATTAGGTTTCTTTCTCTCGCCCCCCCCCCCCCCCCCTTTTTCCCTCTTCTTTGGTAAACATCCCAAAGATCAATTTATTGATTCTTTCAAATGGTTGATAAACATCTTAAACTGAAATAGATCCATTATTAATACCTCATAAAATAAGGAGCTATTCAATCACATTTCTTTTAAAAGCATGCAAATGTTCCCACTACTATTCATATGATTTTTTTCATTTTTACCAAGTTACTATTCACAATTTCTCTAAGATTTGATCCTTTGACCATTACCATATAGCTCTCTATCTGATATAATCCATGAAAAATCTATAAAAATACTATATGCCATATAAACTAAGTTTAAAAAATAAACTTAAAATACACATTTTAATAGTACCAACTAGACCTCGTGGAAGTCTCTCTGACATAGAGATTCTATATAAAGAGAAAAGTTCTATTAGATATGCATGATAGGCTAGGAGGATAAATCAAGTAAGAAGACATGACATATGGGTGAGACATGCATCATCAAGAAGACTCTCACTATGTCTTTCCGATTAGAGAAAAAAAAAGCTTCATCAAAGAAACTGAATGGGTCACAAAGAATACTTTAATGTCATATTAATCACTCGGTTCACACCAATGAGCACAAAAATTTGTCAAATTAGAACTTGGCATCACGAAGACTTTCACCCTATCTATCCAAAATTGATTAGGGAAGATTAAAACATTAATGGCTCATCAGAAGGACATGCACCATCATAGATACTCTTACTAGAACATGCTGACTAAAATAAATAATGAAAGATCTCATTGATAGAGCATATAGCTTCAAAAAGATAAAATATGAAGAGTCTACTTGACAAAAGGGAAAGTGATAAAATCTATGGCTCGGTCAAGATTAGTTTATTAGAATGATCTTATCATTCTCTCCATCACATAATAAAATGTGTCATCAAGAATTTCATTGGAGAGACATTATACATTAGATTGACTATTCATATGTGTTTCCACTAAGAACACTAGTAATCAATGCAATTGTACTATTGGTGTAAATGATGCAAAGATTAGATGAACTTATGTTATGGTATGTGTTTGATGTAGGTATTGTTGGGTATCCCAAATTTTTTTTGAGGTTTGTGTCCAATTCCTAGTTTAAGTCTCCATGAGAGTGTTATACCTGGACTAGGGTTTGTAAAGTGTCGTGAAAATGGTTTTTGACATGTTCAGGAAAACCCTTACCCTAGGTCTTATCTTTCAAAATGTTTCCAATTCATTTCTAAACTTCATGTGGCCCTCTTGTTTCTTTTTCTTGGTTACCTTTAAGTCACTTAAGTTGCTATTTGTGCATGTGCTTATTTCCCCCAAGTGTTCGCCGAATCGGGAAGTGTCTTATCAAATTTCAAAACAATCTGGCGATTCAGCAAATGAGTCAAATTCATGTTCACTATTAATATCAGTCACCAGTTCTCTAGATCTTCCAGCGGTTATCCCAAACATCCAGCAAATTGGCGAATGCATTAAAGCCATGCTTTTTGATTACTTTGTTTGCTAAGTCTCCAAGTGCTTCGGCGATTTCATTTTCCTTTCCGAGAACTAGCGAATGAGGGTTATCTCCAGTTCTCGCAATCTTTGGCGGTCTTGTGAAATAATCTAGCGATTCAGCGAACACTTTGTTCGCTTATTCTCAGAATCTAGCGGTCAAGGGTCGTGTCAACTAGAGAATTAGCGAATACCATGGATTGTTTTCACGATCAATGGCCCTGTTTTAATCTCAAAATATCTGTGGGTCCTGCATATTTGATCTGGCGAATGAGCAACTAAATACTTATAGTGCTATCCTCTAAATTTGGCGGTTCTGATGGTTTGCCCAAAAGATTTCAGTGGAGATAATTTTTCTCACATTCGCTTATTCTCAGAATAAGTTGGTGACATACTAAACAATTTACTGATTCAGCGAAGCCAGTGGTCACCAGTTCTCTTAATAAAAGGATAAAGGTTAAAACAATCTGGTGAATAAGCGAATCAATGGATGATAAGTTTTAAGGTCTCAGTCGCTTATTCTCAAAATGAAATTTTCAATGATATGGAGTATTTGGAGAACTAGCGAATGCTCTTTGTTCGCTGATTCTCGGAATTAAATGGTTAAGGTTTTTGTTATTCAGAGAACTAGCGATAGCCATCGATTGATGAAGATCAACGGTCAATCTGGAATCCTAGTATAAAGTGATGATTAAGGAAAGATTCAGTGAATCAGAGATTAAAGGGGTTCGCCAGTTCTCTAGACAATTAAGCGGTTAAGTATATCTTTAAGCGAATGCCCGAACCGTTTGTTCACTAGATCTCCAAGAAAATTGACCGTCAGTCATAATATTAAGAGAATGGGAGGTGGCTTTGTTCGCTAGTTCGCCAAATGGTAATTGCAGTTAACTATTTAAGTGGGAGCCCTTTGTTTGCTGATTCGTGAAATGCATGGGTGGTTAAGGATAGGATTCCAAGAACCCGCGAAGCTAGTAGTCGCTAGTTCTCCAAATTTGAACCAGGATTAAACAGGGATTCAGAGAACTCGTGAAGCCAGTGGTCACCAATTCTCCAGTTGCTAGCTAGGGTTAGCATTATATTCAGCCACCAAGAGAAGCCAATAGTCGCCGGTTCGCTAAATGGGCTCAGATGGAAAAGGTCATAAAGGGAAAAGAAAAAGAACCGTTACCACATAGATAAAGTACTTTGTCAATCTGGACATGAAACTAGTAAGCCATCAAATCAGCTTCAAAAAGAAAGATTACAGGACGCAAACAGTTTTAAAGTACAGAATCATGATCATTACCTCTTCACCTTGTTTTCAAGTAGTTTAATCTATCTGTCAACATCCAGACATGGCGAGCTTGAAATTTGAAATTTGAGGGTACATAAAATTGAATATGGGATCAATTAAGGAGATTTGCATTAACTATGGTAGTTGCACACCTTGGATTCATATCGATGAATAAGTTGAAGCTCATTGTTTATTTGTTCAGTCTCAGAGTTTCTGTTTGTCTAGAGAATTTCCGAGCATAAAGCATTTGAGATACAGAGAATTGAAGGTGTTTCTATAGCAAGGATGAGTCAACCTGAGAAGAGTGCAGTGTCTTCTAGTAGTGAGGCCAAGTCCAAAACTGGTGAGGACAGGAATAAACCAAATTTTTCAGATGAATTCCTGAAACTGTTGCCGGGCTCCAGTCAGAACAAGAGGGCTATTGATGACATGTTTGAAGATCTTTTGGAACGATGTAGAGACCCAATCACTCCGGAATTCTCAGGTTACACTATTTTCAACTTCTTTTACACCAATAAAAATAAGCATGTTCCTGTCTGTAATGGTTGGGTGTTAGGATTGGGAAAAATGGTTGTCCCTGATGTTTTCCTAGATGTTGATTTAATTGTTGCCCTAGCCAGAAGTTATGACCCTATCTCAAGGACAATTAGAAAAGAAGACCAATCACCCTTAGTTACTCTTGATAGAGGATCTTTTATGAAAGCTTTTGGTCTATACACGTCCTTTTCAACTAAGATTGATTTGAACAAAGAAAAGGCAAGATACAGAAGCAATATAGGGTCAGTAAAAGACCAGTTGGTTAAACATATACCAAAATAGGATAAATATATAGCCCCCCTTCTTGCTAACATGAATGCCCCATACCAGTTCAAATCCCTCCATCATTATATGAGATATACTTGCTATGTGTTATGTAGAGTTTTGGGAATTGACGGGAATGCAGAGTTTTTACCAGCTGACTTGCTGATGATTATCTTGGATATTCAAAATTCCTTGGTAAACACTGAATATGATTACATTTAGTATGTAATTGATAGGATGCATCAAGGGCTGATGTCTATCAAAGAAAGTAAAAGTCTTATTGAGTTCATGCATTATTCTTTATTAATGCATTTGATTCTATTTTTCAACATCAACAGTTTTGATTTAAACATGTTAAAACCAAGGTTCACTTTCAAGGATCAGCACAATCCAGTGCAGTTGTGGGTGAGAATATGGAATTCTACCTCCAATGAAGCAGATTTTTGTGTTTTTCAGAATTTCATTGTCTTTCCAATTATCAGGATGCTAGGCATAAATGTCACCAGGCTATCTCCTAGAGTCCTTAGGCTTTTAAGACCACTGCAGTATGTGGATAAGTGGGATGGAAATCATAATTGGGGTGACTTCTACTTAGGAGATAATGCCCCAATTATCAGAGTTTATGGTTGTCCCCAACCCCCACATTTATTACCAAAGTATGTGCCTCCAAGAGTGGCTTGTTTGGAATTTGTTTGGCAATTGATGTGTACAGATAGAGAGCTTCTGGCCCCTCACAGAAAGGCTACGTTCACACCCAGGCAGTTCAGGGTAGGTGACTTCCTGATAGGAAAGAGGGCTTTTCCTCAAATTAGTGCATGGCTACAACAATTCAAAATGGTTACTGGTGCTTGTAGGTACATAGATCCTGAGGGCTTCATCAAGATTGCCAGGATGACTTACATCCCAAACATTGGTGTGATCAAGGAGCATGAGGGTTTAGATGAAGAAGATGTGATTAGAAACATTTTAGATGAAGATGAGGTTAAGAGGAGATGGTACAGATTCTTTGATTTAGTAGATTTGTCCAACCAATTGAAAGCATCTCAGATTCCTTTTGATGGTTTTTTCCCCGATCTTCCTTATTTGAAGAAGATTGATGGGATGATTGAAAAATATGATACTTTGGCGAATCAATTGGAAAGCCTGATTGATCAGAATAAGCCAGAGAAGAAGAAAAAGAAAGATTATTCATCTTCTGATGAGGAAGAATTCACTGATGAGTCACAAGAAGAAGATAGTCCTCCACAGGTTGAGGGACCACCAGTTGTTGATCTCACTCAAGATCAACCAGAAATAAAGGATATCTCAGAGCCACCATTGAAGAAACAGAGGCTTGAGGAAGGTGAACCATCAAGGCACGAGAAACAAAGAAGGGAAATTGACAGAGCATCTGCTCTTGTACCAGGTGATAGGCCATATCATCATCAATTGAGGAAAGCAATAAGAGCAGGCAAGAAAATAGCCATTGAGCAAGAAAGCAGAGAAAAGTCCTTGTGGTTGGAGAAGGATATCAGAGAGGTCTATCAGGAGGAATTCTTGAGGGATGATCAATTCATTAAGACTAATGAGTTCAAGAGTTTTCTCATTTGGAACAAGCAACAAGAAGTAAACAAAGCTCTGCCTGAAGGTATGGAGCCAAGTGAAGAAACTTTGAGAGCTCTTTCTTCATATGATCCTAGCCTTGATCCTATAATAGTGGACAAAGCCAGAGAATTGGTTAAATCAAGTGGAATGTTGTTAACCCCAGGATGGGATCTGACTTTTGCATTCCTCATTGATCAATTGAAAAAGCAACCAGAGGGTAGCCTATCATATGAGGTTCACATTGGTGACATGATAAGAGGAAGTGGCTATGACCCTAAGCCCCAAGCTGTTGCAATGTGGTCTATGGCCCCCAAAACCAAAAAGCCATCTCTATTGAGTATAGAGGATAAGATGGAGGGGAATACGATTATATGGACTGTACAAAATACAACAGACCTTGAAGTCTCCAATGCAGTAACTCATTGGGCTAATCTGAATGAAGCCAAGACAGCTCAGCTGTCAGAAAGATATGCTAAATTGTTTGAAAGTTCAAGCATGGTAGCCAAGGACAGAGATTTGAAAATGATGAAAATCAAACAATTGGAAGATGAGCTGGCAGAAATGAAGGTCAAACTTGAAGAAGCCTCAAAAATAATTCCTCCTCCTCCTCTGCAAGTTGAGGTACCTATTCAGATAAATTTGGAAGCACCTGAGGGACCTGCTGAAGACTTGGATAAGGTGAAATTGGATGCATCCCTGGACACTATAGCCAAAATAGTGCAGTACAGGCAAGACAAAATAAAGGACAAGATGGATGCATTTCATAAATCAGTCAGCCTATTACATCAGACCAATCAAAAGGTGAATGACTATTTAGCCACCTTGGAGCCACTCTATAGTATTTGGTCTGGGAGGAATTTATTGTTTGATAAACTTGACAGTTTACAAGAATGCAGGCCTGATATCCCAAAAGTAGTGACTGATGTATTTGAAAGGATTGGCCTAATAAGTGCTACGTCAAAGTTTTTCAAAGGAAAGTCAAACCAAATAAAGGCTAGGTTAGCCATGTTTGATAAAGATTACAGCAAGTATTTGCCCCTGGTATATGATGACAATGGAAATGTGGTCAAGCTGGAAGATTGGAAGTTGTCAATGGGTCAGTTGGTAATCAAGCAAGATGCCTTCCTAAAAGATAATAAGGCTTTGGATGTGGAAAGAACTAACAATATAATTGATAATTTATTCAAAGTTGAAAGTGACTGTATTAAGTTTACAGTAGAAGTTAAAAATGTGACTGATTCTACATGGGAACGGCAAGTCAACTTATTACAGGAGCTGCAGAGTTACGACTAGCCATCTGATGATGATGTGGCAGCTTGGGAAAAGCTAATAACAAAGAAGAAGAAAAAACCGGTTATCCAGCTGACAGAGGAGGAAGAAGAATAGATTGCACTTGGCACCTGATCCAGAATTTGAGGGAGAGCGTGTTCAAATAGAGAATGATGTAAATTAGCTTGTAATGACGGTCATCATTCATATAACAAACTTGGTAACTGCTCTGAAAATATCTACAAACAAAGGTGCCAGCTGCGGAAGTTGTCTAGAATTGAAAAAATATGCCTTGCTGTCTTTATTAAATATCTTTCTGTTCATATTTTCTTTTGTTTTCTAGTGCAAATTTCTATCAGCCATCCAAAGCTTGTTGCATCCTTTCAAGGATTCCAGGATGGTTGATTAGTATAAATAGTCAGTTTCTATTGAAGATAGAGGTTGGAAAATGTTTTTGTAAAAGAGAGGTCCGGAATATAGAACCTTATTTTCTTGAAATCAAGGAAGACTGTATGAATGCATTTGATCAATTAATACAAATACACTGGAGCTTTGTTACTATCATTTGATTATCTTTACATGTGGAGTGTTTTAGTTTCTTTATGTATTTAGATTGTAAGACAGTTTAAGTACATCTTTCACAAGGTGAATGTAGGGGTTGAGCTTAAGTTTCTTTCAAGGAAAGAGTAAAATCTTAGGGGAGGTCTCTGGGAATTAAATATCTATATGTGGATTTGATGACAGGTGTAGGAATGGGAACAATGATATGTTAGGCATGTCATTTGAGTTTCATTTTATTCATTTTAATAGATATATGTGAAGGTAGAGTTCGACTCTGATGCCCAACGGATAAGGGACTGGTTTTAGATCCATTTACATTGGTTTACCATCCAAGATATAATTGATTGAAATTTTACTTTATATGCACAATTTTTAGACTTAAGACATTTTATGACAAGTTCATAAATATGTATTTCAATGCTTTGAAGAAGCAATAAATGAGGTTAACCCTTCCCTGAGTTTAATTCTAAAAGGAAGAAGGATGAATATCCTTAAGCCATTATTTCGTGTTGCTGTTTATATAGTCCATATCATGATGTTGTGTATCAGGATAATTTGGGTTATACTCAGAGTTTTAGCAACTTATTGAGTTGAATTTTGAAGGCAGTAACAAAGCAGTGAAGGAGCAAGTTCTCAATTCAGAGCTCAGTTGAACATTGAATTGATAGAGGTACACCCGCCTGGGTATATATTACTCAAAGTGAATAAGGTCTTAACCTTAATACCTTAGTAGTTTGTAACTTGCTAGGTTATAGCCATTGGGATTATTTGAGTAATTGACTAATCTACAAGTTCAAACACTAACAAAATTGGTGACTCTACTGGGGACTTATTTTGATAGCCTGCAATAGGTTAGTGCAAATTTTGTCTATTGTATGTTTGTAGACTAGTAGAAATAACTTTTGATTCCCGCTTGAGTAGTGAGTGGTGGCTCTAAAGAAATCTGTGTTACCAGTTGCTAATAGTTGCAAAATTTTGTAAAATTGTTGTCATTTACCATGAGTCGACCAAGGAACACTAGGTCTTACTATAAGGATCATCCAGAAGATAATATAGGTGATGAACTCCACACACCAAGCAGAAAGCAATGGTCTAGGAGAGGCCAAAATAATGCTAGTTCCCAGGCTCCTTCTCGAGAAAGATTTTGTGTTCCACTTCCTCATGAAACTTCTTCATCTTCTGACGATCCTGAGCATGTCAAAAGGGTCACACCAGAGGTCTATATGCAGAAAGAAGTAGTCACAGAAGTAGGTTTTTTCCCTACTAGAGAAACCCTTGAACAACCAAATGAAACCTCTACCACTGAAATAGCTTCATATGATTCTGAGAAGTTAAGAGAGGAAGTGATTTCCTTGAGAGAAAAGGAACATGAACAATTAGCAGAAATTGCTAATAGAACGAAGGTAAGGAAACAACAGCTTCGTGAATTGCTTCTAGAAAGGGAAGAACTCCTCAAGAGAACCAAGAGAAATGAGACCCATGTTAGTGATCTAAACCAGGATGTACAAGGTTTGGATAAAGACTTGTTTGGTGATATGCAAGCTTTGAGAAAGCAAGCTCAGGATACCAGGCCCCAACAAAGTGAATTTGAGGGAACAAGCCATGTTTTAAGACAATTGAATCCCTCTGAAATCAAAAAAAACAAGGAGATTAAAATTGCCCCCAAGGAAATCTCTGATAAGGGAAAACAAAAGGTGGTGGGTGTTGTTATAAATGAACCAAAGAAGGTTGTGCCCATTCCTGATGTGCCTACTTAAGCGAGTACAGATTTAGACAGAGCTAGGAAAGCAAAGGAGGATTTGGCTATGCAACTTGAGAAACTTGAGTTAGAGGCTGCTGCAGATGAAATGAAGAGGAAGATTGCCTTTCTACATGCTAACATGAATACATCTGCTAGTAGTTCTGTCCCTATTACCATAGGAACAACTTCATCCAGTCAGCCTAACATTTCAATTCCAAATAATCAAGCCTTTCACTCTGGACAATATCCATCTGGACAATTTCCTAGTCAAGTTCCTTTTATAGCTGGAGGTACAGTGGGAAATGTGCCATGTCAAAATGCTACAACAACCCCTTCAAATCAACTTACTATCCAAAGACGACCAGTTCATTTGGATAGATATAGGCCTTTGTTTTTTGATGGTATTCCTGGTCAACCCAATGCTGTTCCTAATGAAATCAGGAAGAAGATCCCATTATTCACTGGGAATAATGTTATTACTTGTGAAGAGCATTTGAAGTTTTTCACAGATAAAGTTAATGACTATGAGATCGAACATGAAGATGTCATTATGAAACTTTTTGTTCAATCATTGATTGAAGATGCTAGGGATTGGTACAGAGGGTTACCTGAGAACAGTATTGCTTCATGGGATGAATTTGTCAGGAGTTTTAAAGAGCAGTATGCTGAACATGTGAATTCTAGTTACATGCTCAATGAATTCAATAATATCAAGAAAAATTATAATGAGAGCATGTCAGAGTTCAATAGCCGGTTTCAAAAGGCTATGTACAAATTTTTCCAGGTATTGAGGTTGGATGATGCAGTTTGCATGACAACTTATTTCAATTCCATGGATGGTAAAATGTCTTATCTCCTAAGAGATAAAAATCCCCGCACCCTTAGGGATGCATTTAAATTGGCCATAAATATTGAGAGTAACCGAAAGGCATCTGGTCAAATGTACAAGAGGGATGAGGGTAAATTGTGGAAAGAGACCAGACCACAACATGCAAGGCCTTTTAAAGAGGAGGATAGGATGGATAAAGGACCGGGTGCTAACAAGGAGTTCCCAACAAGATTTGATAAAGGTGGTAGAAACTTTCAAGATGCAAGACCCCCTTATCAAAGGCAGGACAAGGCCCCTAATTTGAGAGACATGCCTTACAAAACTAATTGGAAGGATGGGAGACCTGTTCTTGACAGAAATGAATTACAAAAAGGGAGAGATACCCCAGATCCCTTAAAGAAAAATACAACACACAATGTAGAAAACACTCCTTGGTGTGTAGCTTGTAATATGCCTCATTCACCTTTCCAGTGTGCTGTGGCCCAAGCCTTAGGAGAAGGGGCTGATAACTTATGTGCAGGAGATTATGAAGAATCTGAAAAGCCTGCCATTAACATGTTTACTATAGATCCAATAGAGGATTTTGTGTCCTCAGATGATGAAGCAAGCTGCCCAGATGTTGATCATAAGAGAAAGATTTTCTCTGATTATGAGCAACAAATATTTACTCAATCTGATCCTGAAGAATTTGATAACAATGATGATAAAACTCATATGGTAGGATCTAGATCAGATGAGAAGCAATGGAGGAAGCCCAGTGAAGAGGAAATCAAAAACTTAACTGTGGCTGCCATAACACAAGTAAGATCCTCATACAATTTGAGGAACAGAAAGGTGGATAATGAACAGGGAATTCCTAGATCAGTATTCATCAAAGGTAGTCCTCAAGATAAGGGTTTCCCAAAACCCAATGTTATAGATGGCAAGGATCAAGAACTTGTGGGTGAAAAGAAGAAAGGGGAGGAAGTTAGTGTTGACAAGATGAAAAAGAAAATTGGTAGGACAAAGGATCAATCTGATTCTCCTACTGATTCCCCTGCCTTTGATATGAGACATGCGTTGTCTCAGATGAAAGTGTCCATCCCTCTGCTTGAAATGTTGAAAATAGAAGAGCACAAGACAGCAGCCTTGGCTCTTATAAATGAGCAGAGATTTGCACCTACCAAACAAGAGGAAGGGAGTTCTATAAAAAAGCCTATTCCCATCTCAAATGTATGTGTTGGGACAATTGTAACACAAGAACCTTCTTCCATCAATCCATTTTATGTCACTCTAATTGTGAATGATTTATTGCTAAAAAATTGTATGATAAACTCTGGTGCTGCCACAACTGTGATGCCATATCATGTAATGAAAGAATTAGGATTGCAAGTTGACACTTCTAATGGCAGGTGTTATGCAATGGATAATAGGGCAGTGCCTGTTGTGGGGACTTTGGTTGGAATTGAGGGAAAAATTGCTGCATTCCCAGAAGCTACATACAAAATGGATGTAGTTGTTGTGGATACAAAGCCTCACTATGGCATGTTATTGTCAAGACAATGGGTTGCAGCAGTAGGTGGAAAGTTGGAACTAGATTTATCTTATGCCACTATTCCAGTGAATGGGACTGAAGTAAAGTTGTACAGGGAGCCCCGTTCCTCAGTTATGGTGGAAATGGTTGCTCCGGAAGCCCTTAATTATTTTGTAGATATTGATATGAACAATTTTGTGATTGAAGAAGTGATACCTCAGTTGAAAAACACAGACCCGATTGTGGATGAGTTCATGATGCAACAAGATAGCTTGTGGCAAATGTTTTTTGATGGTGGATGCTCCAAAGAAGGATCAGGAGCTGGTGTTGTTTTCATTTCCCCATCAGGTAATACTTTCAAGTATTCCTTTTTGTTGACTTTCAGTTGTACAAATAATACTGCTGAATATGAGGCCCTGATCTTGGGATTAGATGTAGCCATAAAGCATGGTATTAAATGTTTAAAAGTCCATGGTGATTCCCAATTGATTGTAGCCCAAGTAAGATCCCAATATGCCTCCAAGGATGAGAAACTCAAGTTGTATAAGCATGCTGTCTGGGATAGATTAGAATTTTTTGAAGCTTTTAATTTGCTCTGGGTAGAGAGGTCAAATAACATCATGGCAAATTTTCTTGCTAATGTTGCTTTGAAAAACAATGATATCACCCTCTCTGGTGTTTCCATGTTGGAAACTAAAACTAGGCCTCTAGTTCCTGACAATGTGTACAATTGGCAAGTTTTTGAGGATGATCTTGATATCCTTAGATTCCTTCAAGGCCTGGATCAATATGAGGGTCAACAAATAGATTTCAATGAGGTACAGGAATGTATTGAAGGAAAAGAATGCATCATGGGAAATGAAATAGTTCAATTGCCTTCTAATCATATACCCAAAGGACTAGTAGAATTGGAGGGAATGTTTAAAATAAATGATGGTTTTCTGTCCCAAAAGTCTAATACAAAATTGGAAGACTTAGAGGAGATAAACCTAGGATCAGAAAATTCCCCACAAATGGTATACATTGGAAAGAAACTGAATATGGAGATCAGAGGCAACTTGATTAGACTTTTGAAAAAGTACAAACATGTGTTTGCTTGGTCATATGATGACCTCAAAGCTTATAGGGCTGGTTTATTTCAGTATGAAGTTCCTCTAAAGGAGGAAACCACACCCTTTAGACAAAAGCAGAGACCCATTAATCCTTTACTGGCCACCAAAATGGAAGTTGAGTTGACAAAACTGAGGGATGCTGGTATTATTGAACCAATTAGGCACTCAACTTGGGTTTCAAACCTTGTACCAGTGAGGAAGAAGAATGGTGAAATCTGGCTTTGTGTTGATTTTAGGAACCTAAATGTGGCATCACTCAAGGATAATTATGGATTGCCTAATATGGAGGCCATGCTGCATAGGGTGACTGGATGTGAACTCCTGTCAATGATGGATGGTTTCTCAGGGTATAACCAAGTGCTAGTCAAAGAATCAGAGCAATTCAAGATAGCCTTTACAACTCCTTGGGGAACTTATGTATATGTTCGCATGCCTTTTGGTCTAAAAATGCTGGGGCAACTTTTCAGAGAGCCATGGATGTTGCTTTCAAAGAAATGATCAATGTCTTAATGGTAGTATATCAAGATGATCTCACTACTTTTTCCAAAAGGGCTGATGATCATTGTTCTCATTTAGAAAAGATTTTTCTCAAGGCCTTAGAGTTTGGTGTGTCCTTGAATCCCAGGAAATGTCAATTTGCAGTGACAGAAGGAAAGCTACTGGGACACATAGTATCAAAAGAAGGAGTCAGGATTGATCCTGAAAGAGTGGAGGCCATCAAAAAGGTCCCTCCACCAAAGAATATAAAGGGTGTGCAATCATTTTTGGGGCAGATAAATTTTGTGAGAAGATTTATTGCTAACTTTGCAGAGTTGGTCAAGCCAATAGTAAAGTTCCTTAAAAAGGGAATGAAATTTGAATGGAGCTTGGAAGCTCAGCAGGCTTTTGAAAAAATTAAACAAACAATTCAAGAAGCTCCTGTTTTGGTATCACCTGACTATTTAAAACCTTTTTCTCTATTTTATTTTCATCTTTCCATACTATTGTAGCTGTCCTTCTGCAGAAAGATCAAGAAGGATATGAACATCCTATAGCTTTTTTCAGCAAGTCTTTGCAATCTGCTGAATTAAATTATGAAATAATGGAAAAGCAAGCTTATGCACTTGTGAAAGCAGTCAAGGCTTTCAGACTGTATTTGGTTTGTGCAAAGGTTAATGCTTATGTACCCCATGCTGTAGTAAAGGATATCTTGATACAGAGTGAAGTCACAGGGAAGAGATGCAAATGGATAAACAGGATTCAAGAGTTTGACCTTGAGATTCATATTACCAAATTGGTAAGAGGATTGGGACTTGCCAAGTTAATGACTGAGGAAAACATGGACCTTGTCCAGATAAACAATGTTGCTGCTAATGTTGATACAGTTACTAGTATTGAGATGCAACCCTGGTACAAGGATGTTGTTTATTTTATTAAAAATGCTAAATGTCCACCTGAATTGAATGATAATCAGAGAAGAAGCTTGAGATTACAGGCTCAAAGATATGTCCTCATTCAAGGTGATTTGTACTGGAAAGACAATGATGGCATTTTACTCTTTTGTTTGGATGAACACCAATCAGAGAAGGTGCTAAAAGAAATGCATTCTGGAATGTGTGGAGGGCATTATTCTACTCGGTCAACAGCTCATAAAATTTTGAGGGTAGGATATTATTGGCCTGTATTGTTTAAAGACACTCACTCTTATGTTAGAAAGTGTGAACCCTGTCAAAGGTTCTCAAAGAAACTAAAATTTTTAGGTGCATTGTTATTAAATCCAGTTGTTGCAGAAGCCCCTTTTGCAATGTGGGGTATGGATTTTATTGGAGAGTTCTCTCAAAAGTCCAGTGGAAGACATAGTCACATTTTGGTGGCTACTGATTACTTTACCAAGTGGATAGAAGCTATTCCCACTAGAGGAGCAACAAGTGCTGTGGTAATTGATTTCCTGATGAACAACATAATCACAAGATTTGGTGTCCCAATTAAATTGGTTGTAGACAATGCAATGAGTTTTAGGTCTCAAGAAATTACTAATTTTTGTGATGAAATGGGAGTTATCTTGTCTTATTCAAGCCCATATCACCCACAGGCCAATGGACAAGCTGAGTCTAGCAATAAGAGCATTTTGCAAATCTTGAAGAAGACCTTGGAAAAGAATAAAAGAAGTTGGCATGAGAAGTTAAAGTTAGCACTATGGGCTGATAGAATTTCTGAGAAAAAAGCCACAGGGAAGTCCCCCTTTGAAATGGTATATGGTGCAAAGACAAGATTGCCAATTAATAATCTCCTTCCCATCTACAAGTTTATGCAAGAGGAAGATATTGAAATCAGTAACCCATTGCAAGATAGGATGGTTCAGCTGATTGAGTTGGATGAGATAAGAAGGGAAGGGCAGAAAAATAACATAAAACTGCAGCAAAAAATGAAATATCTTTTTGATAAAAGGGCTACTGTGAGAAAATTTCAGCCTGGTGACATGGTTCTTCAGTGGAATGCTAGATATGAAGACAAAGGGAAGCATAAAAAATTTGAGTCCTTATGGATGGGTCCCTTCATTGTTTGTCAGATTCATGGCAAAGATTCTTATTTTTTGCAAGGTATGGATGGTGAAGAGCAAGAATTGCCAGTGCATGGACAATTTTTGAAATTTTTCTTCAGTTGAAAGTTCTTTTTCCATGCACAGTAGGCTTGTATTATATGTATAGGTGTGTTTGCTTCTTGTTTTAGGTTTAGGTTTTTTGGTCTGCCTCCCAGAGATTCATGGTTTCTTGCTATGATCTTACAATCAAGCATCCTCAGATAGAGCCACTGTTGGGTATCCTAAAAGTTTTTTGAGGTTTGTGTCCAATTCCTGGTTTAAGTCTCCATGAGAGTGTTATACCTGGACTAGGGTTTATAAAGTGTCGTGAAAATGGTTTTTGACATGTTCAGGAAAACCCTTACCCTAGGTCTTGTCTTTCAAAATGTTTCCAATTCATTTCTAAACTTCATGTGGCCCTCTTGTTTCTTTTTATTGGTTACCTTTAAGTCACTTAAGTTGCTATTTGTGCATGTGCTTATTTTCCCCAAGTGTTCATCGAATCGGGAAGTGTCTTATCAAATTTCAAAACAATCTGGCGATTCAGCGAATGAGTCAAATTCATGTTCACTATTAATATCAGTCGTCAGTTCTCTAGATCTTCTAGCGGTTATCCCAAACATCCAGTGAATTGGCGAATGCATTAAAGCCATGCTTTTTGATTACTTTGTTCGCTAAGTCTCCAAGTGCTTCGGCGGTTTCATTTTCCTTTCCGAGAACTAGCGAATGAGGGTTATCTCCAGTTCTCACAATCTTTGGTGGTCTTGTGAAATAATCTAGCGATTCAGCGAACACTTTGTTCGCTTATTCTCAGAATCTGGCGGTCAAGGGTCATGTTAACTAGAGAATTAGCGAATACCGTGGATTGTTTTCATGATCAACGGCCCTGTATTAATCTCAAAATATTTGTGGGTCCTGCATATTTGATTTGGCGAATGAGCAACTAAATACTTATAGTGCTATCCTCTAAATTTGGTAGTTCTGATGGTTTGCCCAAAAGATTTCAGTGGAGATAAGTTTTCTCACATTCGCTTATTCTCAGAATAATTTGGTGACATACTAAACAATTTAGCGATTCAGTGAAGCCAGTGGTCGCCAGTTCTCTTAATAAAAGGATAAAGGTTAAAACAATCTGGCGAATAAGTGAATCAATGGATGATAAGTTTTAAGGTCTCAGTCGCTTATTCTCGAAATGAAATTTTCAATGATATGGAGTATTTGGAGAACTAGCGAATGCTCTTTGTTCACTGATTCTCAAAATTAAATGGTTAAGGTTTTTGTTATTCAGAGAACTAGCGATAGCCATCGATTGATGAAGATCAACGGTCAATCTGGAATCCTAGTATAAAGTGATGATTAAGGAAAGATTCAGTGAATCAGAGATTAAAGGGGTTCGCCAGTTCTCCAGATAATCAAGCGGTTAAGTATATCTTTAAGCGAATGCACGAACCCTTTGTTCGCTAGATCTCCAAGAAAATTGACCGTCAGTCATAATATTAAGAGAATGGGAGGTGGCTTTGTTTGCTAGTTCGCCAAATGGTAATTGCAGTTAACTGTTTAAGTGGGAGCCCTTTGTTCGCTGATTCGTGAAATGCATGGGTGGTTAAGGATAGGATTCTGAGAACCCGCGAAGCTAGTAGTCGCTAGTTCTCCAAATTTGAACCAGGATTAAACAGGGATTCAGAGAACTCGCGAAGCTAGTGGTCGCCAGTTCTCCGGTTTCTAGCTAGGGTTAGCATTATATTCAGCGACCAAGAGAAGCCAATAGTCGCCGGTTCGCTAAATGGGCTTAGATGGAAAAGGTCATAAAGGGAAAAGAAAAAGAACCGTTGCCACATAGATAAAGTACTTTGTCGATCTGGACATGAAACCAGTAAGCCATCAAATCAGCTTCAAGAAGAAAGATTACATGACGCAAACAATTTTAAAGTACAGAATCATGATCATTGCCTCTTCACCTTATTTTCAAGTAGTTTAATCTATCTGTCAACATCCGGACATGGCGAGCTTGAAATTTGAAATCTGAGGGAACATAAAATTGAATATGGGATCAATTAAGTAGATTTGCATTAACTATGGTAGTTGCACACCTTGGATTCATATCGATAAATAAGTTGAAGCTCATTGTTTATTTGTTCAGTCTCAGAGTTTCTGTTTGTCTAGAGAATTTCTGAGCATAAAGCATTTGAGATACAGAGAATTTAAGGTGTTTCTGTAGCAAGGATGAGTCAACCTGAGAAGAGTGCAGCGTCTTCTAGTAGTGAGGCCAAGTCCAAAACTGGTGAGGATAGGAATAAACCAAATTTTTCAGATGAATTCCTGAAACTGTTGCCGGGCTCTAGTCAGAACAAGAGGGCTGTTGATGACGTGTTTGAAGATCTTTTGGAACGATGTAGAGACCCAATCACTCCGGAATTCTTAGGTTACACTATTTTCAACTTCTTTTACAGCAATAAAAATAAGCATGTTCCTGTCTGTAATGGTTGGGTGTTAGGATTGGGAAAAATGGTTGTCCCTGATGTTTTCCTAGATGTTGATTTAATTGTTGCCCTAGCCAGAAGTTATGACCCTATCTCAAGGACAATTGGAAAAGAAGACCAATCACCCTTAGTTACTCTTGATAGGGGATCTTTTATGAAAGCTTTTGGTCTATACACGTCCTTTTCAACGAAGATTGATTTGAACAAAGAAAAGGCAAGATACAGAAGCAATATAGGGTCAGTAAAAGACCAATTGGTTAAACATATGTCAAAATAGGATAAATATATAGCCCCCCTTCCTGCTAACATGAATGCCCCATACCAGTTCAAATCCCTCCATCATTATATGAGATATACTTGCTATGCGTTATGTAGAGTTTTGGGAATTGATGGAAATGCAGAGTTTTTACCAGCTGACTTGCTGATGATTATCTTGGATATTCAAAATTCCTTGGTAAACACTGACTATGATTACATTCAGTATGTGATTGATAGGATGCATCAAGGGCTGATGTCTGTCAAAGAAAGTAAAAGTCCTATTGAGTTCATGCATTATTCTTTATTAATGCATTTGATTCTTATTTTCAACATCAACAGTTTTGATTTAAACATGTTAAAACCAAGGTTCACTTTCAAGGATCAGCACAATCCAGTGCAGTTGTGGGTGAGAATATGGAATTCTACCTCCAATGAAGCAGATTTTTATGTTTTTCAGAATTTCATTATCTTTCCAATTATCAGGATGCTAGGCATAAATGTCACCAGGCTATCTCCTAGAGTCCTTAGGCTTTTAAGACCACTTTAGTATGTGGATAAGTGGGATGGAAATCATAATTTGGGTGACTTCTACTTAGGAGATAATTCCACAATTATCAGAGTTTATGGTTGTCCCCAACCCCCACATTTATTACCAAAGTATGTGCCTCTGAGAGTGGCTTGTTTGGAATTTATTTGGCAATTGATGTGTACAGATAGAGAGCTTTTGGCCCCTCACAGAAAGGGTACGTTCACACCCAGGTAGTTCAGGGTAGGTGACTTCCTGATAGGAAAGAGGGATTTTCCTCAAATTAGTGCATGGCTACAACAATTCAAAATGGTTACTGGTGCTTGTAGGCACATAGATCCTGAGGGCTTCATCAAGATTTCCAGGATGACTTACATCCCAAACATTGGTGTGATCAAGGAGCATGAGGGTTTAGATGAAGAAGATGTGATTAGAAACATTTTAGATGAAGATGAGGTTAAGAGGAGATGGTACAGATTCTTTGATTTAGTAGATTTGTCCAACCAATTGAAAGCATCTCAGATTCCTTTTGATGGTTTTTTCCCTGATCTTCCTCATTTGAAGAAGATTGATGGGATAATTGAAAAATATGATACTTTGGCGAATCAATTGGAAAGCTTGATTGATCAGAATAAGCCAGAGAAGAAGAAAAAGAAAGATTATTCATCTTCTGATGAGGAAGAATTCACTGATGAGTCACAAGAAGAAGATAGTCCTCCACAGGTTGAGGGACCACCAGTTGTTGATCTCACTCAAGATCAACCAGAAATAAAGGATATCTCAGAGCCACCATTGAAGAAACAGAGGCTTGAGGAAGGTGAACCTTCAAGGCATGAGAAACAAAGAAGGGAAATTGACAGAGCATCTGCTCTTGTACCAGGTGATAGGCCATATCATCATCAATTGAGGAAAGCAATAAGAGCAGGAAAGAAAATAGCCATTGAGTAAGAAAGCAGAGAAAATTCCTTGTGGTTGGAGAAGGATATCAGAGAGGTCTATCAGGAGGAATTCTTGAGGGATGATCAATTCATTAAGACTGATGAGTTCAAGAGTTTTCTCATTTGGAACAAGCAGCAAGAAGTAAAGAAAGCTCTACCTGAAGGTATGGAGCCAAGTGAAGAAAATTTGAGAGCTCTTGCTTCATATGATCCTAGCCTTGATCCTATAATAGTGGACGAAGCCAGAGAATTGGTTAAATCAAGTGGAATGTTGTTAACCCCAAGATGGGATCTGACTTCTGCATTCCTCATTGATCAATTGAGAAAGCAACTAGAGGGTAGCCTATCATATGAGGTTCACATTGGTGACATGATAAGAGGAAGTGGCTATGACCCTAAGTCCCAAGCTGTTGCAATGTGGTCTATGGCCCCCAAAACCCAAAAGCCATCTCTATTGAGTATAGAGGATAAGATCGAGGGGAATAAGATTATATGGACTGTACAAAATACAACAGACCTTGAAGTCTCCAAGGCAGTAACTCATTGGGCTAATTTGAATGAAGCCAAGATAGCTCAGCTATCAGAAAGATATGCTAAATTGTTTGAAAGTTCAAGCATGGTAGCCAAGGACAGAGATTTGAAAATGATGAAAATCAAACAATTCGAAGATGAGCTAGCAGAAATGAAGATCAAACTTGAAAAAGCCTCAAAAATAATTCCTCCTCCTCCTCTGCAAGTTGAGGTACCTGTTCAGATAAATTTGGAAGCACCTTAGGGACCTACTGAAGACTTGGAAAAGGTGAAATTGGATGCATCCCTAGACACTATAGCCAAAATAGTGCAGTACAGGCAAGACAAAATAAAGGACAAGATGGATGCAGTTTATAAATCAGTCAGCCTATTACATCAGACCAATCAAAAGGTGAATGACTATTTAGCCACCTTGGAGCCACTCTATAGTATTTGGTCTGGGAGGAATTTGTTGTTTGATAAACTTGACAGTTTACAAGAACACAGGCCTGATATCCCAAAAGTAGTGACTGATGTATTTGAAAGGATTGGCCTAATAAGTGCTGCGTCAAAGTTTTTCAAAGGAAAGTCAAACCAAATAAAGGCTAGGTTAGCCATGTTTGATAAAGATTACAACTAGTATTTGCCCCCGGTATATGATGACAATGGAAATGTGGTCAAGCTTGAAGATTGGAAGTTGTCAATGGGTCAGTTGGTAATCAAACAAGACGCCTTCCTAAAAGATAATAAGGCTTTGGATGTGGAAAGAACTAACAATATAATTGATAATTTATTCAAAGTTGAAAGTGATTGTATTAAGTTTATAGTAGAAGTTAAAAATGTGACTGATTCTACATGGGAACGGCAAGTCAACTTATTACAGGAGCTACAGAGTTACGACTGGCCATCTGATGATGATGTGGCAGCTTGGGAAAAGATAATAACAAAGAAGAAGAAAAAACCGGTTATCCAGCTGACAGAGGAGGAAGAAGAATAGATTGCACTTGGCACCTGATCCAAAATTTGAGGGAGAGCATGTTCAAACAGAGAATGATGTAAATTAGCTTGTAATGGCAGTCATCATTCATATAACAAACTTGGTAACTGCTCTGAAAATATCTACAAACAAAGGTGCCAGCTGCGGAAGTTGTCTAGAATTGAAAAAATATGCCTTGCTGTCTTTATTAAATATCTTTCTGTTTGTATTTTTTTTTGTTTTCTAGTGCAAATTTCTATCAGCCATCCAAAGCTTGTTGCATCCTTTCGAGTATTCCAGGATGGTTGATTAGTATAAATAGTCAGTTTCTATTGAAGATAGAGGTTGGAAAATGTTTTTGTAAAAGAGAGGTCCGGAATATAGAACCTTATTTTCTTGAAATCAAGGAAGACTGTATGAATGCATTTGATCAATTAATACAAATACACTGGAGCTTTGTTACTATCATTTGATTGTCTTTACATGTGGAGTGTTTTAGTTTCTTTATGTATTTAGATTGTAAGACAGTTTAAGTACATCTTTCACAAGGTGAATGTAGGGGTTGAGCTTAAGTTTCTTTCAAGGAAAGAGTAAAATCTTAGGGGAGGTCTCTGGAAATTAAATATCTATATGTGGATTTGATGACAGGTGTAGGAATTGGAACAATGATATGTTAGGCATGTCATTTGAGTTTCATTGTATTCATTTTAATAGATATATGTGAAGGTAGAGTTCGACTCTGATGCCCAACGGATAAGGGACTGGTTTTAGATCCATTTACATTGGTTTACCATCCAAGATATAATTGATTGAAATTTTACTTTATATGCACAATTTCCAGACATGAGACATTTTATGACAAGTTCATAAATATGTATTTCAATGCTTTGAAGAAGCAATAAATGAGATTGACCCTTCCCTGAGTTTAACTCTAAAAGGAAGAAGGATGAATATCCTTAAGCCATTGTTTCGTGTTGCTGTTTATATAGTCCATATCATGATGTTGTGTATCAGGATAATTTGGGTTGTACTTAGAGTTTCAGCAACTTATTGAGTTGAATTTTGAAGGCAGTAACAAAGCAGTGAAGGAGCAAGTTCTCAATTCAGAGCTCAGTTGAACATTGAATTGATAGAGGTACACCCGCCTGGGTATATATTACTCAAAGTGAAGAAGGTCTTAACCTTAATACCTTAGTAGTTTGTAACTTGCTAGGTTATAGCCATTGGGATTATTTGAGTAATTGACTAATCTGCAGGTTCAAACACTAACAGGTATAATGATAGGTTGATCATCTATGAGGTTGTCATCGATGTCAACATGGTGTTTTTTTGTTGATAGTGTACCTGTTATGTTGAGGTATGTTCAAAAGGTTATATCTACAGTTGTATTAAGAATTGAAGTGTGCGATCGTAATAGAAGACTAAGTGATATCTCTAGATGCTATATCTATGAACAAACATGTTTATCATATGTATGATGTGACTTATGATTTATGAAAGGTTGAAAAGTCAATAGGAAGAACATGATGTAGCAAAAGAGGAATGATTTCATGATTGTGCCAAATAGGTTTGGATTCAGGTGCTTTGATTGTAGATATAATATCTTGACTATACAATGGAGTTGTTGGTGTGACTACATCATGATTGGTGACTAGAAGAAATATTTACAATGGATAGATGATCACTTAGTAAAAACTAATGGAAATTATTTTGTACAATCAATAAAATCCTTCATTGGTGATGTTGCACCGTGTTGTGATAAGTGGTTATGTATTGTATGGACCGTAGTGACCTGGTAAATCTATGTGGAATGATGAGTTGGATTTTTCATGATCATGATCATTGAATTTCTTGGAATTATGAAAGAACATTGAAAAGTGTGACATGGTTTGACTTTTCTTTGTCAAATTGATTGTGTGATGAATTTGTAGGCCGACATTAATTTGAAATTATAAATGATAATTGGTATTACATTTTAGGGTTTAAGGAATGAGAGGGAGTAAATTGTAATTTGAATGTATTAGGTCATTGGCTAACCTATTTCGTGTGATCTAGGATGATCTACATGATCAAATTTTGGTCAACACATGGTTAAAGTTGGTAAAATATTTACATTTTACCATGTCAAATCCAAGAAAAAATGATCCCAAGTTATAGTTATTGTTATGTTAATTCGAGAACTATATTCAGTTTCAAAATCAGAGTCTATATGTATAAGTTATAGTCGATCAAATATTGGTCAAAATTTTGACTTTGGTTGACAATGATTACATCAATTTACTGATGTGGTATGACATGTGGCAAGATGTTGAGATGGAAAATGATGTGACACTGACATGGCAAGATATATGACATGACATAGTTCACCCAATATGAATGTGACACATGTCATAAGGTTGGTAAGTTTAAATATACCATGTGGCCTAATGAGATGGTGCCATGTGGGACACATGGTAAGCAGTGCATACTGGTATTCATCAAAATATGTGCATATTGGTCTCCATCAAAATGTAAGTTGCTAGATTTGAACACAAAACCTCCTCCATATTATTCTTCCCTCTCATCAACACACCACACAAGCATATTGAGATAGTATGTGAACTTAATTTATTTAAACCTATTCTCAATTGCCAATGCTAGGGAAAAGTGGAGTGATGGGACAAGCTAGGATAGACTAGCTAGTCTATGCTTTGAACCTTGTCTAAGGCCTCCAGTGTACTCTGACACCTGTGGATGATCTATAGGGTATCTGATGTATTCAAGAACCCCCTAATCTTCCTAGCTATCCCACTGAGCTAATCAAGTCCAACTATCACCATGTCATTCCTTGCTTCCTGTCGCTAACCCACATTATGGCTCAAAAAGGGTGTTTTTGCCTCCTTACCTGCTCCACATTCAAACAAAGAGTTCTATTGGATTATAAGGAATTTTTATGGCTTTTTTCACCTATCCATGGCATTGAGAAGGTTTGGGAAACACCCGATTTGATAGTTCCTTTGGAAACTAAGGCTACTAGACTAGGCTTAACTAGCCCTCCACCTGGTTTAAATTGCAATTTGATACCCTTTGCTGAGAGTTTCAAAATATTTGGTCTGAAAAAAATATGCTTATATTGATCCCATATAATATATTTTTAGGGTCTTAGGTGCCCAAGAGACCGTTCCGTTACTGTACCAAAATAGAAGGTTTCTAGGACTGTTTTGGTTTCCTGAACTAGCAGTGCAAAGACTAAATGCGTTAGCAACCTTCCACAACTCCTCCAACTCGATCCTTCATGCTATAAGACCTTATAACACCCCTCTACAACTTTTTAAGAGGATAGGTCATGAAACCCTGTCCTACTCTCCTGGCACACCTTTCTTTACTGACTGCTCCTAGTTGGGCTTTGCTCTAGCTCGCCTAGGGCCTCCTCAAACTAAAGCTTATCCACTTGCTCCAGGGCCCTTATTACATTATGTTATAGGTATGGGTCTTTAATTTATGATTCTTGAGTTTCATGGCTTGGCAATGGTGGAAACTAAAGATACAGGCCCATTTACACAGCTCACTCCAAATTGGCAGCAAGTTGGTTACAGAAAAATATATACAAAACCAGCACAATAAAAGCTTAAAGGAACTATTCTAATGCATAAAAAAAAAAAAATAACACTATTAAAAAAGTAACACATAGAAAATCCAAGAAGTTTTCAGTATTTATAGAAAAACAAAGCTAAAACCAGCAATTTCATGCTCCAAACTGTGTTTTTTCCTTCATGGCTTACTGTAACTATACAAAACTGACATCCAACCTCGGGATTAGGGTTTTCCAAAAATTAAATATACTTTTTCCCAAGTGTTTGCATAGGGTTTTGGGCTTATAGCCTTTTAGTCATGTAAGACTTGCAACTTTTAGTTGCTACAGGAACTCTGGCTTCCTCCTGTAGGAACTCTGGTTTTTTTTTCATACAAAACACTTCTAAAGCACACTTGTGCTTAAAGAAAAAAACCAACCTAGGATTATCAACCCCAATCCACACACTCCGAGTGCATTGCATTCCTTGGATAGCATGCAGACAATCAGACTAGAAAGATTAGAAAATGAGCTTCTAGGACTTAGTCTATGCCTAGACACAACAAAAACAAATGAGCCAAACACCTTGTGGCCCTTATTTAATTACATACTTTAGACCAAATGTAAGACACACCAAAATTTGAAGGTGAGGACCCTCATAGAGGTGCTCCTGCATCATGGAGTCATGGGGATTTGAACCCACAAAATCTAGTTTACAATGCAGCCACCAATTACAAATGTGCCAAATGTTTTCTTTGACCTATGAAGGGTGCAATACTGTATTTAAATAATACAAACAAACAGTTAAGGTTTTAAAAAGGAAGTCATTGGATTTGAACCCATGACCACCTTAATATAGCTAATACCTCCAACTAAAGCACAATGTGTGATATTTGCAATGGTTTTGGTTGAGTATAATTTTCTTTAAAATTTATAGGGTGCTCTAAAAATAATGAGATAAACCCTATCTTGGGCCAACCCGAGACTCCCTAAAATTAAATATTTTTAAATGTTCAATTATTTAAAATGATCTCACCCAATAATATTAAGATAAAAATATAGCAAGGAATCAAGATAGAGGTTATTTTAAAGGATTTTATTAAAAAAATTTATGGGATAGATTTTATCTTTGAAGATAAAGGATTTATCTCAAATTAATTGGCTATAAGCCTATTTTGGCACTTTTTTGTGTATAAAAGGGGGTCTTTTATTATTGTAGGGGAGAGGTGAGAGGAGAATTAGGAGAGAATTCTTAATAAGGGAGATTATTTTTCTCTGTTAGATGTAATGATGCTCATTTTTCTGTAGCAGAGCCTTTAGGCAAAGTCTTTTCTTTCTCTTTGTAAATCAACCTTGTGGCTTTCAGAGCCTTATTGTGAGTGATTTGAGTGAGGAATTTTGTATCACAAATTTGTGGATGGGCTACAAAAGATTGTAAAATAGTTTCCAAGAGGTTCTTTTTTAGATATTGTACTGCATCAAAGAATTTTTAATAGATTGGTCACTTAGTTGAGATAGACCTAGATACATTGTCCACTCAGATGAACTTCGTAATCAATCTTGTGCCTCTCTCTCTCTCTCTCTCTCTCTGTTCAAAATTTTAATTTAACTATTTAAATTCCTTTCCTTTATTTTTGTTTCACATTCAAGGAAATCCCTTAGAAAATAATTGCCTACATCCGTAATTAGAACAAGTGGTAACATAGCTAGTTTGGAAAGTTTTTCTAGAAGTGATTATAGGTGAAATTTTTGGAATGACTTAGAAAAAAGGAGGATCTACCAAGGTGGTACTATATCCATCTATGGTGGATATAATTCATTCCATAAAAGGGATGATCAGAGTTCTTTTTCAAGACCACCAAGAGGAAGCTGATAAATTTTTAAATTTGGAGGAGGCTAATCAATGCCTTCTATTTGAGAATGCAGAGCTTCAAAGACTTTTGGAAGAATCTAACATGGAGAAGTAAGGCCTGTATGAGATGTTGTGGAAGGATAAGAATAGGAGGATTCCTCTTAGATCTAAAAGTGTTGGTGTGTGTGCATCTTTCTCACATTCAGAGGGAACTTCATATTAATTCCCACTCAGTTCACCTGGTAGCTTGGATGCATCTTCTATGGTGAATTCCTCAACCAAGAGTCCTAAGCTAGGATTCACATGTAGTCATGGAAAGTGGGCTAACTATTGCTCAAGAAAGAAGAATACCATCCAATGTGATTTTTTCCAACATATGGAGTACCTTAAAATTTCCCATGTTCCTAGAAACCAAGGTGGTTGGATGGAAGAATCTTATGCATTAGAACAAAAGGAGGAAAGTGAACATAACTCTATTGGAGGCTTTGAGAAATAAGACAAAGGTATTGGTAAGAATTTGATGACTAAAATGGGATATAGTGGCAAAGTACTTTGCATCCATGAATAAGGCATGATCCATCCTATAGAGGAAAAATAGAGGCCTCTAAAACAAGGTCTGGGATATGGAGCCACTAGTGAGACTTCCAAAGCCTTGAAGAAGGAAAATTCAGCTATAAGCACTCATGACCATGATGATGGTAGTGAAGTTGAATATTACCTAAAGAAGAAGGTGAAGAAGTAGGAGAAGATCCAAAACTATTGCACCCACTATCAGATAAGTGGGCACTGGATTAAAAAGTGTTGGAAGCTACATCTAGAAATTTGCCAGTCACCTAGGTTTTTGGAGAATATAGTAAAAAAAATTTGGTTGAGGCAAGAGAGAAGGTGGTATATGAAACCACAATATTGGAGGAAGAGACATAGAAAGTGGTAGTGGTTTCCACTGCGACTAAGACGGTCCAAGAGGAAGTTGATTAGACATAGAAAGTGGTAGTGGTTCCTTTGAGAAGATTCATAAGGGATGGGAATACTTTGCCTCTAACTAGCGGTATTAGCTTTGGGTGTGTTACCTTTTTGGAATAGGGTAAATTATTTGTTGATCTTAAGATAGTATGGTTTCTAGTATGAAACTCTAAATAAATTTTTTTGCAAATATTTGTATGAAGTTGTATAATCCTATGGTAGAGATTTTGTAAGGCTATTGGAATCCATATCTCTTGTAATCCAAAAATGAGAATACTTTGTAACTTCTTATTCTAGATTTATTTTGGTGCGAAACTTCTTCAGGAAGAAGAACTTGTATTTTAGTGGATAGATCCAGTTGGTCATACCACAGAGTGACTTAGAGTTGCAGAGAATGGATAATAGATGCCTTGAAGTTCTCCACTTGAAGAATTAGTCCAAATTGGTCAGTTGATGATGGATTTTCCTTAAGGTCTTTTTTCATGGCCTTATTTCTGAGGTGAACATAGATAGAGCTATATGGTCAAGCACATAATCAACCATTCTAAAGTAAAAATTTGTGAAGGAATATTTCAAGATGAGGCACAATTTCCATTGCTCGTACAATTTTCAAATGAGGCTGGAATCTAAAATGAGAACCACCACCATGAGGAGCACATAGAGACAAGTTTATCATGCTCGATTTTCTTCTTTCATTTTGGTATGTCAAGTTCCATTTTGAACTACATCCTATGAAGTCTTAATGTGGCTAAAATGTAATACTGCTAGGGGGCAAATGGGAGTTCCAAGCATGGTTGAACTAGGACCAAAATGCAATACATTTTTATAATGTTAAATTGGATGGTATTTACAATAGGTCTTTTGGTTAGATGACCTCAATGTTGGAATTAGGAGAGATAGTGTACTGAGAGGGGAGGGGTGAATTAATGCCCACAAAACTTTAACTTGTAAACATTTCAGATCTATAACAGTAAACAATAGTAACCTTGTAGAATAACTTGAATCTAATGCATGTATCATTCATCATTCAACTTGTGAAAGTAAATAACATGAAATCAACAATATATCAATCCATAACACAAGTATTTTGGTAACGTAGAAACCCTTGTTAGAAGGTTAAAACTACGGTGGGAATGACACCCACAAATTCTCCACTACTATAGATAGAAAAGGTTTTCCTGTTAGGGCTACAAGTTTTGATCACTTCTGGTGATCTTACCCTATTAGGAGTAGCATATCAGATCAGCTAGATCTACCTAGTTGTTGGATTTTAATAACAGTAATGAAGTGTGCACTTGATTAAGAGATTTACAAAAGACTATCAAGTCTACTTTGTTAAGAGATTTTACAAAAATCTATTACAATTGTTAGAAATAAATAGGTGACTATATGCTAATGACAACTTAATTGTCTGATATAGATCAATAAAGTACTGATAAAATATCACCTTCACTATGATGAATCTCTGCTCTAAACTACTCGGTTAGCCTACTCTGATTCTACTTAATCTGAATTCCCTAATAAGTTTTCTGCTCTATCTATCAACTGTTAATCTTAAAGGTTGGCTAAAGCTTCAAGTGCTTCTTCACTTATACATCAGTTCACACCAAAAATGATGTAAACATACAATTATATAGCATACTACTTTATGCCGCTCAACAAAATTAGGTTTAGAAGTCTTAGACAAAAACCCTAAGATCTACGGTGTACAAAAATAACCTAGATCAAACTATTAAAAAAGATCTTCATTACATCCAATGAATATCTTAACATTAAATTGTCCTCTATCTTGGTAAAACATTTTTTGATCTGTTGTAACCGTTTGCATAGAAGATTGTGTCATTCCTGATTACTATGTCATTTCCTATGATCCTTGGTAAACACTGTATAAACTGTTAAGTGCTCGGTGTACAAAGTAAACCGACTGCCTTGTGAAGCTTTTTTTTACCGACTGGCTTAGTTTAAGTAACTGAATGATATCATTGACTACCTTTGATACTAATGACAACCTTTAATGCTCAATAGAGATAACAATCTCCCCCTTTGGCATTAGTATCAAAACTTGAATGTATATAGACAAAATTTTCTCAAAAACTTATATCTCTGCCATATACATATACTTATCAAAATTTCTATATACTCCTGCTCAGTGCATGCTCCCGGTAATGTGTAGTATACTTTAGCAAAAACTTACTTATTTGGCATATACATTATTTCCCCCTTATTGATACTAATGCCAAATACAAAAATGTATACTTATAGCTTGTCAAAAATGTGTTTATGGGTTTTCTTCAGTGACTCTAAGAGGTTTTCCCATTCCTCTTTCAAGTTGGTGAGAGTGATGTGCTCAAGACCGACTTGTGCATGCATGTCAAAGATGTTATCCAACATAGAAATTTCTGGTGTTGCAACAAGTTGTTTCACTTTGACAATGTGCTTCTCAAAAAATTTCAGGTATGGTAGGAGTTTTGTCTGCAACTTAGTAACCTAATCATTGATCCACTCTTCTTGCTTCTTGAGATCTGCTATCAACCGCCTGAGTTCTTGAACTTTGAGTATATGCTTTGAAAAAGCTTGTGGCTCAGTTGTAGCTACATTTGCACTAACTATGATTTCATTTTTCAAACTATTTATCTTTTCACTAATCTCATCAGTGAAGGTTTCCATGGTGCATAGCTTCAGTAAGAATTGAAAAATTAACTGAGTTATAGATTTTATCTCAGTTATTACCTCAGCTAACTTGACCTTATTTATTGCCACTTCTTGGTTGATTCTTTCTACCAATTTAGCTTGAATTTTGGATTTTTCCCTTTCTTCTATTCTTTTGGCAGCTTCAATATCTGGGGCATTGATCTTCTCGATAAGAGTAGCAAGTTGGTCCATGATCGGTGTAACTTGACCTTGTTTATTGCCACTTCTTGGTTGATTTTTTCTGCCAATTTAGCTTGAATTTTGGATTCTACCCTTTCTTCTATTCTTTTGTCAACTTCAATATCTGGGGCATTGATCTTCTTGATAAGAGTAGCAAGTTGGTCCATGATCGGTGTAACTTGACCTTGTTTATTGTCACTTCTTGGTTGATTCTTTCTGCCAATTTAGCTTGAATTTTGGATTTTGCCCTTTCTTCTATTCTTTTGTTAGCTTCAATATCTAGGGCATTGATCTTCTTGAGAAGAGTAGCAATTTGGTCCATGATCGGTGTATCTTCATCTATATGTATCTCGGGGACCCCCTATTGTAAGATGTCTCTTACATTTTCCAATATTTCCTTTCTCTTAATCTCTTGTCTCAACTTTTCATGTGCTACCTTCCTTGTGCATAACTCCCCATATTTTCTAAGTTCTTTGGGGCTAAGGGTCCTTGAGTCACACTTAGGTATCATAATAATTTCATCTAGAGGGATCGACCCTTTACCTTTCTTTTTCTTCTACTTCTTCTCCAGTTCCTGAGGTGAACTCTTAGCAACTAGAACAATTTCCTTTCCTTTTGTGTTCTACCCTGTTGACACATTTTCTTTCTTTCTCTACTCCTCGATAACATGTGTGTCAGTTGACTAAGTTTGAGCCCGTGATGTTGTGTCAGATGGGGTAGCCTCAGTTGCTTTAGGCTCTTCTACTACCTTTGTCTCTTCCATTGGTGCCTCTTTCTCTTCAGGTGTGTTTGTCTTTGTAGGAGGTTCAATGCTTTTTCCCTAGTTGTGTCTTCTGGTTGCTCAAGGTCTGAGCCTTTGGGTTGTTCCTTTGTCAAAAGTTCAACTGCTTCTACAAGTACAGGAAGCTCACCTGGTATAGATGGAAATGCACACTTAGTAACTTGTGCTTCATCCTATGTAGTTTCCGATGCATTATATAGATCTTCATCATTATCCCTATCATTAGGATCACCATTTTTTATGTCCTCAATGAGTACATCATTTTCATTTATTTCCATCACCTAGATCTCTGCTAGATCTGGTGCATCCTGTGAACTATCCTTAATGTCCTGTGCAACTGTAGTGTCAATCACCTTGGTAATTGATACCTTTGACTCTTTGATTTTCTTTGTTGTATTCTCCTCAATAAATTTTCCTTTTCCTTTTGAATTTTGTCTCTTCTTAGACAACTTCTGAAATGCTATCTTCTCATTATGCTCTCTGACAGCTAGAATTGAAGTCCAGATGAGTTGAGTTGACTCATTAAGTTCTACCAAATTCTCATCTAATACTAATAGTGCTCAGTGTTTCACTTTGAATCTCTTCACATATGTGTCCATAAGCTCTTTGATCTCATCAAGAGATATGTTTGGTGCTACCAAAACTAGAATTTGTTCTCTCCTTTTCTTCTCGGCTTCCAATGCATATGCCCACTTCTGATTTATTCTGTCATCTAATTCCTTAGGAAGTGAAAATGCAAATTCTAATGGAGCTCGTTTAAAGTGAATCATCATTTGGATGACTTCTTTCTCAATTTTGTTCTGACCTTCAGTTGACATTTTGTCAAACTGGCTAAGTTTCAAATCAGTGAGATCTCCATGCTCAATTAGATCCTCAACAATCATATCAATTGATCTTTATTTATTACTAACAACCAAAAATTGATTGTTGTCATTTTTATTTTCATCCTCAAGATCTTCTTTACTTCTTATTAACTTTCTCATTTTCTCCGTGGCTCAACTACAACCTTTTGACCTCTTTTAGCATATGTTTTTGTCGGTGTAGCTACCCTAGGCTTAGTTTCCTTTACTGCTCCCTTCTTCTATGGTTGTGAAGCTATAGTGGATGACCTTGTGCATGCACCTATCTGCACTAGTAACTACCTCTTCTTTGGAGCTTTAGTGGGAGAAACTGGTTTAGATTCTTGTTCTTTTTCAGACTCAATTTCTTCATTGTCATAAGGTTTGTCAGCCAACATCAACTGACCTTCAATTGGGGGTTCAACTGGTGACTCCTTAGATGAGTCAAAGACATCTCCAAAATGCTAAGTTAAAACTTTTTTCATTTTCTTTTCTTTCCTAGTCATTTTACCAATGACAAGTCCAGTTTTAATTCTTGTCTTTGCTTCTTCAAAGGTTCCAAACCTTTTGGCATTTATGTCCTTTGATAATGCTAGCAGTGCCTCAATAGATTTCAAAGATAAATCATGTTCCATTTCATAGCCCATAGGTGCTAGCCACTTTATCCTCGGTTCAACTGCCTTAATCAAAGTGTGGTCAGTGTTCACTAGAAAAAAAATGTCCATCTCAAATTTCTTGACCAATGAACTTGGTATTCTACTTCTCTCATTCATCTTAACTTTGAATTCTTCAAAATGACTATCCAAAATATTTTCTACATTATCTCCTAGACCTTTCATAATGTCAGAAATTTGTGAGGTAATCGGTCTCTCATCTATCTAATTAGTGTGACCGATGGAGGGAAATAATTTTTGGAGATAGAAAAATAGACACACAAGTAGTGAACCAAACTTATAGGTGTTGGTCTTCTAAGTCCTGATTGTTTTCATATTTTCTTCTACTTGTCTCAGTAGTAGCTCAGTGAGGTCTATCTAATGACCCTTCTTTATCAATTTGTAAGCCATGTCTACTGCACTACATGGTACACTATTTTCCCTGCTTGACTGAAAGATTTTGTAACCAATAACATGTGTCATGAACTTTACCTCAGGAGCCACAATGCATGCAATCTTTAATTCTCTACCGTCCCATGTTGTGCCAGTATTTCTTTCTACTTTGGCTCGTGCATCGCTTCAAAATGCTTTAACCTTGTCGATAGTTAGGTAACCAGTAACCCTGCTAATCATTCTCTTAGTAACTTGGATTGGCTTCTCTAACCAAAATATGCCATCATGAAAATGACTTAATACAACCCTAATCCATTTATTCTTGAAATTCTTCAGGAAATTTAGGGCATTGGTGAGTCCAAAAGTTTCAACAATTTTGTGCTCTAGTTTTAGTTTGATTTCATTATCACAAAGTTCCTAAAATGCTACATACATATCAAAATATCTGATTTCACCAATTTTACAGTGAATATATGACCTTATATCTTCCATCAACAAAACCCTAGGTGGGGTGCTTGAAAAAGCACCCACTAAATCCATTTTTCTTGCACCTTCTGGGTGTAACTTATAATGGGGTTCATTGTAACTTGTTGACACAATTAAATTAACCTCTTCTTCCACAACCTTAGAGGAACTCATAGAAGATGCCACTTCAACAAACTAGGGTTTTGGTAAGTTACAAAAAAGTACTCGATAGGGTTTTAACTTACTTGAAATATATCGAAGAATATGCTTCGTTCAATTTGCAATGACTTGAATGACTTTGAACTTGATTCTGTGCTCGAACACACTCTTGAAATTTCTTCTCTCTGATATCTCAATGTGAAAGAATGAACTTTGTCTCCTATGTATTTATAGATTTTTCAAATTCTTGCTCAAAAACTTTATGCAATAAATGCTTGACCTACTTTCTGGTTTATGACAACTGTCAACTCGATGACTACTACCAACTTTTCATTAGCTCAGTGTTAACACTAGATTCCTCTACTTGGTTGATGTGTATGCTTAGTTAACCTTGAATAGTGATTACCAACGAGTAACCAACACTCGGTCTGTCTTTTACTATGTGACTTTATCAGCTCATTACATATAAGCCACAATGCATCTTAATTCATACAAATTTGGTATTTTCTCATCAAATATAAGGAACTATATGTACAATATGCTCAATTGAAATAGCAGTCCCATACATACCAATATCATCTTAAGTGGAGGTACTGATGTCACCCAATCCAGTGGATGAGGTTTTACTGACAACATTACTTGACTCAGCATTCTCATTAGTTGCCTTCTTGCACATAGAATTCCTAATTCTCATGATATCTGCTATAGTGTTTCCACTCTCAAATACATGATTTTCTTCTGGTGCTCGGTCCTACAGTCCTTGCTTAAATGACCAACTTTATGACAATGCAATCATGCCATTCTAGTGCTAGTCCAACTTCTTGATTGTCCAACCCATTTTTTTCTATTATAGTTAGCTATAATGTGCCCATATCTACCACATGCAACATGGTTAGACCATGTGTTATAATCCCAAATATAAGAGTTACCTTGTCTCTTTAGTTGATACGACTTGCATTGAGTTTTCTGCTTCAGAGTCCATACTTGCTTCATCTTAGCTTTACACTCTCATGCAGTATGTCCATGTTTATTACAAGTATAGCATATCTTCTCCATAGTAGTATTGTTAGCATTCTTTTTAGCTCTACATTCATATGCTTGATGACCATATTTTCCACAATACTAATAATATCCATCAAACTTAGGAAAAATAGGAGGTTTACCTTGTGCTTTGCTTCTACAAACATTAGAAGTATGTCCCGGTTTTCCATAGTGGTAACATGTCAACACTTTAGGTCTTTGACTTTGATTTTTATTGCCATTTTTAGCTTGTTGAGATGACTTTCCTTCACCAGTATAGCCTAATCCATCTTTACTCCTAAATCTTCTTTGATTGACCAGGAAATCATCAATCTTCTTAGAGTTATCTTCAGCTAGTTTCATCATTTCATTATGCTGCTGTTGGATTTTTACTTCATTTATCAGCTTCTAATTTTCTTCTCTGAGTACTACAACATCTTCAAGTCTTCTAGACAATTCTCCATTCACTCAGTTGACTTCTTGATTCACAACCATCATCTAATTAGATATTTGAAAGTGTCAGTCGGTGAGTCTTTGTATCTCATTCTATTTAGCTTGTAGTTGCTCAGTTGTCTATCTTCGGTCTCCAATAGCTAGATATCTTTCTTGTTCAGTCTGTCTAGCATTATTCATTATTTCCACCATTCTCACCATTTGAGATTCTTGACCGATTTACAGTGCTTTTACTTGTTCGGTTAAATGCTAGTTCTTTTCAGACAAATTAGAGATCATGCTTTCAGATCCATCAGAAATACTCCCTGAACTAGATCTAATATGATCAAATATATCATCAATAGGTTCTTTAAGATAACCAATCTCATTTTGTAGAATAGCTAGGTTCTTCCTTTCAACAATAGTTTCTTCAGTCCTTCCTTATCTTGCTTAAATTGTTCAACAAATATCTACATCTGAATCTTCTGATTCTCAATAGTCTTATCTAACTTATATCTCTCTGTGACTTAGATCTTTATCCTTCAGTGGTTAAACTATCCAATAAGAGAATTGAGCTCTGATACCAATTGTTGGAATTAGGAGAGATAGTGTACTGAGAGGGGAGGGGTGAATCCATGCCCACAAAACTTTAACTTGTAAACCTTTTAGATCTATAATAGTAAAAAATAGTAACCTTGAAGAATAACTTGAATCTAATGCATGTATCATTCATCATTCAACTTTTGAAAGTAAATAACATGAAATCAACAATATATCAATCCATAACACAAGTATTTTGGTAAGGCAGAAACCCTTGTTAGAAGGTTAAAATTGCCGTGGGGATGACACCCACAAATTCTTTACTACTGCAGATAGAAAAGGTTTTCCTGTTAGGGCTACAAGTTTTGATCACTTCTGGTGATGTTTCCCTATTAGGAGTAACATATCAGATCACCTAGATCTACCTAGTTGTAGGATTTTGACAACACTAATGAAGTGTGCACTCGGTCAAGATATTTACAAAAGACTGTCAAGTTTACTCTGTTAAGAGATTTTACAAAACTCTATTACAATTTTTAGAAATCAATAGGTGACTATCTACTAATGACAACTTAATTGTCTGATACAGATCAATAAAGTACTGAACTGCTCGGTTAGCCTGCTCTAATTCTTCTTAATCTAAATTCCCTGATAACTTTTATGCTCTGTCTGTCCACTGATAATCTTGAAGGTTGGCTAAAGTCTCAAGTGCTTCTTTGCTCATACATCAGTTCACATCAACAATGATGCAAACATACAATTATATAGCATACTACTTTATGCCGCTTAACAAAATTAGGTTTACAAATCTTAGACAAAAACCCTAAGATCTCCAGTGTACAAAAATAACCTAGATCAAACTATTACAAAAGATCTTCATTACATTCAATGAATATCTTAACATTAAATTGTCCTCGATCTTGGTAAAATATTTTATGATCTGTTGTAACCGTTTGCATAGAAGAATGTGCCATTCCTGATAACTATGTTGTTTCCTATGATCCTCGGTAAATAATGTATAAAATGCTCAGTGGATATATTGATGCTCGATGTTTACTGCCACTTGGTGTTGGTGTCTAATGCTCAATAAAATTGTTAAGTGCTTGGTGTACAGATTAAACCGACTGCCTTGTGAAGCTTGTTTTTACTGACTGGCTTAGTTTAAGTAATTGACTGATATCATTGAATGCCTTTGATACTAATGACAACCTTTAATGCTCAATAGAGATAACACACAATGCTTATGACCTTCTCTCATATAATAATACTACTCTGTACTCAAAATAGAAGATTTGGGATTCATGTCAATTGAACAAATGAGAATGTCACTAGAACCTTTGGAGGTCCAAAAGTTCTTTTGTGGGGAGGGTTGATCCAGGAGGATCTACATGGTTAAACTTTTGTCAACATGTCATCAAATTTGGTCAACCATAAAAATTTGACCATCTCAAAACCAACAAAAAATGACCCGAATTTATAGTTCTTGTTACGCTAATTTTAGAACTATATTTAGTTTTAAAATCAAAATCTATATGCAGAAGTTATAGCTGGTCAAAGATTGGTCAAAAGTTTAACTTTGGTTGACTATGATGATATCAATATGCTGATGTGGCATGCCACATGGTAGGATGCTGATATGGGAAATGATGGGGTGTTGACATGAAAAGGTACACGACATGGCAGAGTGTACTCAATCTAAATCTGACACATGTCAGAAGGTTGGTAAATTTAAATATACCACATGACCCAATGAGATGGTGCCACATAGTAGACATGGTAAGCTATGTGTACTGGTCTTCACCAAAATGTAAGTTGCTGGATTTGAACCCACAACCTCCTACATATTAATCTCCCCTCTCACCAACACACCACACAAGCACTAGATTGTTTGCTTACTTTATTTAAACCCTTTCTCAGCCGCCAATGCTAGGTAAAAGTGGACTCATGGAGATTTGCACCAATTAATTTCACTTTACAATGCAGCTCCCAATTACCAATGTTCCAAACATTTTCTTTGACCTATGAAGGGTGAAATATTGGATTTAAATAATACACATGAACAGTTAAGGTTTTAAAAAAGGAAGTCATTGGATTTGAACCCATGACCACCTTAATATAGATAATACCTTTTACCAAATCACTATGCACAATATTTGCAACAGTTTTGGCAGAGTGTAATTTTCTTTAATTTTTACAGAGTGCTCTAAGACTAATGAGATATATCCTATCTCAGGCCAACCTGAGACTCTCTAAAATTAGACATTTTTAAATGTTAAATTATTTAAAATGATCTCACCCATTAATATTAAGATAAAAATATAGCAAGGGATCAAGATAGAGGTTATTTTTAAGGATTTTATTAAAGATTTTTATGGGATAGATTTTTTCTTTCAAGATAAAGGATTTATCTCAAATTAATTGGCTACAAGCCTATTTTGGCATATTGTTTTCTATAAATGGGGCCTTTTGTCATTTTAAGGGGGGGCATGAGAGAAAAATAAGGGGAGAGAATTATCAATAAGGGAGATTATTTTTCTCTCTTATATTTAATGATGCTAATTTTTCTATGGAAGAGCCTTTAGGAAAAGTTTTTTCTTTCTATTTGTAAATCAACCTAGTGGCTTTGAGAGCCTTATTGTGAGGTGATTTGAGTGAGGAATTTTGTATCATGACTTTGTGAATGGGATACAAAATATTGTAAAGAAGTTTCCAAGAGGCTCTTTTTTAAATATTGTACCACATTGAAGTATTGTTAATAGATTGGTCACTCAGTTGAGATAGACCCGGAGACGTAGTCCACTTGGATGAACTTTGTAATAAACTATATGGCCTTTTCTCTCTCTTTGTTCTAAATATTAATTTAACTATTTAAAGTCCTTTCCTTACTTTCACATTTAAAAGAAATCTCCTAGCAAATAATTTCATAGATCTATAATCAGATCATAGTGAAAACATATTTATATCATTTTTTATGTATTATGAGGTGATAGTGAGGAAGTGTGGAAGGTAGAGATCACAAATGCAGTTGTAGGGTTTAGATTTTCTACATGAGAAGAAGATATTGAGCTTGAAATGGACTGTATTAGTAGAGGATAAGTGCTACTAACTCACATCACTCTTTAATTATTGATTTTATTAGGTTGACAAGATAAATCCCTTAATCGGTTCACTCCTGACAGGGTGTGTAGGATCCTAACAGGTCTGAAGATCAAAATCTTCTAACAAGGTGAGTTTCAAAAGGAGTTCTTAATCCATTAACTGGGTAGATCCTAACACATCTTATTGTAAGCTCCAAACAAGGCTAAATACCTTTAACTGGGTTGACCCTTAATCGGGTGGATATAATGCTCCTAATAGGAAAACTTATTACAACACTAGTGAGGATTTATGGGTACTAACTTTAACAAATGTTTTTTCCTTCTAACAAGGGTTTCCATGAGAAACATACTTGTGTTAAAGTGTTACATTTTTTTATATTTGATTTACTTTGTTAATACTTTTCTATTTTCATTACATGCTATATCTTGTCGAAATTGGCAGAGAAAATAGTTCAAATTTTTGGTTACACTAATTCACCCCCCCTCCCTAGTGTCATCTAGCATTAACAATTGGTATCTAAGAAAGGTTCCCCTAAAGAAGCTTAACCGCTTGGGAAAGATCCTTGAAGCAGACATGGAGTTTGCTAGATATGTGAGAAGTCTTGAAAACCAACTTGTAGAGGCTGAAAATGTAATTGAAGGGTTGAAGAAGCAGTTGATATAATCAAGAGAAAAGAGAAGATCTAGATATGTGAGAAAGTGGAGAAATTTAGTAATAGTGAATCTAGAAAGAAGATGAGATTAATGAGGCTTTGTCACAAAAGGTTAAGAAATTGCAAAAGGACAAGATAAATCTCAAAAGAGAAATATAATCTTTTTCCATTAAGATGTGTCTCGAAATTGAAGCAAGGAACATTACTGAAGATGCCCTAAATGCTAAGGACCAAGATTTGAAGGATAAGGAACATGAAATCTTCAAGTTAGATATGAAAGAGACACGTACCTTGAAAGCACATCTATATGAGATCTGAGATGAAATGAAACATTTAAGATGTGAAATCAACAATCTGACAATGAGAAATGACAATTTAGGAAAAGAGAATGAAACATTGCATAGTGAACTAGATGCAACAAACAAGTTGTTGAAGAAATTTAATGAAAGTTTAACAAAGCTAGATGAAAAAATTAGGAACCAAAGAATAAGTTTTGATACTGATGGTCTTGGCTTTGGAAATTTTGAAACTGGTGAGCCATCTAGATCGAAGAATCCCAAATTAGATGACAAGTCTCTACCAAAGGTGAACAAGAAAAGTCATAGTAATAAATTTTATAAACCTATTTATTTTATTTGTTAGAAGATAAGACAAACTATAAATATTTTTTTGGAATAGACCTAGTACACCTAAATGTTCAATCTATCATGATTAGGGCCATACTTATAGGGTTTGTAGGAATAAATATAATATGTTTAATGGTCACTTCTATAACTGCAGTAAGTATGGTCATAGAGAAAGTGAGTGAAGGAAAAAGATGAACAACTAGGGATCATTTGTGAGACAAGAAATTTCTTATTAGAATGAGAACTGGTGGAATGTTGCATTCTCACAATACCACAACTATAGACAAAAATTTTTAATTGTAGTTTAAGGTCAAACAAAGGTAATGTTAGACCTTGGAGATTTACTAGGATGACATGTTTCCATTTTCATAAGATTAGACATATTGCAAGGTTATGCAGGTCGAGAAAATAAGGAAACCAACAGAAGATCAAGATGAATGATCTAAAAGGAAATAAAATTTTGAATGTGGAGGAGACTAGGAAAGAGATGAACAAGGCTTGGAAGAAGGAAGATAGTAAGTCATCTAAGGGATTCACATCTCCATCAAGTGTGGAGAATTGATCAGATAACTAAGCCTTCTTTGGCTTAGGGGGAAATCACTGTTAGATAAATCTTAGACCCATGAGAAGAATGTATGGTAAGTTCTATTTGTGTATTTAGATGCATAATTATATATTGTAATGTGATGTAAAGTTTGGTTGTATTACATGAAGTGTTACCTACCGGTAATTAAATCTAAAATGTTAAGCAATACATAGTTATGCTTAATCGGTAATTGAAAGGAAAATAAGAAAAGGAGTTAAGAAATTTTGCCCTACAAAAGGGATTCAGAAAAGAACAAAATAGATATAGATAGAGGAAAATATATTCAGTAGAGGAGGCAGAAACATCTGGTGTTGCATGTGATAATGATGAAAATTTTGAATAGGTATCTTCAACAATTGGTAAAGCTCCTACTGATAGAAAAACAAGAAGTAAAATAATTAAAACAAGAACACTTCAGTACCACAGATGTTGTCAGTGAAGAGAAAAGAAAAAATTTCTAAGGTTGCTATGCCCGGGCCCTTCAAAATAAAGAAAACATCTGAACCGATGAAGGCTACTGGAAAGAGGAAGAAGGAGAAAGAACAAAGAAAATGGATGAGGGTAAATGTGAAGAAGAAAGAAAGAAAAGAGATGAAGACCACATGGATGAAGTCCAAAGTTGTAGGTGTCCCTATAGAAAATACTTTGACACCTGCTATGATTAAGTTTGTTTCTATTGAAAAGATTGTAAGTAAGGTTAGAAAATGGATTATTTTGGTCAGATTCAATAAATAGTATGAAAAGTTTTGTAAGGATAAGACAAATAAATTAAATATGTTGTTATTTTTATCTCAAATAAGTAAAGCTTTAATTGAACTAAAAGGTCACATCCCTATGTCTTTGTATGATAAGATAGAAGGAAGATGGAAGTATGCACTAAAAAAAGGTAAAGAACTTATTGAATATGTCTTAGTGCAATTACAATCAAAACTATACACGAGACACTTTTTAAAACCAGACCAGTATTCAAGACCAAGATGAGGTTGATAATATTGTTAATTGATGAGACTCAATAAGTATAGGATGAGACTGAAGCTATTTTTGAAAATATTTTTGGGATTTGGGAAACCAGAGAAAGAATAAGTACAAGATGTTGAAGAAGAACTAACACAAAAGGAGCCATAAATTATACACACTAAGGAAGGATGGAAAATTGGAAATGTAAAGATCAGAATTGATGACATTTCTATTCCTAATGCTTTAATGGAACCAATGGAGGTACTGAAAATTCTAGGAATTGATCATTAAGTAATGAAAGAATTGATGATTAATGATGTCACTATCAATACACCTATCAGTAAGGAAAAATTACAGGTACTGGTAGATGTTGCAACTAGAGGAGTTCAGAAAATGGATGAAGAGGTGCATACAAATGTTGTACAAATTGAAAGTGAAAGGGAAAAGAAAGTAATAGGAGAGGAAGGTACTTCTGATAAGGAAAAAGAGCAAAAAATAGTAGTGCGGACCTTGTAGACTTTAAAGAAAGGTATGATGATGATGATGATGATGATGATGATGATGATGATGATGATGATGATGATGATGATGATGATGATGATGATGATGATGATGATGATGAAGATGCTGGTGATGATGATGATGATGATGATGATGATGATGATGATGATGATGATGATGATGATGATGATGATGATGATGATGATGATGATGATGATGATGATGATGATGATGATGATGATGATGATGATGATGATGATGATGATGATGATGATGATGAAGACAATGACAATGACCATGACAATGATAATGATGATGACATATCAGCTATACAAGGGCCTATTGATGTCAATGTTGTAAGACCAAGTGAGATGATTAATATTTCTACTACCTTGCAATCTAAGGCCAAGAAAAAAAATGATAAAGGAACAAAGGAAAGAATCTCAAGTCATCCAATCAACAAGATTTGTATTGTTAGATATGATGCTAGAGGTTGATTGTCGTGAGTATGATACACCTATTTATCAATTAGATAGATCGGTGACTTCTATAGGAGAACAAATAAAAATTATAAAGGATATTGAAATGTATTGAATCCAAAGAAGCAATGAGAATCAAATGACAAAGAAATTGCTTCAATCCATTTCATTGGAAAGAGTCAATTTATCATTAAGTGTGAAGCAATTTTTAAAGACTTATAGGGATGTGGTAAGATTCTTGCCACTATTTGTGATTTTCAAGTATTTGGAGGATGTTGAGAAGAAGAAAAGCTGAGACACAAGAGGAACTCAAGAAGCTAGTAGCAAGTTTTGTGTCTCAGTTAGCTACAAATTTTTGTATATTGGTTGAAGTAGTAAAAAATAAGCTCAATTAATTCAAACAAGAAAGAACAAAGGATTGTCACATTATTTGAGTTTCAAAGGAACTTTATCTCTCAAATGGAATGACTACAAAAAGGATTGAAGAATGTTGAGGTAGTCTTGGATCTACTAGATATGTGTGCAGATGATGCATTGGAAGAGTTAGAATTTTTTTTGAGCAGAGAAATTATTTAATTGGAAAAATAATCTTCAAGAATCAAAGACAAGCTTAACAGATTAAGATGCAATGAAAATTTTGAGTAATTTCTCCTGTACATTTTCATAAGGTGAATCAACATTAAGTGATCAGCTATGTGGGAGTAATACAAAAGTGATGAAGACATATGTAGTAGATGAAGACTTAGGCATGTTTCTCTTTTTGCATTGTTATCAAAGGGAGATAAGAATTAGTAAAAAATCAAAGGGGGAGAAGTATCAGTAAAGAAAGGGGAGAAGAATCAATAAAGGGAGAGATAAACTATGAGAGACAAAGGACGATAAGAGAGAGTTTTTATTTTCTTGGTATTATTTTTATTTCCATCATTGCCAAAGGGGGAGATTATTGGCATACCCGATGCAGAGATTTGATGAGTATTTTATGGCATGTGTTTGATGTAGGTATGATGATAGGTTGATTAGTTATGAGGTTTTCATTGATTTCAACATAGTGTTTGTTGGTTGACGCTTTACCTATTATGTTGAGGTATGTTGAAGAGGTTGAATCTAGAGATGTGTTAAGAATTAAAGTGTGTGATCGTAATGGAAGACTAAGTGATTTCTCTAGATGATATATCTATGAACACACATGTTTACCATATGTATGATGTGACTAATGATTAATTAAAGGTTTATAAGTCAACAAGAAGAATAGGATGTAGCTAAGGATAAATGATTTTATGATTGTGTCAAACAAGTTTAGCTTTAAGTGTTGTGATTTAGGATATATTATCTTGACTATGTTATGAGTTGTTGGCATGAATACATCATGATTGGTGACTAGAAGACATAGTTACAATGGATAGATGATAACTCAATGAAAATTAACATAAGTTCTTAAACAATTAGTCAGATCCTTAATCAGTGATGTTGCACCATGTTTTGATAAGTGGTTATGTGTTGTAAGGAATGTAGTGATGTGGCAAATTGATGTGCAATGATGAGTTGGTATTTTCATGATCATGATGAACAAAATTTCTTGGAATTGTGCAAGAACATTGGAAACTATGACGTGGTTTGACTTGGACCTATCAAATTGATTATGCAATGAATTTGGAGGTTGACATGAATATGAAACTGTAAATGATAATTGGTATTACATTTTACAGTTTAAGGAATGAGTGGAAATGAATTGTAATTTAAATGTATTAGGTAATTGGCCAACCTAGTTAATGAAAACATTTTTATATCATTTTTTATGTATTATGAGGTGAGAGTGATGAAGTGTGGAAGGTAGAGATCATGAATGCATTCATGTAATTGTAGGGTTTGGATGTTTTTCATGTGAAGAAGATATTGAGATTGAATTAGATCTGTACTAGTACAGAAAAAGTTCTAGTAACTTAGATCACTCATTACTTATTGATATTGGTAGGTTGGAGAGAGAAATACCTAAACAGGATCACTCCTAATAGGGTGTGAAAGATCCCAATAGGTATGAAGATCACAATCCTCTAACAAGGTGTCTTTCAAAAGGAGTTCTAAATCCCTTAACTAGGTAGATCCTAACAAATCCTATTGCAAGCTCCTAATAGGGATAAATACCCTTAACTGGGTTGACCCTTAGCTAAGTGGGTGTAATGCTCTTAACAAGACAACTTATTCCTATAGTAGTTAGTATTTGTGGGTACTAAATCTCACATGTGGCTTTTCCCTCGAAGAAGGTTTCCACAAGAAAAATACTTATGTTAAAGTATTGCATGTTTTGATATTTGATTTACTTTGTTACTACTTTTCTATTTGCATTTCATGCTATACCTTGTGGAAGTTGGCAGAGAAAAGAGTTAGAATTTTTGGTTACATTGGTTCACCCCCCTCCCCCTCTCAGTGTCATCTAGAATTAGTAATCACATCTAAGGGAAATATATTTGGTCCTCCCAAAAAAAAATTGATGATAGGAATAATGAGGGTCATTAGGTGGACTACTATCATTGAAGTAACTTCTCTCAAATCTTTTCAATTTCCTAAATTCATGCTAATAAAAGGAAGAACATTGATATCATTAGAAAGAGTCTTAAGTTCTCATCTCAAGATACACAAAGGATAATATAGAGACAAGATTTATCAGAGAGGTTTTTATCTTTGAGGAGACTTCTCTCACATCCCGATGGTCATTTTAGTCATGTCAAATAACTATTAGACTAGGTTGTCATCAAGATAAATTCTAAGGTCTTTCTCCAAAAATTGTTAGAGATGAAGCTTGGGGTTAAGGTCATTGGGGAGACATGTTGTTTCAAAAATACCTCTATTATGTTTTACCAAAGGAATAGGTCACAATGATTAAATAAGTGGACATCAAGAAGAGCTCTTACTTGTCTATTTGAAATTCTCAAAAGTGGGAAAAAGGGAGTCACTAAGGAGATATTTTGATGAGACCATTGTACAATCTTACCAACTCATTTACAATGATAAAAATATCACCAAAGGGACATCTAAGGTCCAAAAGACATATTAATAGTCTCAACAATCAAAAGGGAAAAAAATTGAATAAAGCTATAAATACAGATGACAACAAAGAGGAGAAACCAAATGAGAATGAGTTTTGACTAGTCTCATTGATGAGGATTGTCACATTGGCACAATATTTGAAATTTCAAAATATTAATGGTCATTTTTGACATTAACAGTTGTACAAGGGAAATTTGTATGAATAGGTTAAAGGAATAACGACACAAAAGAATTCATAATTGATCATTGGAATACAATTGTAATTAAATTATAAAAACATGAGCGAATAATGATCTGATATGAAATCATCAAAGTCACTTTAGATTGTTATATAAGTAAGCATATATGATCTTTCCCTTAGAATTATAGTTATTTTGGACAAAATTACACATTAGGGTTTTTATTTATATTTATGCACATACACTAATATCATGAAGAGACACCCCGAGGAACCAAAATCCAAAAGAAAAAAATAGGATACCAAAAAATAAGAAGCTCAACAAAAAGGGAAAGAACCAAAAAAAAAGAAAAGGAAACTAGGATCTCCTTGATGAAATGCCTAGTTCAAAACATAGGTATAAGATAACTGTCTAATTGAACCATAATGTAGACAAATTAGAGGATAGATAGAAAATCATATAGGTGATATATAGACACCAAATAGGGTGTTGGTTCTTCCCTTTGATCTTCACTTGCAGATTTATACTTTGATGGATAACTTTTAAAATAACTTTGACTCTATCACCACTCCAAAGTTTACAAGAAAGAGGGCCAATTAACAAGGATCAACAAGATCCTTCTACACTTTGAGCCTTACTGCTCAGGTAGGTGTACCCTTGATTCACTTCTGAAAAGGAATCCAAAATGTTATGTTAATATACTCATTACTAACTAATGTAAGATTTTATCATTTGAATGTGTGTGTGTGGTTGAGGACCATGAAAAGCTTCCAGAGAATGGACCAGTGCCTTAACCTATGGCAAAGTGTCACCCAATTGCATATATCAGTTGAAAATCATAAATCAAACACTCTTGGGTTCAGGATAAGTGCTTTGCCTATTACCCTTCTCCCTCAAACACAAGGACATCAAATTCTTATCTAGTTATGAACTCACTAAAACCACCCAAAAGACTTTAATCCTAACTTTGTTAGGAACTCAGAGATGACTTCACAATACTCTTTGTTTACCATATGCTAATACACTTTGTGATAGTAACATTTATGAGCCCAGAACCAGAACAAGAAGACATACACAAATGCAGGATTGGAACCCAATAACATACTCAGAATCAGTATACAATCAAAGCAATACTAAGATAGGATGCAGACCCAAAATCCAGTTTCTCCTTCTTCAAATATTTTTAGATCAACAACTTGGGACCAAAAAAGAAATCTTGGAACCCACACTAAGTCAAAAATGCTACAACTTAAACCACTAGCTACCTTGGAAACCCAAAATAGGTTGCAACAAGCTACGAACAACTAGGGCTAGGGCTAAGGTTTCACCCACTAGAAAAACTTAACCAATCAAAAAATTATTACTTTGGGTGAAAAACCAAACAACCTGGATAATCAGATCCAAGAATGATCTGTAATCATGAGAAATTGCGAGCCTAGGATAGAAAACTAGGAATTGCCATGAAAACCTATACAAATCACCACCTACAGAAAGCTTCTCAAGCTCAAAAACAAACTCAGCCAGCTACAAAATCATCATGCCACTCATCACTGAGACCCTTAGACCAGACTACAACACCTACCACCATTAAACCAGTCAAAAACCACTGCTAAAACCATCAAAACCAGTACCTTCTGCCGCAAAAACCCACTGCAAGTTTTGAAATCCTGGTAGCAATGGCTAGTCAGTAAATTTAAAATGCCACTGTAGATCTCCTCCCCTTCCTAGAAAATTAGGTGGTCATATTTAATTCACAATAGTCATGGGCCCCTTTGAAAAGCCTTCGGCCACCTCACTAGCAAGCAGCCAATCAAAACCAAACATCTCGGTAATACGGGCACCATGGACCCACCTTTAATTCCACAACCACGACGTCTAAACAATTGTCGCATGATCACATAGCTAGGAAAATGGCTATGCGAACATGCGACAAGCCTCCACATCAGCACCATGTCACTACTCCAATAAAACCACCACCACCTCAACATCCTCTGACAACGGTCCCACTGTAAACAAACCTGTTGGCATCTAATTGGATGGTGGGTGCATGATCGCATGGGGTAAGAATATTCCATGCGATCACATGCCAACCGTAGATTGAAATCTCTAACACAAGCCCCATTGACAAGTTTTGACTCATCGCCACATGGACCAATTAGAAATGAGCACCTCAGCACCATCTGACATGCAACCCACCTGGACCCACGACACGCCCACATAGGAAAATCTGATGGTCGTCTCATAATCTCAAAGACCTGACACACTTCATAAGCTTTTACACCAACCATTGATTTCCTCCCTCTACCACTTGAAGAATCCAGCCCCACTAATAAGAATCCACATCACTTCCATGTTTGACCAATGAGAAGCCACCAACTAAGCACACCTGGCAATGGACCCACTGAGAAACTCTTGTACCACCTAGAAGACCGGATGGATAGCGCATCTTTGTATGTGTCAAAAAAGATCCATAAGAACTTATGCCGACCGTTGATGCTCTGACATGTCAGGACCCTCTGCCAGATATGCCAGCAACCAAGTCCCACTAATAGGATTCCACCTCATACTACGTGGACCAATAAGAAAACACTGACATGGCACACCTGGCACATGGACCCACTTAAAAGGAAAAGCATCATCACCTAATGAGATCAATAACAGTCTTAAGATTTGAAGCCTCTTACACATCACTTGCAAACATATGCCCACCGTTAGATGGAGATGGTGTCAGAGCTGGGCCTAGGAAAAGGATAAAGGTTGGAAACATAGGAAATATTAAGCAGTCGGACCTATGCAGTTAGAGAATGCTAGAAAATAGGGCAGAAATGTGAGGTCGAAAACATCCAAGGTTTTCAGTGCTAGAAGATAAGTGTGCAAACATGGAAAGACACAAGGTCAAAAACAACTTGGCTATTCGACACCAAAAGGTAAGTGCGCAGATGCGAGATATGAAATAAACTATTATTAGCAAACCTTGAAACATTAATATCTCCCTGGGTTTTGTGACTTAGGAGATGCGATCTGGACTAGAGCAAGGTGACACATTATAGAACATGGGGCCAAGAGTGCTTACCATAAAACCTCATAGATTTTCTTTGCAAATTAAAACTGTTTTGCAGGCATGGCAGGACAACTTAACAAAACATTGCAGGGAAGAGGCCATTTTCAAAGGATTTTTGCTATGATAGGAAAATGGACTAACAATGGCTCTAGTCTAGGGATGCATGCCTCTTGCAGGCATGGAAAGAATCTAGAATCATTGGTTAAAGAAGACCACCCATAGGCAGAAAAAAGTAGACAACAAGGAACAGGCAAGGCAAACTTGCGACTAAAATAAAACAAGACCAGGGACCAAACAACTTTACAGAATTTACAAGGCTATGCACATATATACAAACCTATCTACTATTCATGGAAAAAAGAATACCTCAAGAGAAGTATTTCTTCAAGAATTGTCCATGAACAGGCAATTCTTGAACATTACTATTCAGTTCTTTTATAACATAAGAATCTTGGCCCCATTTTTCATGAATTTGATATGGCCCTAGCTAGATTGGATCAAACTTACCATGCTTTCCTCTATCCTCCAATCTGGCATTCCAAATTAATACTAAATCATCAGGCTCAAACTTTCTTGCAATAGTCTTCTTGTCATACAAATTTTTAAACTGCAACTGCAACTTGGCATTTCTTGAAGCTAATTCTCTCCTGATTTCCTCCAACTTGATGAGATCCTCAATCCTCAGTTGCATCTCATCATCTATATCATCATCATATAATTGCACAAATTTATACATCTCTAACAGATTATTCTGAGGCATCCTTGCATGTATTCCATACACAAGGTCAAATGGTGCACAACCAATTGCCTTCTTTACTATCACCCTATCAGCCCATAGAGCTAATGGCAACTTTGCATTCCATGCCTTCTTGTTCTTTTCAAGAATCCTCATGAGGATTTTAATCAAAATCTTATTTGTAGATTCTGCCTGACCATTTCCTTGTGGATGATAAGGTGAGGAATTGGATACTTGAATTCCTAAACCTTTACAAAAATCCTTATATTCAGTAGACCTGAAACACATGGCATTATCACTTACGATTCTCTCAAGGCACCCAAACCTTCTGACAATGTTATTCAAAAGGAAATCAATTACCACCCTACTTGTTGCATTCCTTGTGGGGATAGCCTCTACCCACTTTGTGAAGTAATTGGTGGAAACTAAGATCCATGAGTGTCCTCCACTTGACTTGTTTGGTATCTCCCCTATAAAATCAATTCCCCATTGTTGGAAAGGAGCTTGTACCTCTACTGATCTTAATGGAATATTTCCTAAAAATTTAAGCCTACCAGAGAACCTTTGACAAGCATCACACCTCCTTACCAACTATTCTGCATCCTTAAAGATTGTGGGCCACCAGAATCCTGCTCTCAAGATCTTATGAGCAGTAGTTTTACCCATATAGTGTCCACCACAAATTCCCTCATGCATTTATTTTAACAATTTGTTAGCTTGATCTTCATCAACACATTTCAAAAGTATGCAATCCAAAATTTTCCTATACAATTTACATCTCACAATCACATACTTGATGGCCTGTAATTTCAATGTTCTTTCCTTATTGTCATCCATGTTTGTTGGACACTTCATATTTCTCAAGTAATAAATGATATCTTGATACCAAACACAATCATCCATATCACATGTATAATCAATTTCAGAATGATTTACCTGATTAGCATCAAGATTGGATTGGGCCATCAGTTTTGCTAATCCTTGTCCTCTAACCAACTTAGTAATCTGGACATCAATGTTGAATTCTTGAATCCTATTGATCCATCTGCATCTTCTCCTAAACACCTCTTGCTATGAGAAGCTATCCTTGACCACTGTAGTTGGCACAAAGGCAATCACAACTGCCCCCATCAAGTAACACCTAAAAGCCTTCACTACCTTGACAAGTGCATATGCCTATTTCTCATTGATATCATACTTCAATTCAGAAGCCTGCAAAGATTTACTGAAGAATGCAATAGGCTGCTCAAAACCATCCTTATTCTTTTGTAACAAAACGATAGCAATAGTATGAAAAGATGCAAAGGAAAAGATGTGCATTGGGATACTATAATCAAGTGCCTTAAGTATTGGTGCATCTTTGATAGCTTGTTTGATATTCTTGAAAGCTTCATTAGGCTCACCCTCCCAATTAATAACAGATCCCTTCTTCAACATCTTAGATATAGGTCTAGTAACCTCTACAAAATTTGTCACAAATCTTCTCAAGAAATTTACCTGACCAAAGAAGGACTGAATTACTTTAACATTCTTTGGCCTCTAGATTTTATCAATAACTGCTACTCTCTCAGGGTCAATTCTCACTCCTTGCTTTCCAACCAAGTGGCCAAGCAACTTGCCCTCAGTGAAACCAAAAGCACATTTCCTTGGATTTAGTGAAATACCATATACCAAAGCCCTTACAAATATTCTCTAAATGAATACAATGGTCCTCTTCCTTCTTGGAATAAGTTTTCAAATCATCTTGATAAACAACAAGGAAATCATTTATAAAATCTGAAAAGGAAACATCCATTGCTCTCTGAAAAGTTGCACTAGCATTTGTGAGACCAAAAGGCATTCTCACATAAACATATGTCCCCCAAGGTGTAGTGAAAGCTATCTTGAATTGTTCTGAAACCTTTACAATTACCTAATTATAACCAGAGAAACCATCCATCATAGACATCAATTCTGATTCGGTTACTCTTTGCAACATAGCTTCCATATTGGGAAGACAATAGTTATCCTTTAATGAGCTGGTATTTAAATTTTTGAAGTCCACACAAAGTCTGATGTCACCATTTTTCTTCCTGACAGGAACTAAATTTGAAACCCAAGAAGAATGCATGATAGGCTTGATAATTCTAGCATCTCTCAGCTTCATCAATTCTTCTTGCATCTTAGGTGCCAATGTGGGATTAATAGGCCTTTGTTTTTGCCTAAAAGGTTTAGCATCCTCCCTCAAAGGAATAACATGCTGAAATAAATCTTCTCTATAAACCTTTAGGTCATCATATGACCATGCAAAAACATGCCTGAATTTCCTCAATAATTCAATCAAAGACTTCCTTATTCTATGAGATAAATCTCTACCAATGTATACCTTCTTAGGTGCCTCTTGTGTTCCAAGATTTATCTCCTCCAAGTCCATGTGACCTTCTTTTTCACTATCTTTCTGGACTCTGTCTTGGTTGTAAAAAATATTTTCCAAAACAACAAGTCCCTTAGGAACCTTGTTAGTTTTGAGTTGAATAACTTCATTCCCAAGGACAATCTCCTTTCCTTCCATGGACTCAACCAAAGCTGAACAATCAAATTCCTGCCCATGATACTGATCTTCATAATTCATAAACTTTAATATATCATTATCATCATCAAAAACTTGCCAATTTTCAACATTATTTGGTATGCTAGGTCTAGTCTGAATTTCAACTTTAGAGATACCAGCAAATGTAATATCACTAGGGTTGATTGCTATATTGGCTAACAAATCAGCCATCTTATTGTTACTCCTATCTTTCCATTCAATATTGAAAGCATCAAAATGCTCAATCAAATCCCAAACTGCATTCCTATATTGTTTCAACCTTTTATTCTTGGAAGCATATACTAACCTGACTTGGGATACCACTAACTCAGAATCACCAACAACACTTAAGCACTTAATACCATTCTTTTGTGCCAACCTCAGTCCTAACAACAATGCCTCATAATATGCTATGTTGTTGGTACAAAAGAAATTCAATGTGAAAGAAAACTTATAGGTGTTTCCATCAGGAGAAATAAGTAAAATACTTGCTCCTACTCCATCATTGCAGCTTGCACCATCAAATTACATTACCCACAAATCACCCCTCACCAATTTAGCTTTCACCTCAATAGATATGGTTGGCAATATAAGGTCCTTCTCAAGCATATGGATTTCTGCCCTGAAAGCATTAATGTCAGTATCCACAAAACATGTAGTCTCATAATCAATATTTCTTTCAATCATATGGCATACTCTTGGCTCTCTCTCAATCTTGATGAACTAGTCATCAATCTTGAAAGTTTCATAAGACATATCACACTGTAAACTTCCACCCATGGCAGCACTCCACCTTCTAGATAATAACATCCCATAATGAGGAGGGATGTCCACCACCAAAACACTCATAGTTAGTTCTTTCTCTGGATAGGGTGCCAATCTATAAGGCATTGCATTTATAGTCCCAATGACTGACACTTCTCTCTGATCCATTGCACAACATCTACCTTGGATTGTATCAACTTTAAGGCCCAACTTCTCCATGATTTTAAAAGGCATAATAGTATTTGAGGCACCACTATCAATCATACAATTTCTTAGTTTCATTCCATTCACAAGAACAGTTAAAAAGAATGGATCAATGTTCTCAAGGCTGGCATTGATAGAACTATCCAAATATATAGGTGGAATTTGAAATTCCAATCCCTGAGTCTCTACTCCCTTCAAGATTTTAGCCTGAGATTCATTGCATGCAACATCATTATTATGAACACTATCCACCCATGCAATAGCTTTGTTTTTATGTTTAGGGATCCTCAACAATTCTGACAATGGAACCTTGACTTTGATTTGGGATAGTACAGACAACATATCAACAGGTGCAGTGGGGGGAACCTCAATTTGTACTGCCTTAGTATCCTTTTGTTTGTCTGATACATTAGGTGTATTGAACACCCTCATCTTCTCATTCTTAGCCATTGTGTTAACTGGCTTCTCTATCTCACTAGAAATTTTCTCCATTCCAACTCCTTTAGGCTCACAATTCTTACCCTTTACATTCTTGAATTTGACCATGTGATCACCTTTTGATTTGTTTTCATTAGGATCTCCGGAGTTGGTACACTATAAAAATTCCTGCAGCATTCTCATTTGTATTCCTTGCCACCATGCCCCTAGTTTGCACTTGAGCAATCATTTTTGCAGTAATCCTATCCATTTCTTCCCTAGAAGGTCTTCTCAAACTTACTGGTTCAGAAGAAGAGTTCATGTTACATGTCCTTTTATCAATGTCTTCATCATCAAAAAATACCTCTTGATGAAAAAGGGCCTGATTATGTCTCTTCGCATTTACATCTGCCTCTTCATCAAAATTAGAATCATCTTCATATCCTAGATATGAAGTAGCCATGTTGCATCCAACATCATCATGATCTTCTTCTTGATTTATCTCCTCACCTCCACAATCTTGATTTGCAGCCATGGATTGTGCAACCATGCAATACTCTGTAGAATGAGGGGACTGACATGTAACACACCTAGGTGTATCTTCTATAACATTTATAGAAGATTTTTGCAGAGGATCAGGGACAACTCTGTCATTATTATTTCTTGCAGCAGGGAAAATAGGCTTGCCATCCTTCCATTGGGTGTTGTAGGGATAATTCTGCAATCTATTTTGCCTACTAAAATTAGTGTTGAACTAAGGCTTCTCATTGGCAGAAACATTACTATTTCTATTGGCAGGTGCTTTCAAGTCCTTCAATGCATTGAGTACTTTATCCAACTTGTCTTCCTCTTGTTTCTTAGTTCCAACAACCTTCTCATTTTCTCTTTTGTATCTTTTGTCCCCAAACAACTTTGGATCATCTCTCTTACCACCCAATTTCCTTGATATTTTCATATTATTCTCAATATTGATAGCAATCCTGAAAGCATCTCTGAGAGTTCTCCGTTCTTTGTCCCTCAGCAAATAACCCATCTTTCCATCAAATGCATTGAAGTATGTAGTTAGACAGACATTGTCATTCAACCGCATAACTTGGAACAACTTATGCATACCTTTCTGAAATCTCATGTTAAATTCAGCTTCAGACTCATTCTAATTTTTTCTTATGGTATTGAATTCATTCAACATGAAACTAGCATTAGGCCTATCACCATACTGCTCTTTAAAACATCTCTCAAAGGAATCCCAAGTATCAATACATCTATCAGGAAGTCTCTTGAACCAATCTCTAGCATCCTCCATTAGAGATTGAACAAAGAATTTCATGACTACATCCTCATGCTCTACTTCATAATCATTAAGCATACCAACAAATAATCTAAGATGCCCTCACAGCTAATAGCATTATTACTAGTGAACTTAGCTACCTTATATCTTATATCCTTTGGAAAAGCATTTGGGTAGCCTGGTATCCCATCAAAATTAATTTTCCTATAGCCTTCTAATTGCATAGGTCTTCTCTGAAAACTTGAACTAGTATTCCCACTAGCATTAGCATTATTATCTACATTCCCACCCATATTTCTATTTGACTATCTTTTAGGGTCAACAACTGGCATGGTGGATACATTAGGAATACGATTGCTAGTAGTAGCATTGCTAGGTGGAATAGTAGTGTTGGGCCATGAACATCAGCTGATGAAGCCTTCAAGAACTGGATCTTTCTTCTCTTTTCTGCAATAGCAGCATCAATCTCAGCTCTTTCCAATTCATGAGCCAGAGCTTCATCCTCCCTTCTTTTTCTCTCTATCTCTATTTCCTTACTTGAATCAGGTGGTGGGATTTTTGGTATTGTCACTGGTTTTCTTGCTTGGTCACCCACCATCTTCTACTTTCCTTTCTCATTAATAACAACAATAGGCCTAGTGATCCTATGTCCATCCTTATCCTTGGGAAAAGGAGCATAACTTTGCACTTGTCTGATCACAGGGCCCTCTTCATCAAACTCATGGTCTTGCAACAAGCACTCCTTCTCACTTCTTAGAACTTCAAGATCACCAAAGACATCATGTTCCAAAGCCTTAGGAGCAGAAGCAAGCATCCTCTTTCTCTCCTTCATTTCATTAATTTTTCTCAACAGAGACTACCTCTCGAATAAAGCATTTACCTTTTCAGCCTCTCTCTCCTCTTGTAATCTTTTATATATGGCATCCTACTCTGCCAACTACAACCTAAGTGCATCCAGGTCACATGGATCTATCATGTTGTCTTTAGAGCTTGATGAAACTTCCACATCAGTAGGATGATGATATGGGAAATGCACTCATCTTGGTTCCATGGGCTGCCTCCTGGGTATGTTCTCATCAAGATCTAAATCAATCTCCAAACCAATCTCTCTAGCTTGTTCATCCTGACCTACAAGCAATGAACCCTTATCTTGAAATACTTTTGGGGTATCATAAAATTTATCTCCAGAGTGACCACCATCTGATCTAGAAACTCTGTCTTGTGAACCTTCCTCACTTAAGGAAACATGTGGTGCTCTACCTCTGGTATTTCTTTGTTCTCTCACAGGAGCACTAGTAGACTCACCATTCCTCTTGATCCATCTCTTCTTCTCCTATCTAGGCAATTGTTCCAGAGTGACCTCCGGATTTTTTCTAACAAAGGATCTAGTATTCTTTCTTTTTTCCATCTTTTGTAGTCTGTAACACTGGTTCTAACCCTTTTGAGTCACCACCCACAAAGTGGGAAATCCTTTAACTGAGTACAATAGAAAAAAAAGAGTGCACTTTAAAAACATTTATCTCTAGACTCTCCCCAGCAGAATCACCATTTTGTTGGTTCTTCCCTTTGATCTTCACTTGCAGATTTATACTTTGATGGATAACTTTTAAAATAACCTTGACTCTATCACCACTCCAAAGTCTACAAGAAAGAGGGCCAATTAACAAAGATCAACAAGATCCTTCTACACTTTGAGCCTTACAGCTTAGGTGAGTGTACCCTTGATTCACTTCTGAAAAGGAATCCAAAATGTTATGTCAATATACTCATTACTAACTGATGTAAGATTTTATCATTTAAATGTGTGTGTGTGGTTGAAGACCATGAAAAGCTTCCAGAGAATGGACCAGTGCCTTAACCTACGGCAAAGAGTCACCCAATTGCATTTATCAGCTGGAAATCATAAATCAAACACTCTTGGGTTCAGGATAAGTGCTTTGCCTATTACCCTTCTCCCTCAAACACAAGGACATCAGATTCTTATCTAGTTATGAACTCACTGAACTCACCCAGAAGACTTTAATCCTAACTTTGTTAGGAACTCAAAGATGACTTCACAATACTCTTTGTTTACCATATGCTAATACACTTTGTGATACTAACATATATGAACCCAGAACTAGAACAAGAAGACATACACAAATGTAGGATTGGAACCCAATAACATTCTCATTAACATACTCAGAATCAGTATACAATCAAAGCAATACTAAGATAGGATGCAAACCCAAAATCCAGTTTCTCCTTCTTCAAATGTTTTTAGATCAACAACCTGGGACCAAAAAAGAAATCTTGGAACCCACACTAAGTCAAAAATGCTACAACTTAAACCACTAACTGCCTTGGAAACCCAAAATAGGTTGCAACGAGCTATAGACAGCTAGGGCTAGGGCTAAGGTTTCACCCACTAGAACAAATTAACCAATCAAAAATTTATTACATTGGGTGAAAAACCAAACAACTTGGATAATCAGATCCAAGAATGATCTGTAATCATGAGAAATTACAAGCCTAGGATAGAAAACCAGGAATTGCCATGAAAACCCGTACAAATCACCACCTGCAGAAAGTTTCTCAAGCTTAAAAACAAACTCCACCAGGTACAAAATCATCATGCCACTGATCACTGAGACCCTCAGACCAGATTGCAACACCTACCACCATTAAACCAATCAAAAACCACCGCTAAAACCATCAAAACCAGTACCTTGTATTGCGAAAACCCACTCCAAGTTTTGAAATCCTGGTAGCAACGGCTAGTCGATAAATTTAAAATGCCACCGTAGATCTCCTCCCTTTCTTGGCAAATTAGGTGGTCATATTTAATTCACAACAGTTGTGGGCCCCTTTGAAAAGCCTTCGACCACCTCACCAGCAAGCAGCCAATCAAAACCAAACATCTCGGCAATACAAGCACCGTGAACCCACCTTTAACTCTGTAACCGCGACGTCCAAACAGTTGTTGCATGATCACATAGCCAGGAAAAGGGCTATGTGAACATGTGACAAGCCTCCACGTCAGCACCATGTCATTGCTCTAATAAAACTGCCGCGACCACAACATCCTCTGACAACGGTCCCACTGCAAACAAACCCATCGACATCTAATCAGACGGTGGGTGCATGATCACATGGGGTAATAATATTCCATGTGATCACACACCGACCGTAGATTGAAATCTCTAACACAAGCCCCATTGACAAGTTCTGACTCATCACCACATAGACCAATCAGAAATGAGCACCTCAGCACCATCTGACACGCGGACCCACTGGACCCACGACATGCCCACATAGGAAAATCTGACAGCCGTCTCATAATCTCAAAGACCTGACACACTTCATAAGCTTTTATGCCAACCGTTGATTTCCTCCCTCTACCACTTGAAGAATCCAACCCCACTAACAAGAATCCACATCACTTCCATGTTTGACCAATGAGAAGCCGCCAACTAAGCACACCTAGCAATGGACCCACTGAGAAACTCTCGTACCGCTTGGAAGATCGGATGGCTGGCGCATCTTTGTGTGTGTTAGAAAAGATCCATAAGAACTTATGCTGACCTTTGATGCTCTGACATGTCAGGACCCTTTGCCAGATATGCCAACAACTACGTCCCACTGACAGGATTCCACCTCATACTACGTGGACCAATAAGAAAATAATGACATGGCACAGCTGGCAAATGGACCCACTTAAAAGGAAAAGCATCATCACCCAATGAGATCAATGACGGTCTTAAGATCTGAAGCCTCTGACACATCGCTTGCGAACATAAACCCACCATTAGATGAAGATGGTGTCAGAGCCGGGCCCAAGGAAAGGATAAAGGCTAAAAACATAGGAAATATTAAGCAGTCAGACCTGTTCAGTTAGGGAATGCTAGCAAACAGGGCAGAAATGCGAGGTCAAAAACAATCAGGCTATTCGACACCAAAAGGGAAGTGCGTAGATGCAAGATATGAAATAAACTATTATCAGCAGACCTTGAAACATTAATATCTCCCTGGGTTTTGCGACGTAGGAGATGTGATCTGGACTGGAGCAAGGTGACACATTATAGAACATGGGGCCAAGAGCACACACCATAAAACCTCATAGATTGTCTTCGCAAGTTAAAACTATGTTGCAGGCATGGCAGGACAACTTAACAAAACTTTGTAGGGAAAAGGCCATTTTCAAAAGATTTTTGCTATGACAGGAAAATGGACTAATATAGGGGATATGATATGTTCATATTTCACTATAAGAGAAGGAATAGGCACAAACTAGTATGCAATCTATGGAAGTTGAACCTAGGGAAAACAATGGTGCCCAAAGTTTTTGTGAATGTTTATATGATGCAACTCCTAGTAAAGCACTAATGTTCATTAACCAAGATGATTTGTGATACTCGAGGTCAACCTTCTATGCCCATTACCCAAGAGTATATTTCTATAGTTTCTAAATTGGATGATATGCAAGAGATAAACTTTTAGGAGCTTGAGAAGGAGCACACCAGGATGGATACTACCTACAAAAGGTGGAGATTGCCTTTATAGCATCCTAGAGTAAATGGAAACAAACTTGTAAGGTTTAAAGATAATAGAGAACATCTTTTCTCTATAGAATTATTTGAAAAATACCTCTAATGCACTTATTATTCATCTTGTTATGCCTTAGGTATGGAGGCGCCTAAATTCATGTCAATTTTTCCCATGATGCTTGCAATTGATGTAAAAATCCATAGTTCTTGGCCATTTGATTATGCCTCTTACATAGCTAGGAATATTGATTTAGCGTTAAAGGTTATCCAAGATGAAGCTACCTATATATATTTAAAACATTAATCTTTCATTATGCACACGATACTATATGTTGGCCATGAATTAAAGATGTAGCTAGAGCATTTGAAAATTGTAGAGTTTGATAATAAAAACCAAGGCTAGTACAAATGTGTGTATTGATTTGGGATAATAGATGTATATGGTCCAATTATATGTACTTTGAAGAATACTTTGTCGAAACATTTTATAGATTTTTTATCATCCATGTGATTATTCATTTCCCTTTGAGATCAAAAGGTTTTTTAGACCTAAAGAACATGATGAAAAGTAGAAAGTAAACCATAATTAGAGGGAATGGTATTTGATTGTAGATTATAAAATAATCAGAGTGTATGGATTTGAGGACACCCATTTTATCCTTCCTAAGACTATACCAAACAAAGTAGCATATTTAGAGATTTTTTAGATAGTTGGAGTATTCTATTTTTATGAATTTAACCTCATATGGAAAGAAATCACTTATGTCAAGGACCTTTCCTTTTGGAGATTTGATTGTAGTTTCCAGTGATGGTTATGAAGGCTTTATCAACTATATGAAAAAGGAACAAATTTTGAGTGGATACACTCATGTTCCTTTTATTCATGATGATCTTATATGAACTTTGGATGAATCAAGTGTAGGCCAGACTATAGATAATTATAATATGGAAATCGAATGAAATTGGAAAGAGATGGAAAAACTTCAACTTTTATCCTCTACAAGTGAAGGATCTTGTGATGATTATATACGTCAAATTGAGAGGAATATACCCAAAGGTTATTTCAACTAAATTTCTAGAATCTAAATTGAGGAGCATGATACTCCATTAAACATACAAGAGGAGATAGGTGAACCATCATGTACTATAGATGATGATACAATATAACTTGCTTGCAATTTGGTTATTTGATGATATTATGATGAGTTTATCAAATAATCTAAATGTAGATAATTTATATACAAGCATAAAGGAAAATTGTTGAGATAAATAGTTGATGATATCACATCTAACAATTAAGCTCAATTGCAATGGTATGGTTACTTTATTTCTTATGATGAGTTTATCAAATATTCTAAATTTAGATCATTTATATACAAGCATAAAGGAAAATTGTTGAGATAAATAGTTGATGATATCACATCTAACAATCAAGCTCAATTATGAGATGAGCTTAAAGTTCAATATAGATCACTTGAGATGAACACAATGACCCCATAAAGGGGGAGACAGTTGCTACAAGATGTGAGTATAATGATATTTCTTGAATTGGGATTTAAGCTCTTAATTAGTTTGTTATATCTTTGTACACAGTGGTAATACACAATAAATTAAATCCTATATATATATATATATATATATATATATATATATATATATATATATATATATATATATATATATATATATATATATATATATATATATATATATATATATATATATATATATATATATATATATATATATATATATATATATATATATATATATATATATATATATATATATATATATATATATATATATATATATATATATATATATATATATATATATATATATATATATATATATATATATATATATATATATATATATATATATATATATATATATATATCTTGGTCTTATATATATACATATATATAAGACCAAGATAAAATCCTAATGAAAATTCTTTACTAATATGGGCATTATACCCAACTAACAAAAGGTTAAGAAATATTGACACAAAGATATTTTGGTCAAATGATGACACACAAAGTTGGAGAAATTGATTCCAAGATCACTACAGAACTCAATGTGCAAGTTTAATAAAGCCCAAATGGAACAATTAGTGAAGTAGAGGGATATGTATAAGTAAAAAAATGAGAGGTTATTGCATGAAAATAAATCCTTGAAGGATAAGATCAAAGATATACCTAAAGAACTGACATATAAGTCAAGAAAAGAGAAGAAGCCCATTGTAAGATTAAAAGTGAAAAGTTAGAAACGGAAAATCAAAAGTTGAATATACAAGTGAGAAATGTTAGGTTTCAACTAATGTTTGTTATAATTCAGATAAGATTTTCCAATATGATGGCTTGGGTTGAAATTTTGTGGATTGCCAACATGAGAAGTTTTAGTTTCATTCAAGAATATAACAAAATGAAAAGTAGGCTTCAAGAAAAGGTCCAAGAAATACAAAATAGAAATCCCCTAGATGATAAGGAAATCACAGATGCCCAAGTATTACTAAGAAAACATAGGGAATTAATTGATTTTCTAAAATCAAGGACAAAATGATTCCAAGATATTGAAGTATTAAGCTTCCCACCATTGTTCAACAATGATGGGGATGTTAAGAGTAAAAAATTATGGATACCAGAGTGCAGGATGATGGATCTACATGTTTTAGAGGAGGTAAAGAATGAGGACCTCAAGGTTGAAAAGACTCACAACCACCTGGAAATCATGTTCAACATTGAGTTCTCTATAAGGGATATCAAAATTGATGTTGATACATCTTCAAACTAGGAGTACTTTAATCATCTTTTTCAAATACTTTTATGGCTCGTCGGAGCATAATCTCTATTATTTTTTATGTCATTAAGTTTCGTAAATTATTGTTAAAACCAAAATTCATTATGAAGAGGCATGACCTTTTCAAGTATTGCCATATAGAGTAGGCATTTAATATTGTACAAAAAAAGGAATTATATGAAATACAAAACAAGGGATCTTTTACAAATTTGGTTAATAGTTTCCTCCCTTGAATTTAGTTTCTCTATTTTTTAGTTCTAGTAACTAGAAGTTGTTTGAAATTTTTACATGTAAGGTTATCTTATCCTATATTGATTTGGATATTTACCATGTCCCAGGGCAATTGAAGAAGTATATTTCTTTATATAATTTATTTACTTGGTTCTCTCAAGGAGAGATTAAATTCAAATACATAAATTATAGTAACAAAGGTAATCTAATTCTAAGAAATGAAGTAGCGGAAAGATATAAAAAAAGGTGCAGATCTATAAAAATTGTCTTTTCGAGTAATACATAAAGATTTCAGTAAGGGACTAACTCTATTTCCCAAAAAAGGATTAAGACAATGGCCATTTAATATTACACAAGATTATATTTAGATAGTTAGAAGATAAGTTTGGTTCAAATTTATATGCCGGTTTGAATAGTTAGGAAGAAGAACTAATGATACAATTTGTAATATGCTCAAATTATCATCATTCACATTTAGTAGGATAAATAAGTGGTGATAAGGTATACTTGCCTAGGTCTTGCAAACCTAAAGCGCAGTGAATAGAAGCATATACATAGGTTCATTCCATTAGTTGACCATATCACTTGTGAAACCTGAGCATAGAGCATGACATACTCTTAAGATTTCATGTAATCTCTTGATTTGGGAACCAATAGGTCCTAGTGCAACCTGCCTTATATTTGGCACTCTTCCTGCACACTCAATAGCACTAGCTCTAGTACCAATGGTGCAAGGTACTCCCCTATCTCAGATCACGTATGCAAATAACTTGAATTATGTAAATTAAATCTTACATAATTGGTTTAAAGACATTAGAAACTAAAAAATGCAAAGGAATAGACATGAAAATTGCAAGGTTGTACTTTTGCTTTCTATTTAAATACTTCCACAATTTGAAATGCAATGTAAATATGAAAATAATAAAATGCATACTATCCTTATAGGCATCACAAAAATCCTTAAATCTGATACATATCTTATATAAATTCAGTCTATAGAAAAAAAGAGTAATCAATAGAAACTATCCCTTCATCTTAGGTTTCTACTACAATCCAGCTTTCCAATTACATAGTTGTTGTGAATCTAGCTTTCTACACAAGACAAACCTTGCAAGATCTCCCACACCATTTCTCTGTAACATCGCTGTCTGCAGCATCAAAGAAAATAACAACTCACAAACATCACAAAATATCACAGCCCATACAGTCCACAACTCATAAATCACATAGCAGATTACACTCAAATCCACAGGCCCAGACTTTTAGAAAACTCTGATATCACGCGAAGAAACGTAAAAACAGATAGAAACAAATCAGAGCTTATCGCAGCTTTTTAGAGCACAAAGATAACAGGTTTTTGTATTCAGTTTAGAGAAATACAAATTGTAAATTCTACATACCAAGTAGCATAGAATTTGTTTGAAATTTATTATGGGTAAGTAATATTTAGCGAGTGAGACGGCTGCAAGCGCGGTTACGTTGCAGTTGGTCTGTGCTGACAGACTTGTATAATTTATTTATTTACTCTAACAATACTGACTACATCTCTGCCAGGGCTTGTACACTCTCAGTAATAACATTCGTTTTTGAGAAGACCAGCGTAGAAAGATTAAATGGATACATAACAGAAGAGTTTCCACTCCATATCTGCTCTGAAAACAGTTCATAAAGCTTTTGAGTACCATGAGATCCATCCCAGAACACATGTGTGCTTATATTGCTGCAGAACAAATTCTGTGGATTAGTCTTTCCACAGTCAACTTCTGCATTAAACAGTCCCGATCCACAGCATGCCGACGTTGAATCGCTGAATCCTGTTCCAAGATATTTCGTAGATTCATTTCAGTTTTCAGTGACAAAATCACTGAAGCCAAAAGAAAAAACAGTGGGATTTTGAATAGGAGGTTATTGAAAGAGAGCAACTTACCATAGGCTTCAGGATTTTGAATTATGCTCATTAATCCATCGTAAGCATTAAGTTGGATGATGCTCACTCCGTCGAGATTTCCATTGAGGAGATTCACAAGAGACTTGGAAGCACTGTTATATGCCATAGCCAGTTGGTTTGCAGCATCCAAACATTTCCCATGTGATGTATTGTAAGCAATATATTTGATGTAAGGACTACAACCCACAGGTGGAATGTTGATTATAAGGAATTTTCTTGCCCCGCCATTGTAAAGCGTCTGTCATGTTACATGGTTATAATGATTTAGTTTTTGTAAACTGAAAGATGTTTTTGACGTGGAAGAAATTTGGAAATTTGGCAGATTTCAGACTTACTACAATAGATTGATTAAATTTGGCGAGCAGGAGAGTGACAAACTCTGCTGGAGTTGTAGTGTTTTGAAAAGTAGTGTTGGCTATGTAGGAGCCAATGTCGTTGCCCCCAACTGTAATGCCAAATAAAGACATTTCCAAGTTCGTTGTCCTCGTTAGATTATCAGAATACTGCTCGTACAGAAAGAGTTGTTGGCTCATACTGACGACTTTCTGCAAGATTGTAGAAGATTAGGTACAGCTACATACTATCAATCTTTTGGTTGAAAATTTTGAAGGGTAGTTACTATGACGACTTTCTGCAAGATTGTAGAAGATTAGGCACAACTACATACTATCAAAGAAATGGAGGGGAGGAGAAATGGAGGGGAGGAGAAATGGAAGGGAGGGTGGATTAACAATTTATTTTTATTTTGATAAGTCATTATTAATAGTTTATTTTATTTGTTGGGTAGATAACCAATTATTTTATTTGCCTTTTGAAAGTATAAATCAAAGTTGTTTAAACAAGAGTTAAAAGATTGAGAAATAATGGTTCCATAAAATTATAAAAGACAAAGAATTTTTAAAAATATTACAAGTTTTTGTTTCATAAATAGCTTGATTTCTTTAAAAAATTGTAAATCATTAAAAGAATTTATTTTGACAATTAAATCTTTTTTCACAAATTTATATTTTATTAAAATTAATTTTAAAAAATATTTAATCTTATCTCTTTGAATTATTTTTACTTCATATATTTAATAAAACTCAATTTTTAATAACAAATAATTATAAAAAATATCTTCATTTTAATAGACTTTTATTTAATAAGTTATGTTTGAATTATAACCTAAAATTAATAAAAGGAACAAAAGAATCTTTATATTTTATATTTATTTTATTCCATCAATGTTATAATAACTATTAAAATATTGTTGCTCAACAACAATTGACGAGGATGATTGTAATGTTTTTGAATTATGCTATCTAACAATGTTGAAGACTTTAAATAATGACATTAAAATTGTACTCGACGGAATTGACTTTCCCAAGAAATAAGGACATCGACTTAGCTACAAACATTCAGATACTAACCAAAAACTCACCTAATCCACACCAGAAGTTTAGATTCTACAGGGCTCAGATCAAAATATTTTTCTTTCATACAAAATTTTCAGGTTTTTTGGGGGCTGAAAAAATAGATTTAGTCATCGACTGAATATTTTTTAGGAAGAAAAAGATCTGAGCAGGCACCTGTGTGGCGCCCGTTGAGTCGAGCAAACCGCTACTTCCTGATGCGAAATTTATCCCTCTTGAAAAATCTGCCTCTGGTTGGAGATAAGGAGGAGGAAAAGGGAGCCCCATGTAATTAGCTGCAACCACAACCAATGCATTATATTGTTGTAAATACTTTGAAAAGCTGAATTTTTGCATCTATAGGAAAACAAAACGGGTTGAATAAGAGCATACAAATCTGTAACAAGAAATCATACCAACGAAGTCGAAAGCGGTGCGGCCATCAGTAAAACGGCCAGTTGGGCATGGGAAAAAGGACACGCCATATGGGATGAAATTTGCACGCGCTGTACAGTTTGGAATATAATTATTATTGCCCGCATCTGCTAAAGAGTCTCCAAACACATACAGGGCCGGCACATAAGCCTCTGTTTCAGCTGCTACAAAACAAGTGATGAGCCACAGCCCAATTAAAACACTGAGTACTGAACTCGCCATTTTCACCTTAACAACTGATTATAACACCACAGCTGCTGAATCTTGTAACTCATTTACCTGTTTAAATAGCATTCTCTAGCAGGTGGAGTTAAGAAGGACAATTTGTGTATGTGCATTAATACAGTGGACTTCAATTTCTTCCAATTCATTGGAATTTACTTTTTAGTGGACCCCTCAGTGATGTCTGGTTCAGGTGGAGTGCGAGGAGCGTTGGCCAGATTTATACCTTTTGTCTGCATAGAAACCAATTAAATACAGATTTGATGTGTACTGAATAAATGTGTTGCGTCTATGGACATTTTTTTGATGGTGCAAAGGGAAAAATAGTTGAATTGGAGGAATTAAATGCTAACTGGACTACAGAAGAGCGAAGGCACAAAGGGAAACTTCTGGATTCACGATCTATTCATTGCTGGAATGAAAGGCATCACAGCTGCCAAAAATGTCTATTATCAACATACACTCTGAATGACTATCATTATATGCACATTAACAACCGGTAACACTTCCTGAATGACCATAACAAATATATTAAAATCACTCATAAGCAAAGAATTTATTTGATGCTTTTTTGAAACTCGAATACGTGGTCACCGTAAAGAACAATTGTTTGTGTGAGTTACATGTTTGGGAAAATATTATTCATATGCTAACAGATCATTTCAAGGTTTAATTTTGATGAGGTCAACAGTTAGTTATGTATTTTTATTTAGTTATTTTTTATCATTTATAAATAGTATATATATTTTTTAAGTGTATGGATGAATATATAAAAAGTCAAATGTAAGAAAAATTAGTACTATTAAAATATATACAATGTTTAAAGATTTTGATGAGGTCAATCATTAATTATATATTTTTATTTATTTAATTTTTTTATCATTTTGATTACATTTATAAATAGTGTATTTTTTAAAAGTGTTTAGATGAATATATACAAAGTCAAATGTAAGAAAAAATGGTGATATTAAATGTTTAAAGACTCACATTTTTGTCATAAAAGAATAATGTAAAATATTAATATATTATGGTCTGAAATTCCTTCATACTTAACAAATCATAGATGGTTTTATTTATATCTAAAAAAATATTAGTAACCATTAAAATAATTTTATTAGTTTTACACTTGATAATATGATACATATATTTAGATTTTTTCACGTTATTTAGCTCATTTGACAACTCTTTTCTATTTATTATTCATACCAAATTTAAGCTAAATTCCTTCTTCTTCAACATTCAAATATATATATATATAATGTCCTATTTTAGTTTCTAAATAATTGTCAAGTATAAAATAAGATTAAATGTTATCTAAATCTCCTAGATATTCTCCATAGTTTTTAAGTAACTAATAATTTAAAATTACTTTATTTGAATAAATCTTAATTTGAGAATTAAATGAGTTTACAAATTTATTTGTCCTCAAAATCATTCTTGGAACTTTGTTTTTCCTTTGGTTCTTTTAGGAAGTGAACAATTCTTAAATCTAGTGCTTGAGTATGATTTATTAGAGTTGAGATTTTTTTAAAAAAAATTACAAGGCTTTGAATACTTTCTAAATCCCATTAAAGATATGGCAACAATTAGTGTACTCTATTGATTCTTGGTCAAGTATTAATTAGTGGGATATCTAGTGGGGTCTACTAGAACATTTGAATGATTTAATAGAAAACTTGGATCATGGATTAACCCACAAAGGTGCCTACTTTAATTTTGTTTTAGATGAAGCATTTCAAAGTGAATTTTGTAGTTACAAGGTATAAGAAAATAAAAATGATCATTTAGTACATCTCATGCGTACCTAAAACTCATAGCCTATATAAAAGGTTGTATAACCATGACTTGTTGACACAAGCATAGGGAAACATTAGTTATATCACTTCAAACACTAATGGCCCATTTATTTACCAAATAATAAAAAATAAATAATATGAGGTATACAATTACTAGATAGTGAATTATTAAATTAAACCTTTAAGTGCTTGAGTGTAATCAAAACTATATCCTTATCTAGGCCCCAAGAGTAAATTTGATAAAAAAAATCTTTATATGAAGATCTATATGATGATATATCTTAGAGCAAGTTTCTTAAGCCAAGATCATACTATTATGAATTACATCAATGAAAAATGGTATATTGATAAGATACTTGAGACAATATACATAATCTTTACTTATATATGAAAGAAATAGAAAGAGAACACCAATGAGGTGAGAGGGTAAGTAGGGTGTGCAACTATTTAACATGGATCATTAAAACTTAAGTAATAATAAACTCTAACTGCTCACCTAGGAAGGCATAATAAGGTTGTGTAGTCAAGTTTGACTTAAGAACATAAATAGGCAAGGGCCTATTTACTTGAACACCCCAACTTAAGTGCAACTTACGGAGGAGAATTATTATTCAAAGTAAAAAAAATGGAAGATAGGTCCCAACGACTGGGACATGTTAGGTATCCATGTACAAAAAAATTATAATGAAAAAGTTATCATATTTCACAAATGTAGAAAAGGATAAAACCACATATGAGAAAAATCCTCTCCAAAGGAGAGAAAAGAAACAAAATGCACAGATGGAGGAATTAATCACACCCTCGAAGGACTACATACATCATGTATATATTAGTGATACCGCATAGGATGGAAGAAAGGGGACCACATAGCCCCACATATATGAACAAAATCCTACCAAAATGTTGAGTTCTTTGAGACAAAAACTATTCCAATATCTACATACAATATTTATCCCATTGGAAGAAGCTAAACCAAGTAAAAATGTATTTGGCTTTCTCCCCACTTTCCACTTCATTACTGCTTCATTATACATGAAATTAGGGTTGTGGTCTTGAGGATTCTCCTTAATTTCCCTCTTCCATGGCTTTATTTTATAGGTAGGACTTAGAAATAGGTCCTCCTAGCCTTCATCACAGTCATCATAGGATTTTATGCTTGTCCCTGGCATTTTGTCCCATTCTAGTATCATTTCTAGGTCTCTGAGTAGCCATGGGACCTTGTGTCTTGATTCTGGCCAGATCTCAGCCCACAGGGTTAGAATCAAGGTTGATCCTGATCAGGTTAGGATCGAGCGCAAATCTGACTAGGTCAGGATTGAGCTTGAACCTGGCTAGGTCAATTCCAATCTTGATTTTTCCCTTGTTCAAAATTCATTTTTCCTTGATTTTTGCATATCAGGTTTTTGGGATATTTGTTTTCCTGCCTCTGAGTTGGCCATTTTGGGTTTCAGAATGGTAAATCCTTAAATTGCATTTAATCTAGGTATATTTTCTAAAGGTCAGGACCTAATTGGGATTTAATTCTCCAAGGTGGCCCCTCTAGAGGATTGTGCCCTAGTTCACTATAAAAGGAGGCCTTCCTCTCTCATTTTTTCAATCAAGTTTTCACATCCACTCTCATCAAGCAATCTCTCAAGCTCTCAAGTGCAAGAAAGAATTCAAGAATTCAAGCTAGCCTTCAAGCATTCAAGTGTTCAAGCATTCATCCATCAAGGAGATCCATTGTAGCCATTGAAGGATTCAATCTCTTTAGAGCCCCCTTGAAGATCCATCCTTCTAAATTCATCCAAGCCTTCTCATATGCAAACATCAAGTCAAGATTAGTGTTTAAGATCAAATGCCATTGATTGGAAACATCCTACATTCATTTTACATCCATTGAAGCCCTCCTATTTATGGATTTGAGGATTCGAATCATCTACAAGGACTTCAACATAAGCGAGGTGATTTATTTCAATTACTTTGTTTATGCACACTATATTTCAATTCAATTTCAAGGTTAATTCCTAAATTGGGGTTTGACCAAGATAAACCCCCCATACAAACAAAACCCCCATTTTCTTGCAAGTACAGGTGCAAGATTTTAGATCTGAGAGTGAATTTGGATACCCTTTTTGGTGAGCTTCTGAGATTTGTGAACACAGTCAGAATCAACCTTCAAATAAACAATCTAGCCTTTGACCTTTTATGAGGGTCAAAGTCGACCTGAGCTCATCTTTGAAAAAGATTTATGGGTTTTCTTCATCTCAACATTTCCAATCTAAATCAAGTTGCAGAATTGCTCAAAAGTGCACAAAGACATTAGAAATTGGCATTTTCCAAATCTGCCCTAATTCGAGGTTAGTATTTATATTTCAATTATTTCAAGTTCTAAACACTTCAATTCAACCATAGGGAAATATAGGGTTTCTCTCTCTCTTTCATATTCCTCATAGATTGATTCGATTGTGCATTATCCTTTTGGTTGATCAAATTGGATCTCTCTTTTGGGAATTTAGATTCAGGAGTGGATCTCATATTTCCCCCATACACATACATCAATTACACATTTGAATAGGTGTGATTCCATTATACATTCTAAATAGAGGTGATTCAATATTTCATCTATTTATTTTGGTGAATCCGGCTAGCTTACTCTCTTTCTTTTTGGCGTTAGATTTGTCTTTTTCTTAGTGTGTGTGTGTGTTCACCTTCATCTATTCTTTTTGGTGAACCTGACTAGTTTACTCTCTTTCTTTTTTGGTGTTAGATTTCCCTTTGTCTTATTGTGTGTGTTTACTTTCACTATTCATTTTGGTGAACCTGACATACTTACTCTCCTTTCTTTTTGTGGAATTGGATGCCCTATTGTGTTTTGTGGTTTCCTTTTATCTTGTTAGTATTAGATTTATCTTTTTCATGCTAATTAGATTTCAAAAATATAAAAATACTCATGCTTTATGTGTTCTTAGTTTAGTTCATTTACATTACATTGGTTTATGAGCTTTACTACCACTAGTCCTACTTATAACATTTTGGTTAGAAAAATTCGTAGACTTAATGGTACCTTTGATCTTGAATCTTCCTCTCCTTTCCTTAGGATACTAGATGATAACTATTACCTTCTTTTTTTAACTCTTGGTTTCAATCTTAGTCAGTTGAGATCTTGAAGTTGAAGTTGAACTTGAACCTTTTTAAGATTAGTTCAAGTTCAAGTTCAGAGCCCTCAATCTTAACATGTCTAAACTTTGTAGATGCCCAAGTCTATTTGTTCCTCAAAAAGTCTCTTTATCTCAAAGTTGAACTTGAACTTGAACCAAATCCTGAACCTCAAATTAGTTCAAGTTCAAGTTCAGGTTTGTAATCTGACAGCTATCACAAGGAGTTTTAGCAGCATTCTTTCAACTTCTAGGAAAAGGTTGCCACTCGAAGCACTTTGAGCATTTATTAGACTTTAGAAAGCACTGTATCGAAATCATTTATGAAACAAGATGGCTCAACCAGGTGAAGCTCAGAATTGACAGATTGATGACATGACGTACTGGGAGTCATCAATATGCATCTATGGTGATCAAAAATCCTTCTCGAGAATTGAAATATTTGTGCTACAATAATGAGTGAATGGATCATGAGTAAATAAGCATGTCAAATCAATCATTTTTTCCATTAAGGCATTTAATATAGACTTGCTACAAAGATTTATTTGGGAATACAAAATGGTTGTGAGTGAACCGGGAATGGTTAAAATTTTCTATCGACTGCTTTGTCTGGAAGAAGAGAATAGCAATAGAATTGGTGGTGAAGAATTTGTAGAAGGCTGGTGTACAACATTTTGGTGAGTTATGTTTTCTTTCACAGTTTCAGTATTCAGAGACTCTCTTTTTGATGTAAGTTTCTTCCTTCATTTTCACAAATGCCATTGTTTCACCCAAAACTTCTAAAGGAGGAGAATAGGATCCATCTATTAGTCTCCTTTCCAGACATAGGAGATACTTTTATGGTTAATACCAACCTAGGTGAGCTCTATGATAGATCCCAGAATGCCTCCAAGGGTTCTTTTTCAAAGCAGTTAGTAGGGAGCAGACATTTAGAAGCTCTCGCATTCCCCCCAGATTTCATTTGTCCCGAGCTGGTATTGGAATGTGCAAACAGGTATGACACCAAGAATAGATATATTATGGACTCATCAGGAGAGATTTTGGTCAGGATCAATTGAGAAACTTTAATGGAGGCCCTGAGGATTCCAGATAAAGAAGCTTACGAGTCATGGATGTTTGTAGAAGTAGATCGTGTATATGAGATTGAGAAGAAAAAATATAGTTCTACTATAGCTCAGGTGTGGCTTGCAAAACCAAAGAAAGGAGGGTCCAGGCTATTGAAACCCTTAACAATTGAACATTTGTGCAAAGATATAGCTGATATGGTGCTTCTCTTAAACAGGGTAAAGGGAAATTCTCATTCCTTTCATTGGGAAAAATGGATGTATTGTTTCATCCAGAAAATCATAGAGGGGGATAAATTCATTGATTGAGCTGATTTGATTGCAAAAAAGTTGCACAGGGAACTTCTAAATGTAACAAATTTGACTACATTTTATATGTCTTCTTACCTGATTTATGTGTTGGCATGTTGTCGATCCTGGGAAGGATTGCCACATGAGGTATGGGAAAATGACATGAAGAATTATGATTATTTCACTTGTTTGAAAAAGGATAAATTTCCTAGTGTATTTAAAGCTGTGAACGAAAGTTTTTTAGGGAAGTAGGTTTATGAGTTGTGAGGTAAGGAGAACTGTCAGCTTTCAGAAGAAGCTAAACAAATGATTAATGTTTATGGCTGTTATTATATTCCATTCCAAATTTTTTCCTATCTCAGAGTTGGAGCATTTGAAGAAGAGCCTCTGAAGCTTCCGAGATTCTATCTAGATGATATAGTTTTGATGGAGCTATGCTGACAGCTTGTTACATTAGAACGGAAAATAAGAGCCCTGAAGAAGCTCTATGGAGTCCTTTTTCCTATCGAATTGGGGCATTATAGATGTAAAAGCTTCCAAGATGCCATGACTATCAAAGTGGAATTAGAAGCCTTTTGCTTACAAACATATACTCCCAGGTTGAGTTTTGATTATAGAGGTTTTGCCCAGACAAATCTCAATGTCCCTGCAATGTTCATACATCTCCCTAAGATAGAAGATTTCTGGGCCAATTGCCCTAATGAGTTGGAGGTCACGAAAAGTTTTTGGTCTTGATTGACTCTGGAACAAATCATCACTTTTAAGTTGGAGATGGACATAGATGGCATAGAAGAAGACAATGAAGTAGACGTGATAGATCCCCAATACATAGAGAAAATTGAAGTCCTCCCAATTCCAGAGTTTGACTTGAAGGAACCAGAAGGGGATGATTTGTACAAGAAAATGAATAAGGTGATTGAGAGAATGAAAGCATGGTTGTCAAAGAAAAGAGTTCCAGAAGTCCCCTTGTAGTCAACAAAGGAGCAAATAAAAACCAAGAGAAGGAGTGCAAAGAAAAAGCCTTCTATTTTAACTAACTTAACTGTTGATCAACCTTGTGTAGGGAAAACTCAATCTGAAGTTGAACCTATACCTGAACCAAATCCTCAACCTCATGTTCATGTTCAACATCAGCTTGGACTCATAGCCCGAGTGACCAGATCGAGTTAGAGGGTAAAGGAAAAGGCGCAAAGGAAGAAAGTCATTCCTGGTGTTGCTACAGGTTTGGGTTCATCAACTCCTGATCTGAAGATACTTTTAGTGGAAGACCACACGTTACTCAAAATGGCTGATGATCATCAGATACGAGAGGAAGTAGAAATCACTCCCAAAGATTCACTGGCCCTGTTAGGTGACTATGATACCAAGAAGAAGTCCTTTGCTGCTCCACCATGGCTGGAGACCCAAGTGGCTAAGAAAAGGAATTTGGTTCCTTTATCAGTACCAATAGATGATGCAGTGAGTAGGTATCTAGGAAAAACCTCTAAAGTGAAGAAAATGAAGATGGAGTCAAGGATTGATTTTGATGAGGACAGTGGCCATTGGGTAGCAGAAATTTCCAAGCCCAAAGAAGACAAAGTTGAGGGAGAGGCTTCACCCCAAGACTTTCAGGTATCTGAGGTGGATTTAGGGAAAGATATCAAAGTTGCTGACATGAGATTTTTTTGAGGTGTCCAATAAGAAAATTGCTAGCAGAGTTTGGAAGGATGTGAAGGATAAGCAAGAAATGAAAGAAGCCATGAAGAACATGGCTCAATATATAAATGCAATTCAACATCTTGAGTCATTCCCTCCCAGTGAAATTCCTACTTCCATTGACATGAAGTCCCCTGATAGTCAACATTTTCTTGATGAGGTTTAGAGAAGCAAGGCAGTGAATAAGACATCTGATGCTTGGGTGGAGCATGTGAAAATGGAGATTGTTTAGAAACTAAGTCTTATGGACCAAGCTCACATCAAAGGAGGTAATTAGGTAAAAGAAATAGAAGCCAATATCGAGGAATGGGACTTGGATAAAACTACTTGGACCAAAAAGCTACATTGGATCGACAAAATTGAAGAATATGACTTACAAAAGTTCCTCATGGAAAAACTAGTTCTTGGAATAGATGATACAGTCCTCTATGTCATTAAAGAATGCATTGAATGCAGGAATGAGGCCATGATAATGGGGATTTCTAAGATAAGAGATCTCATAAAAGGACTGAAAATAGTTGAGGAAATCATTTCGAATGATATGAAATGGATTTGCGAACAATGTCAAGAAGCAAAAGAAGCATCTGACAAACTAGTTAAATAGATACTTAAAGAGGTTGATGCATGGTTTGATGAGCTTAAGAAGATGAAGGCTCCTAGATATGAACATTTCACAAGAATTGCCCGGATGGAATCGATGATGATTCTCCAGCAGGATCATCTGGATATGGTCTCAGCCAAGATGTCTAAGACTAAAAGAGAGAGGGAAGTTTGAAGGTAGAGAATCGACTTCATCGGTTTTCCACATCAGCCAGTCATATCTGCACTTACAGTCATGTTCAAGGATTTGAATGCAATGCATCTCTCAACAGCTTCAATTTCTTAACCACCCAAGACACTTGGCAGGCCTGGGAAGGCTTCTTTTGTTCGCAATTCGGTTTTGATGCTTTAATCCTTAGGATAGTTATTAATTCTAGTAATTTTTATTTTTCAAGATAGTTTTTACTAAGTTAGTTATGCAAGCCCTACATGGCTATTTAAGAAAAAAACTTTGAATTGATTTGGGTTCGGCTCTTTGAGATTTTTGGAACTATTTTCATAAAGTCTATGTTTTAAAACTTTCTAAAACTATATATAGTGGAACATATATACTATCCTATGGTTTTATATATGTGATTAAGCTTTTGGAAGGGTAAATACTACTATTTATCTGAGTGTGATCTCTTTTCTTGCTGAAATCAATTGCATTTGAAAAGGCTTAACTATCATGTTAGTTGATTTTATGTTTGAAACAATAGAGAGAATAGTGGAATCGTTCAGTTTTAAGCAGGGAATCTTTTGATTATATCAGAAGTTAATGTTCTCTTACCTTGCACATTCTTTTCATAGTGATGGAATGAGTGTTTTTCCTTATGTGTTTTCCGGTTAAAAGCACGCATGTTGTTTATTTATTTTGTCAAATAAAATCTTATTGAGAATCCACTAGCAAGGAGTTGCACCTTGTGAATTTGCAGAGAGTTGGTTTTGTTTTAACAACTCAGTTATTAGCATTGTGTTCATCATTTTCTTCTCTTCATTCTTTAAGGAAGTAGGAAGTTAATTTAAAGAAGAGGAAAAATCATATACTAACAATTTTTGGTGACTCTATTGGGGAGCTATCTTTGAATAGACCAGGATTGATATCTTTGTTTCAAATTACCAATTATGGTGTTACCTGCTAAAGTTATCCCTGGTCGACAGGAACTCCCTCTGGTTTTGCAACCAGGTCTTGATTTTTCTAATACTCAAGAAGACATAATTGATGACCTTAATGCAACATCTTGGAGATTAAGAACTAATGATCAACAATACCATCAAGCAAGGTTAGTTCTTGAGGTAGAGGAAGAAATTGGAGAGTGGCTTAGAGGTTTGCCTGTAGTCCAAGAGGTTGTTGTTGTGGACAGAGTGGCTCAAAGGCCTTGAGAATAACTAATTCTTGGCTTGTTTCAGTTCATCTTCAATAAAGTGGCTGATAAAAGATTTACAAGGGGAGACAAAGAAAAGGGTCTTGTAGATTTTGATTTTGAAGATCTAGCCAAGCTTGATTTTAAACCCCAAACCTCTTCTAGGCAAAGATATTGCAAGACCGTTAGTAGACCTTCTTCTCCTATTATGTCTCCTCCTATAACTACTTTTAGTTCTTTGGTCTCACCAGGGACTATAGTTCCTTCATTTGTAAATTTGCAACCTTTAAATTTCATTTTACCACCCATGGCACAAAATCAACCCTGGGGTGCGGCTGTGGGGACTTTAAGCTTAGGAGAAAATCTGGGTAATTTACCTAAGGACCGTGATATCTTACCCAAATTTAGTGACAATGGAAAGAAAACCCCTAAAGACCATTTGAATGCTTTTAATATAGCATGTTGAGTTTTAGCGGTAGCCACTCCAGATGTGGCTGTTAGGCTCGTTGTCTTGACCTTAACTGAGGCTACAGCTAAATGGTTTCAGAGTCTTCCTCATGCCTCCATCACTGACTGGGATTAGATGAAGACAACATTTGAGGGTAGGTTTAAGTCAATTGATGATGCTAATACTCTTTTGATTCAGCTGAGTCAAATGAAGAAAGAGATTCAAGTACCTATGAGGGAATTTGTTGCAAGATTTTACAAAAGAATTCAAGTGATTCCTGCTGCAAGCAGGCCAAACGATGAAAATCAGAAGGGTTTCTTCTTAAATTCTATGCCTCCTAATGTTGCATTTACTTTGAAGAGAGCTAGGCTAGCCACCTTGGTAGTCACTCAGAACCTCACTATTGAACTGGAGGATGATCTCATAACAAGTGGCAAATAGAGAAAGGACGTTCAAATGCCCAGTTCTCAACCTTCTACCTCCTCATCATCAGACCTTGTAATTCAAAGACTAATGAATGATTTGATAACCATCAAGAGATAATTGCCCAAAACTACCAATCCTTATCAGGATATCCTACGTAAATATCCAACTCAAGGGACCTCAAGTTTTGGAAAACAATTCAATTTGCCTCCCACTCAGCAAAGATTGTAGATTGAACCTCCACTGAATAAAAGTAATATGTGTGTTTTCCCTCCTACTAATGAACATGAGGGAGTTTCATGCCCTGAAAACATAAGATATGCGTAGCTTGAAGCTACAAAAGAAGCAACGAAAAAGGTGACTGTTGAAGACATATCCTCTAAAGTGTCTGGCAACTCTAGAAACTTTTACCTTGAATGTGAATCAGAATTTGAAAGGGGTGGAGACATATTGGTAACTTTAGAGGATACATCTTGCTCAGTTTTGACGAGGAGCCAATGCGGACAAAAGGTAAGCAATTGGAAAAATGCAGTAGCAAAAGGTAGCGAAGGATAGTCCAGCAACCATCCAAAGATCCTCAAGGTGGGTGGCCCAGAGGAACAAGTGATGAAAAGGTCTAAATCCAATTCTTCTTTTAGTATAGTTGATTTTTGTAAGATGTCAAAGATACAAATCTCTACTATAGAATATCTGAAAATGAACCTCTGGGAGTTGGATAAATTGGTTAGGTATGTTAAGGGTCCTCCAACTGAGCCTAAAGTTCAATAGACAAATAATGCTTGTTTTAAAGGCCAATCTGAAAAGAAAGAAGATGTGATCGAACAAAAACCTACCGAAAAGTCTGTCCCTAATATCCCTATTGGCCTGAAACCTAAACCTTTTTATGTGTCCCTATTCATTCATGGCTTCAAACTAAACAACTGTATCATCTACTCAGGGGTGTCAGATAATACTATGCCTTCATCTGTAGCCAAAGAACTAGACCTCCCTATGACTGACACCTTTAGATGTTGTTATTCAATGGATTCCAAATAGGTCGTGCTCCTAAGTCAAATTAAAGATGCCTAGGTTGCGTTGGGAGCCTTCCCAGATAAGAGGTTGAAGCTGACTATCCTAGTAGCTGATATTTCAGCCAATTATGACATGCTTCTTAGTAGAACATTTTGTAAGGATCTAGGTGGTGAGATAAAGCTGGATTCGTCTCAGGCCATGGTTCCTATAGGGAATAGGAAAGTAACCCTCCTCCTAGAACTCAAGTCCAAGTATACAGTCTTTCCCTTAGAAGATCCTAAATCCCAAATCTTGTATCAAGAATCTGAGTTTGCTAATTATGTTATTTTATCAGAGGATAGTGTTACAAACATAGTGACTACAGATGAAGAAGTTCCTTGGATTCTTGAATTTGATGGCAGTTGTTCTTCTACAGGCTTGAGGGCTAGGGTAGTCCTCATTTCTCCTACTGGACACAAACTCCCTTTTTCATTCAAACTCAAATTTGAGAACACTAACAATACAACATAGTATGAAGCTCTATTGTTAGGTCTAGAAGAAGCCAGGAAGAAAGGGATTAAACTTCTAAGAGCATGTGGTGATGCCGAACTGATTGTTCAAAAGGTCAAAAATATGTTTTTAGTGAAGAATGAGAGGCTAAAACACTATAGAAATAGGGTATGGGATGAACTCAAATGGTTCGATGCCTTTTCAATTGAAGCAGTTCTGAGGGAATATAACTCAAGAGCAGATACACTTGTTGGATCAGCTTCTCTGCTAATACCACGCCTAGACTTTGCAGAAGATCGTTACACCATTGAAGTCATCCATAGACCAAATGTTCCTGATAATTCTTCTTCTTGGCAGGTGTTTAAAGATGATGCTCACATAAATGAATTTCTACAGGGCTTAGATAAGTTCTCAACCAACTATTATGAAGGATCAGAGTCTGAGTGCCATGAGTTTTGTTCAGGAAAGGAATCTGGTATTTCAGAAGAAGTGATACAGCTTAAAGGAAATTCCATACCCAAGGGATTGGTCAAGTTAGAGGGGTTGTTTGATAGGAGGGATTGCTTTTTGAATTCACTCAAAGTCTCAAATAATATTCCTTCAGCTAAGTATGAAAAAATGAATATAGGCGACGAATTCAATCCCAAAATTGTCAATCTAGGGGTGTGTTGTGATGAAGATGAAAGGAGTCATTTTACCAAATTATTGAAAGAGTATGGTGATGTATTTGCTTGTACTTATGAAGATCTAAAGAACTTTAGACAGGGGCAGTTTTCCCACCATATCCCCTTGAAGCCTGGTACATCACCTTTTTGTCAGAAATTAAGAACTTATAATCCTAAGGTGGCAGATGCTATCTTTAAAGAAATTGATAAGATGCTTCAAGCAAGAATTATCTTTCCAATTCACCATTCCATGCGGGTGGCCAATATTGTTCCTATGCAAAAATGGAATGGAGAAATTAGAATATGCGTAGATTTCAGAAACCTCAATCAGTCTAGTCTCAAAGACAACTTTGCTCTGCCAATGATGGACCAAATTCTCTATACTATTGCAGGTTCAGAGATGTTTTCATTACTTGACGGCTTCTCAGGTTACAATCAGATTGTTGTTGTAGAAGAAGACCGACACAAAACAACCTTTACTACACCATGGGACACGTTCACCTATAAAAGAATGCCTTTTGGCTTAATTAATGCTAGAGCTACATTTCAGAGGGCCATGAGTTCTACTTTCGGTCATTTGCTAAATAAGACTATCACCATTTTCTTGGATGACATGACTATTTTCTCTAGGAGGCGTAAGAAGCACCTGAAGGACTTGAGGGAGGTTTTGCAAAGATGCAGAGATCAAGGGGTTTCACTAAATCCAAAAAAGTCAATCTTCTATGTAACAGAGGGAAAGTTGTTGGGTTATTTAGTTTCTAAATAGGGTATCAAGATTGACCCAAAGAGAGTCAAAGCTATTCAACAGCTTTGCCTACCTATTAATTGGAAAGGAATTAAATCTTTCTTTGGCTAAGTTAACTTCTTGAGGAAGTTTGTTTCAGATTTTGCTGAGGTATCAAAGCCCATGGTGGACCTGTTAAGTGAAAAAAATAACTTTAAGTGGGATGAGAAAGTTGTTGAATCATTTGGGAAGATTAAAGAAGTCATAGCTAATGCCCCGACGTTGATACACCCAGACTTTAAAAAATATTTTATCATCTACTGTTATGCATCAGAACACACGATGTCAGGTGTGTTGTTACAAAAAAATGACAGTAGAGAAGAAGTACCTATCTCCTTCATGAGTGTGCCACTCAAGAAACATGAGTTATGCTATTCACTGATAGAGTTCAAGTGGGCCTTCATAATAGTGAAGGCGGTTAAGCAATTCCGATACTATATACTTCATTCTCATTCCATGGTTTTTGTGCCAAATTCAGTCGTTAAGACCATCCTTACTCAGCAAGAGGTTGCAGTGAATAACAGGGCCAACTAGGTTGCAAAAGTATAGGAGTTTGATCTTGAAATTAAACCTACCAAGCTAGTTAAAGGGCAGGGCCTATGTAAATTGATGGCTAAAAATAAAAAAGAAGAAAGTCTACCTAATTGCCTATTTGTAGCAACAACCGACCCATGGTTTTCAGATGTAGCTTTCTTTTTGACCTATGGAAAGCCCCTAGAGCACCTATCATCTAAGGAGAGAAGAAATTTGAGGTTAAAGGTAGCTAAGTATGTCATAGTAGATAACATTCTATATAAAATAGGGTTGGAGAAATGTTTTTGTGATGTGTTGACAAAGAGCAGCAGCATAAGTTATTGCAGTCATTCCACAATGGAGCATGTAGGGGCACTATTCTTCCTTTGTGATAGCCTTTAAGATCCTGAGAAATTGCTACTATTGGCTTGAAATGTTTAAGGATGCCTATAGGTGGGTAGTGAATTGTGAGAAGTGTAAGCTTTTCTCAGGAAAACCCCAGTTAGCTGCTCTACCACTCAGACCAGTGATTATTGAAGAGCCTTTCTAGCAGTGGGGTTTAGATTTTATTGGTCCAATAAACCCAACCTCTAGTGGTAGGCACAAACATATCCTGATAGTAACTGATTACTTCACCAAGTGGGTGGAAGCAATACCACTCAAAATAACAACTTCTGAGATAGTCTGTAAGTTTCTAGAAGAGAACATTGTAACTAGATTTAGAGTTCCCTTGAAAATAGTAGCGGATAATGCTCAGAATTTCTCTTCTTGAGAAATCAAACTTTTTTGCTATGATCATGGCATAAACTTAGCTCATTCTTTAGAATATTTTCCATAAGGAAATGGCCAGGTGGAATCTACTAACAAGAATCTGCTAAACATTATGAAGAAGCTAGTAGATGAAAATGGAAAAGACTGGTATAAGAAGCTATATGAGGCACTATGGATAGATAGAACTTCTCCAAAGAGAGCCATTAGTATGACACCATTTGAACTAGTCTTTAGAGTTGAAGTACAACTATCACTTCCATTGGAATTAGCCTTCACTAAGTTGCAAAGGTGTGTCAAGAATGAAGTTTACCAGAATTCATTGGAAAAATAGATTCTGTATCTATCAAAAATTGAAGAAGGGAAGAGCTGGTTGATCACATTACCAGGAATTAGATGAAGGTGACAAAGATCTTCGACCATTGGGCTAGGCCAAGGAAATTCATGGTGGGTGATAAGATTCTACTTTGGGATAAATGTAGAGAGCCAAGAGGAGCACACGGTAAGTTTGAGTCTCTCTAGAAAGGCCCGTTTAAGATCTCTCAAGCTCTAGGCCTGAATGCTTTCAAACTAAAATATATTAATGGAGATGAGCTACCCCTATCATATAATGGATAGGATTTAAAACTTTATTAGTTGTAAGTTTCCCTTTTCCTTGCTTGTGTATAAAATTTTGGTTTGTGTCTATAGGAGTTAGGAGTTTTGTTGTGTTTAGTTGACCCTATTGAATTTGGTAAAAATTATCTTGTCAATTAGAGATTCTAGGTTCATCCCTTGGTCCTGAGCAGTCCTGGTTCCTAGTCAGAGCTAGTTTTTACCTTCTTTTTTTAAACTCCCAGTTTCAATCTTAGTCAATTGAGATCTTGAAGTTGAAGTTGAACCTGAAACTTTTTAAGATTAGTTCCAGTTCAAGTTCAGAGCCCTCAATCTTAATGAGTCTAAACTTTGTAGATGTCCAAGTCTATTTGTTCCTCAAAAAGTCTCTTTATCTCAAAGTTGAACTTGAACTTGAACCAAATCCTGGATCTTAAGTTAGTTCAAGTTCAAGTTCAGGTTTGTAATGTGGCAGCTGTCACAAGGAGATTTCAGCGGCATTCTTTTGACTTCTATGAAAAGTTTGCCACTCGAAGCACTTTGAGCATTTATTAGACTTTGGAAAGAACTATATCGAAATCATTTATGAAACAAGATGGCTCAAGCAGGTGAAGCTCAGAATTGATAGATTGATAGCATGATGTACTAGGAGTCATCAATATGCATCTATGGTGATTAGAAATCCTTCTTGGGAATTGAAATATTCATTCCACAATGATAGGTGAATGGATCATGAGTAAATAAACATGTCAAATCAATCATTTCACCATTATGAAATTTAATATAGACTTGCTGCGAAGATTTATTTGGGAATACAAAATGGTTGTGAATGAATGGGGAATGGTTAAAGTTTTCTATCAGCTGCTTTGTTTGGAAGAAGAGAATAGTGATAGAATTGGTGGTGAAGAATTTGCAAAAGGCTGGTGTGTAGCATTTTGGTGAGTTATCTTTTCCTTTTGTAGTTTCAGTTTTCAGAGACTCTTTTTTTGCTATAAGTTTCTTCCTTCATTTTCACAAATGTCATTGTTTTTCCCAAAACATACAAAAGGAGGAGAATAGGACCCATCTGTTAGTCTCCCTTCTAGACATAGGAGATACTTTTATGGTTAATACCAACCTAGGTGAGCTCTGTGATAGATCCCAAAATACCTCCAAGGGTTCTTTTTCAAAGCAATTAGCAGGAGCAGACTTTTAGAAGTTGTCACATTCCCCCCGACTTTCATTTGTCCTGAGCTGGTATTGGAATGTGTGAATAGGTATTACACCAAGAATAGATGTATTATGGACTCATCAGGAGAGATTCTAGTCAGGATTAGTTGAGAAACTTTAATGGTGGCCCTAAGGATTCTAGATAAAGAAACTTATGAACCATGGACGTTTGTGGAAGTAGATCGTATATATGAGATTGAGAAGAAAAAATATAGTTCTACTGTAGCTTAGGTGTGGCTTGCAAAACTAGAGAAAGGAGGGTCCAGGCTACCAAAACCCTTGACAATTGAACATTTGCACAAAGTTATAGTTAATATGGTGCTTCTCTTAAACAGGGTAAAGGGAAATTCTCATGCCTTTCATTGGGAAAACTGGATGTATTGTTTCATCCAGAAAATCATAGAGGGGGATAAATTCATTGATTGGGCTGATTTGATTGTAGAAAAGTTGCATAGGAAACTTCTAAATGTAACAAATTTGACTACATTTTATAAGTCTTCTTACCTAATTTATGTGTTGACATGTTGTGGAGCCTGGGAAGGATTGCCACATGAGGTATGGGCAAATGACATGAAGATTCATGATTATTTCACCTATTTGCAAAAGGATAAATTTCCCGGTGTATTTAAAGTCATGAATGGTAGATTTTTAGGGAAGTTGGTTAATGAGTTGTGAGGTAAGGAGAAATGTCAGCTTTCAAAAGAAGCTAAACAAATAATTAATGTTTATGGCTATTATTATATTCAATTCCAAAGTTTTTCCTATCTTAGAGTTGGAGCATTTGAAGAAGAGCCTCTAAAGCTTCCCAGATTCTATCTAGATGATATAGTTTTGATGGAGCTATGCTGACAGCTTGTTACAGTAGAACAGAAAATAGGAGCCTCGAAGAAGCTCTCTAGAGTCCTTTTTCCTATCAAATTAGGCCATTTTAGATGTAAAATCTTCCAAGACACCATGGCTGTCAAAGTGGAATTAGAAGCCTTTTTCTTACAAACATATACTCCTAGGTTGAGTTTTGATTATAGAGGTTTTTCCCAAACAAATCTCAATGTCCCTGCAATGTTCATACATCTCCTTGAGATAGAAGATTTCTAGGCCAACTGCATTGATGAGTTAGAGGTCAGGAAAATGCTTTGGTCCTGATTGAATCTGAAACAAATCATCACTTTTAAGTTGGAGATGGACACAGATGGCATAGAAGAAGACAATGATGTTGATGTGATAGATCCCTGATACATAGAGAAAATTGAAGTCCTCCTAATTCCAAAGTTTGACTAGAAGGAATTAGAAGGGGATGATTTGTACAAGAAAATGAATAAGGTGATTGAGAGAATGAAAGCATGGTTGTCAAAGAAAAGAGTTCTAGAAGTCCCCTTGCAGTCAGCAAAGGAGAAAATAAAAACCAAGAGAAGGAGTGCAAAGAAAAAGCCTTCTATTTTAACTAGCTTAACTGTTGATCAACCTTGTGCAGGGAAAACTCAATCTGAAGTTGAACCTGTACCTAAACCAAATCCTGAACCTCAAGTTCAAGTTCAATATTAGCCCAGAATCATAGCCCGAGCGACCAGATCAAGTTAGAGGGTAAAGGAAAAGAACAAAGGTAGAAAATCATTCCTAGTGTTGCTACAGGTTTGGGTTCATCAACTCCTAATCTGAAGATAGTTTTAGTGAAAGACCACACATTACCCAAAATGGCTGATGATCATCACATATGAGAGGAAGTAGAAATCACTCCCAAAGATTCGCTAGCCTTGTTATGTGACTATGATACCAGGAAGAAGTCCTATGCTGCTCCACTAAAGCTAGAGACCCCAGTGGCTAAGAAAAGGAATTTGGTTCCTTTATCAGTACCAATAGATGATGTGGTCAGTAGGTATCTAGGAAAAACCTCTAAAGTGAAGAAAATGAAGATGGATTCAAGGATTGATTTTGATGAGGATAGTGGCCATTGGGTAGCAGAAATTGCCAAGCCCAAAGAAGACAAATTTCAGGGAGAGGCTTCACCCCAAGACTTTTAGGTATCTAAGGTGGATTTAGGGAAAGATACCAGAGCTGCGGACATGAGATTTTTTGAGGTGTCTAGTAAGAAAATCACTAGAAAAATTTGGAAGGATGCGAAGGATAGGCAAGAAATGAAAGAAGCCATGAAGAACATGGCTCAATATATAAATGTCATTCGGCATCCTGAGCCATTCCCTCTCAATGAAATGCCTACTTCCATCGACATGATGTCCCCTGATAGTCAGCATTTTCCTGATAAGCTTTAGAGAAGCAAGGTGGTGAGTAAGACATTTGATGCTTGGGTGGATCATGTGAAAATGGAGATTGTTAAGCAATTAAGTCTTATGGATCAAGCTCACATCAAAGGAGGTAATCAGGTAAAAGAAATAGAAGCCAACATCAAGGAATGGGAATTGGATAAAACTACTAGGACCAAACATCTACATTAGATGGACAAAAATGAAGAATATGGCTTACAAAAGTTCCTCATGGAAAAACCAGTTCTTGGACTAAATGATACAGTCCTCTATGTCATTAAAGAATGCATTGAATGGAGGAATGAGGCCATAATAATGGGGAGTTCTAAGATAAGGGATCTCATAAAAGGACTGAAAATAATTGAGGAAATCATTTTGAATGATATGAAATGGATTTGCGAATGATGTCAAGAAGAAAAAGAAGTGTCCGGCAAACTAGTTGAACAGATACTTAAAGAGGTTGATGCATGGTTTGACGAGCTTAAGAATATGAAGGCTCCTAGAGATTAACATTTCACAAGAATTGTTCGGATGGAATTCATGATGATCCTCCAGTGGGATCATTTGGATATGCACTCAGCCAAGATGTTTGAGACTAAAAGAGAGAGGGAAGTCTGGAGGTAGAGAATTGACTTGATCAGTTTGCCACATCAACCAGTCATATCTACACTTACAGTCACGTTGAAGGATTGGAAGGTAGCGTGTCTCTCAATAGCTTCAATTTCTTAACCGCCTGAGACACTTGGTGGGCCTAGGAAGGCTTCTTTTGTTCGAAATTTGGTTTTGATGCTTTAATCCTTAGGATAGTTATTAAGTCTAGTCATTTTTATTTTTCAAGATAGTTTTTACTAAGTTATGCAAGTTTTGAATGGCTATTTAAGCAAAAAACTTTAAATTGATCTGGGTTTGGCTCTCTTAGATTTTTGGAACTATTTTCATAAAGTCTATGTTTTAAAACTTTCTAAAACTATATATAGTAGAAATATATACTATCATGTGGTTTTATATATGTGATTAAGCTTTTGGAAGGGTAAATACTATTGTTTATTTGAGTGTGATCTATTTTCTTATGGAAATGAATTGCATTTGAAAAGGCTTAACTATCATGTTAGTTAATTTTATGTTTGAAACAATAGAGAGAATAGTGGAATCATTCAGTTTTAAATAGTGAATCTTTTGATTATATCAGAATTTAATGTTCTCTTACCTTGCACATTCTTTTCATAGTGATGGAATGAGTGTTTTTCCTTATGTGTTTTCCGGTTAAAAGCACACATGTTGTTTATTTATTTTGTCAAATAAAATCTTATTGAAAATCCACTAGCAAGGAGCTGCACCTTGTGAATTTGCAGAGAGTTGGTTTTGTTTTAACAACTTAGTTGTTAGCATTGTGTTCATTGTTTTCTTCTCTTCATTCTTTAAGGAAGCAGGAAGTTAATTTAAAGAAGAGGAAAAACCGTATGCTAACAATAACTTGATTCTTCATGATTCCACTCCTACTATGGAGAAAAACTCTTCTCACTCATCTCATGATGAGGATGATGCTTTAAGAGTTCCTCCTGAAGAAGTCCAAAATCTTTCCACTTAACTTGATAAAATGGGTAATTGGCTTCTTCAAGAGAACCATAATCAAGATTCCATTCAAGCTACAAAGGCTCTTAAGAAAGTTCTTCATGATAGTGATCAAGGTGTTAACCTCTTGCATGGTATTACTCACCTTGTGCATTCAAATGTTAAACCTTTATCTCAAGAAGCTAAAGATTTAGGATTGATTCCTCCTATCACTGGTGTTGAACTTCCTTCTAATCCTTTACCTAGTATTCCTTCCTATACTCCTTCTTTGGTAACTATGATGATTCCCTTTGTTCCTATGAGTTCTCCTTCCTACAACACAACCTTCATATCATAATGTTCCTTTTACTTATTCCAATCTACTTCCAACTGTAGTTCCTAGTGTTCCTCTAGTTGTGTCTTCTATTCCTGTAGCTTCTTACACTTTACCTAGTGTGTCTAATGTTGCTACTCCTATTTCCTCTAATGATTTAACAATCATCAGTTTGGCTCAAACTATGTCATCCTTACAACAACAACTTGCTTCCTTAACTCAAGACAAGTTTAGTATCCCTACATGTGACATGGGAAGTCCTTTGTCCTTGGATATTATTCATACTCTTGTTCCTCGGCAAGGTGAGATGCCTTGTCTTGAGAATTATAGTGGAAAAGGAGATCTTATTCATCATGTTAAAACATTCCAAATCCTTTGTAGTGGTAATGCTCATGACCATAGGATTTTAGCTAAAATGTTTGCTAGAACCTTCCATGACAAGGCCTTACAATGGTATTGTTTCTTGCTTCCTTATTCCATTTATTCCTTTCCAAAACTTGCTAATGCCTTTATTCAACAATTTCAAAACAACATCAGCCCACAAGTGTCTTTGACTGATTTAATGCATTGTAAACAAAGCGCTAAAGAAAAATTAACTAAATTTATTGGTAGATTTAAGCATTTGCATGCTCAGATTTCCTATCCTATTCTTGATATTGATATTCAACATGTGTTTATTTTAATTTTGCAAAAGGATATTAGAGATAAGATTCTTCTTACTAAATTTACCTATTTTCAACAACTTTGTGCAGCACTTCATCATTATCAATTACAAGTGAGTCAATTTGAGAGAAACACTCCAATGGCTCTTGTTCTAGTTGATAAGAGTGATGCTGCTCCTAATCCAAACAAATTTAAAAAATTCAACAACTATGTCAAGATAAACAAACAAGCGAATGCAGTTGTTGATCAAGTTGTTGTTGCATCTCACAATGCCACTTCTACATCCACTACTTTTTGATTAAATTGTACATTTACTCCTCTTTCCAAACCTTTACATACTATTATGAATAGGTTGTTAGCTGCTAAATTTATGATTACTTTACCTCCTATTTGACCTCTTTTACCTATTGTGATTTCCTCTAAATCTTTTGATCAAAATTCTTTTTGTCAATATCATCGTCAAAATGGTCATGATATTGAGAAATGTTATTCTTTAAAACATAAGGTTCAAGACTTAATTGACTCTAATGCCTTATCTGTTGATAATTTTAATGGTAGTGGAAATAAACCTATCTCTCCTCCTAATCAAAAACTTCAAATCTATATGAATCCTTTACCTACGGATGATACTAATACAATTGCTCAACCATCTGCTATGGAAATTGTGTATGATTCAAAGATGGATGATCTTAATCATGTTGTTAATCAAGTGGAGCATGTTGGTCAATTTGTATCTCCACCTCAACGTCAACCTCAACCTCAACCTCAGATTCAACCTCAACCTCAATCTCAACCTCAACCAAAACTTAAACCTAAATGGAAAAATCAATCTAAACCTTGACAACAACCTAAGAATAAAAGACCTTAGGAACTTTTGATTACCTTTGATGACTCTAAGACTATTAAAGCTTCTAATGGTCCCCTTTACATTGCTGCTAGGATTTCTTAGATACCTACTCGTGGTTGTCTCGTCGATCCTACATGCTTAGTTAATGTTATTACTCAAGAAAATCTTTTTATGAAAATCTTACAATGTGGCTTTTATGATACATTGGATGTGCGGATTCAAACTTGTAATGGTTTTCTTTATCCATCATTTGGTTCTATTACTTTACTGGTTGAACTTTGTGGAAAAATTATGAACACTACCTTTGTTGTGGTTCCTACTTTCTATCAATTTCAAGTTAAGCTAGGTTTTCCTTGGTTGAATGCCATGCATGTTGTTGCTTCACCTATCCATAAGTTGTTGATGTTTGTAGCATCGATTAGATAAATAATACCAACTATATGATTAGTATGAGAAATGATATATATATATATATATATATATATATATATATATATATATATATATATATATATATATATATATATATATATATATATATATATATATATATATATATATATATATATATATATATATATATATATATATATATATATAAAGTTAGATTATAATTATTCCCATTATAACTAAATAGTTAAATTGATAAAATAAATTAATGAATAGGCATGTCCCATGAAGGGACATGCCTATTCATTAATTTATTTTATCAATTTAACTATTTAGTTATAATGGGAATAATTATAATCTAACTTTATATATATATATATATATATATATATATATATATATATATATATATATATATATATATATATATATATATATATATATATATATATATATATATATATATATATATATATATATATATATATATATATATAAAGTTAGATTATAATTATTCCCATTATAACTAAATAGTTAAATTGATAAAATAAATTAATGAATAGGCATGTCCCATGAAGGGACATGTCTCTTCTTGTCCTTTTCATGTATAAATACAAAGAGATCGATGCATTTGGAAAATACAGACAACATAGTAGTGTGATTACATTTGCAATCGATCTTTGGAATTTAACATGGTATCAGAGCCAGACTGCAGATCTGAGAAAGAATAAAAAGAATATGAAAGATTATTGTCACTGATATTAAGAATGTTGAATAATAAATGTGAATATTTGTTTGGAGACCACTATATCAGCTTCGAAAATATAATTGTTCATTTTAATCTAAATCTGTGATGATAAACTCTACTATTAGGAGATAACTCAATTTTGGTAGAGGCTCCTTATATATATGATAGCAGTATATGCTTTACCACCACATTCATTAGCAGTCACCTTGATTAAGGTATTGATGATGAATTGTTTTTTACTAGATAATTATCGCAAGGATACCCATCACATACAAATTAGAGACATTCATAATTATCAGGTCAAGCTCTGTTACAACATTAGCAATCAGTGATTGGCATATCTGGTCTAATTATACCAAATCAGTCTAGATGGACCCTAAGTTTACAATAAGAGTGAACCATAAATGACACTCTGATGAGTCTTGGGGTGCACAACGTGATGATGCAAAACAATACTTGGATAGTCATTTGAATACCAGTGGCAGATGTCTACAAAGTAAATTGACTATTGATTAAAAGATAATGTAGGGCCAATCATCATTGGTGGAAACATTAAGATTAGTACTAGAGAGTATACATTGAATCACAAAGATAAGCGCCATTTAAACATAATCTATAATAATTGGGAGGGATTTGTCATTGCAAAATCATCAATGATTATAGGCGCATAAACAATCTCCTAAAGACAATGGTTATATCATTACAACTAACAAGTTGAGTATGGAGAGAGGTCCTGAATTCAAAGCAAAGTGCTTGCTCTTGTCGAAGATTTGTGTGTTTCTCATGACTTGAGTTAGAGAACTTATAAGCACACTATATCCTATAATGTTCAAAGTATATAGAAATGAAGATTATTGTTCAAAGGGTGTGCATCTATGTTAGTGGGACAATTGAAGAATACTCTTTAACTACATGAGATTAGTATTATCCTTTAAATTCAATTTCTAAGTATTGTTTTTCTAATTTCTTATTTGTATTTTTATACATCTATAAGAGCTTATTGTCTTGATCTTTTGTAAGATTTCTCTTGCAGGAAAAGGAGAATTGACATCAGATTTAAAAGAATTCTAATGATCCATTAGAAGCATCATTGATGAGGAGATCATATGATTGATATTCAAAGGGAGCGGATGGTTCAGTCAACTTGTGACAATCTTGATCATATTGATTAAGAGGGAGTTCACTATTGAAGGTGAAACACCTCTGAGATAAACTTGATATAATTGATTATTATATTAATGAATCATGAATGTTTTTAATGCACCTTCCCCTGTGTAAATCATGAGGAAGTGATGAATTCCAAATGATTATCACTTGTATTTGTAAAAGTTATTGGAAGGTGACGATCTTACAACAACTTGATCTTCTATTGTGATAGACATCTTGTGATGGCTGAAACAGATCATAATAGATGATTTTAATGTTCTTATGGTAAGTGCACATTACCTATGAACATTTGTTGAGTACTTGGTGGACATCATGAGACTTGATGTTGGTAGGGCATTACTCTGAGCATTTGGTGAATATCATGCGACTTGATATTCTGTAGGCCAATGCTCCCGATATCATGAGATGATATCTTTATAAACTATTGAGTACTTGGTGGACATCATGAGACTTGATGTTGGTAGGCCATTACTCTGAGAACTTGGTGAATATCATGTGACTTGATATTCTGTAGGCCAATGCTTTTGATATCATGAGATGATATCTTTATAAACTATTGAGTACTTGGTGGACATCATGAGACTTGATGTTGGTAGGCCATTACTCTAAGTATTTGGAGAATATCATGTGACTTGATATTCTATGACAAATACTCTCAATATCACAAGATGACATTTTTCATGAGTTATGGTGAATATCATGAGACTTGATATTCTTGATTAGACCATATCTTTGATATCATATTGAGGTGATATCTAAAATAATCTTTCAAAATTAACCTTGTGTTTCTCTCTTGGATTGACCTATTTATCCTCCCTAGCTAAGAGGGAGTGTTGATATTTGTAACATCGATCAGATAAATAATACCAACTGTATGATTATTATGAGAAATTAATTATATATATATATATATATAAAGTTAGATTATAATTATTCCCATTATAACTAAATAATTAAATTGATAAAATAAATTAATGAATAGGCATGTCCCATGAAGGGACATGTCTCTTCTTGTCCTTGTCATGTATAAATACAAAGAGAATACAAAGAGATCGATGCATTTGGAAAATACAGACAACATAGTAGTGTGATTACATTTGCAATCGATCTTTGGAATTTAACATAAGTGTCTTAAGTTCATTCATGATGAAGAAGTAAATATGATTAATCATAGTTTATATCAACCTTCTAGGCCTAGAGATTGTGTTTCTCTTGATTTCTTTTGGCCTTCATTACCTAATTCATGTCCTCTTCGACCTGATAATCTTTTTCATTCATATCAAGCCTATTAACATCGTAAGATTCTTGAATTAAACATCCCACCTATGGATCTTAATCACGGTCTTCTTCCTACACCTTCTATACCTCCTTTAACTATGGATTCTAGTTCCATTAATCAAGTTCCTTCTACTGAACCTATCAAAGATCTTTTGATTGTTTCTCCTATTGCTAATAATCCTATTGATCTTCCTAAAGAACCTGTGAAGGATCCTGTGATTGTTCCTCCTTGTTCTCAACCTATTTAAAATAAATTAAAACATAATCAATCTACTAATGAACATCATAAAAATTTCTGTGCTCATGCTAAAGCTCATAATTATTTTCTTCAAAGATCTCTACCTTCTTCGGATAAACCTATGCATGATGTGTTAGAAGAAGTTGTTACTAATAATGATGTCCACATGCATGGTTATGATGATTCTATTCATATCTTAGATCCTATTTTGATTAATTTGGATGAAGAAGATACTCTTGATGATACTGATGATGTTAATGATGAATATGAGACTATTGAAATTGACATTGATTTACCTAAAATGCTTTCATCATAATTAACTCTTGCACCTAGTGTCAAATATTGTGATTCTCAAGAGGATCCTTGTTTGGAACTAGCTATCATTTCTACTATGTTGGATATAGTCCCTCTTATGAGTTCCCCACCTTCCCTAAATGATATACAACAAGATGGGGAGAGTAGGTGGCATGCTTGATCAACTTGTCCTTCATGGTAGCTTTGTTGTGTGTTTTCCTAGTGTGCTATGTTTATCCCGTGATGTGTTTGCTAAATGTTGTTAGATTATTTTATATGATCCTTGTTACTAAGTTAGTGCAAGGTGATGAAGGAATCAAAACTATTGTTCAAATTCTTCTATATGTATCTCTATTCTTCTATACATTGTTTAATGTATGTTGTAATTGTGCCATTGCTCGTAAATGTTTCCTTGTGTAATCTGCTTGGATTCAAGATATGGTAGCACTAAATTCTTTTTGGTCTCCATGTCATGGTCAGAAAAGATTCTCCTTCATATTTCTTAGGTGATCTTTCCTCCTTTGTGATCGTAATTATACTTTCTTTGGGGAATGATGTCAATTCATTTGCAATAATATCATATATATATTATCTTATGATCATACTGATCCCATGGTAGGTAGATCCCTTATATGTTCTCTATATGTTTCTATGATATTTCCCTTGATTTGTCTTTGTTTGGGGGTATCTCGACATGGAAATGTAATTAGTAGAGTTGTTTATGTTTCTGTTAAAGACATTGCTCCTGTTAAAGTGTCAGCAATGAATTTAACATGGGGGCATACACTCTACTCACCTATTGTACACACACACTTTTTGATAGACAAATTTTTTTCAAGATACTTTTCTCCCTTTTTGGATTAGTAACTAATCCTCAAAGCATGGATTTATATTTTAGGATCTCTTGATCCCTCTAGTTTCAAATATACATATATTTTGATCCCTTAAGGTTGGAGGTGTCCTTAAGATTGGATCTCTTTATTATTTTTTGGTTTTATTTTTATGGAATAGAATAATCCTAAGGATGAATCCTTGATGGGTTGACTAGTGAGTAGCCACATTCACTAGGTGGTTCAATTCCATCTTTCCAGTTATGTTAGTCTCTTGTGTGGTTCACAATGAGACATAAGTTCTCATTGGGCAAGATAATCACACCTTATTTCTCTCTCTAGAGATGTCTCTCTTATTGTGATCTAGGAGTTGATAAAGACTTGAGTCCCTATGGGCTTGAGGTTTCTCTTTGTCCCTTGGATTATGATAAGATTATCTTTTCATTTTGATCTCCTTTACCAAGAGTTTTCATCGAGTCCATACTCTTGCTAAAGTGGGGGCTTAATGTATCATCATAAAATGGAAGCACTTCCATGATAAGAGCATTTAGACCTCTGATTAAGTGGTTTGGGGTCATGTTAAGCACCTTGATCATGTCTTTGCAAGTATTTGGCTTTCTCCCCACTTTCCACTTCATTACTGCTTCATTATAGGTGAAATTAGGGTTAGGATCTTGAGGATTCTCCTTAATTTCCCTCTTCCATGGCTTTATTTTATAGGTAGGACTTAGAAATAGGTCCTCCTAGCCTTCATTATAGTCATCACAGGATTTTATGCCCATCCTTGGCATTTTGTCCCATTCTAGTATCATTTATAGGTCTCCGAGCATCCCTTGGACCTCCTGTCCTGATTCTAGCTAGATCTCAGCCCACAGGGTCAAAATTGAGGTTGATCCTGATCAGGTTAGGATCAAGCTCGAACCTGACTAGGTTAGGATCAAGCTTGAACCTAACTAGGTCAATTCCAAGCTCAATTTTTCCCCTATTCAAAATTTAATTTTCCTTAATTTTTGCCTATCAGGTTTTTGGGATATTTGTTTTCCCACCTCCCAGGTTGACCATTTCAGGTTTCAAAATGGTAAATCCTTAAATTTCATTTAATCTAGGTATATTATCTAAATTTTAGGACCTAATTGGGATTTAATTCTTCAAGGTGGCCCTTCTAGAGGATTGTGCCCTAGTTCACTATAAAAGGAGGCCTTCCTCTCTCATTTTCTCAATCAAGTTTTTACATACACTCTCATCAAGCAATCTCTTAAGCTCTCAAGTGAAAGAAAGAATTCAAGAATTTAAGAAAGCCTTCTAGCATTCAAGTGTTCAAGCATTCATCCATTAAGGATATCCATTGTAGCCATTGAAGGATTCAATCTCTTTGGAGCCCCCTTGAAGATTCATCCTTCTACATTCATCCAAGCCTTCTCATATGCAAAGATCAAGTCAAGATTAGTGTTGAAGATCAAATTCCATTGATTGGAAATGTCCTACATTCATTATACATCCATTGAAGCACTCCTATTTGTGGATTTGAGGATTCAAATCATCTACAAGGACTTCAACATAAGCGAGGTGATTTATTTCAATTACTTTGTTTATGCACACTACATTTCAATTCAATTTCAAGGTTAATTCCTAAATTAAGGTTTGACCAAGGCAAACCCCCCATACAAAAAAAACCCCCATTTTCTTGTAGGTACAGGTGTGGGATTTTAGATCTAAGAGCAAATTTGGGTACCCTTTTCGGTGAACTTTTGAGATCTGAGAACACAGTCAGAATCGACCTTCAAATAAAAAATCTAGCCATTGACCTTTTATGAGGGTCAAATTTGATCTGAGCTCATCTTTAAAAAAGATTTTTGGGTTTTCCTCATCTCAACATTTTCAGTCCAAAATAGGTTGCAAAATTGCCTGAAAGTGCACATAGACATCAAAAATCAGCATTTTCTAGATCTGCCCTAATTCAAGGTTAGTATTTATATTTCAATTATTTCAAGTTCTAAACACTTCAATTCAACCATAGGGAAAAATAGCATTTCTCTCTCTCTCTTTCATATTCCTCATAGATTTATTTGATTGTGCATTAGCCTTTTGGTTGATCAAATTAGATCTCTCCTTTGGGAATTTGGATTTGGGAGTGGATCTCATATTTCCCCCATACACATACATCAATTACACATTTAAATAGGTGTGATGCCATTACACATTATAAATAGAGGTGATTCAATATTTTATCTATTCACCTTAAAACCTGAGAACTTGATTGATTGGATTAGTGAACATGAAGATTTCTTTGAGCTGGAAGAAATTGAAGATCCTCTTTGGGTGAGATTGACATAGACTAAGTTGAAAGGACATGCTCCTCTTTGGTGGAAATAATTACAAAGAGATAGAGACGATGAAGGTGAAATGAAGATCAATCAGTGGAGGTTGATGGTGACTAAATTGAAAGATAAGTTCATACCGGTTGACTATAAGTTTAACTTGTTTATGAAGTTGTAGAATCTGAAACAAAAGGATTTGTCTATTGAAGATTATACTCAGGAATTCTACAAACTTACTATTTAGTCTAGACACTGAGAGATTGGTAAGGAAAAGGTAGCTCAATATGTGAATGGTTTGAGATTCAATATTCATGATGAGCTTGGTATGACAAAGATTGATTCTATTGAAGATGCTTATCAGTGGATTAACTTGTTTAGGACCTGATGCAAGTCTAGAGGTAAACTCTGTGATGTTATTGTTGATAGTGGTAGTACTAATAACCTTGTTGCTAAGGGCATGGTTCAAAAACTTAGTTTGAATAAGATGACACATCCATGTCCTTATAGGATTGGTTGGTTACAAGATGATCATGCTTTGGAAGTTAGAGAATAATGCTTCATTGATGTTGAGATTGGCTAGTATAAGGATCTTGTGCTATGTGATATTGTAAAGATGAATAGTTGTGATATATTTCTTAGTAGACCTTGGAAATATGATTGCAGAGCTATGTATGATTATGTCATAAATGTTTTTACTATCGAGAAGAATGACAAGAAGTCTTCCCTGATACCTTTGATGGATGCAATTCTTGGTAGGAAAAGCCTGATTATTAGTAGCTGAGTTGAGTTGGTGGATCCAAAGAAAATGAATGATTAGTTTGGAGAACTGTCCTACATGTTCTCTAGAAAAGACTTGAAGAGATAGAGAAAGCTAAAGTGGAAGAATATGCAAGCTAAAAAAGTGGAGAACTTGTATATAAAGAAATAGTTTGGGGCATAGGTGCTAAATCCTGGAAGATGTTCTTCTCACATATGAACATATTTTCAAACCTGTGGTGTTTGATGTAGGGGCATTCTTGGTCCTCAGTGAAACTACAAGGATGGTGTGTTATTTGGCGAGTGTTACTCAGTTGTAGCCTTAACCAATGGTCTTGATCATCGAAGGAATCTCGGTCACTAAAGGAACTCAGTAATCTCTAGTGCTTAGTGAAAGTGTTACTTGACAATGCCTGTGGTGCTTGGTCGACACTCATGCTTGATGATGCTTGGCTTGCTTGGTTATTTCACTGTTGCTCAGTTATTCTAGTTTACCGACTGGAGTTTTGTATGATTTGTTGGACCAACTTGGTTCATTCATTATTCGTAGGTATTATTTCAGGCTAACATGTTGGATTTAAATGTTTGTAAGGTGATTTGGAGCTAACTTGTATTGAATTTAATATTTATTAGGAAGAGTTAATATTTTCATTCAGCTGACTTGTGGCTAATGATTTAGTATTTAAAGGGGTGTTTGGGTAGTTGTTTAGGGGGATCATCATCATCACTTGACAAAGAGTTCTTAGTGGCATCAGTTTTGAGATGTGCTAAGATGGAGTTGGTGAAGTTGTCAAAAAGATCTTTCATGATCTTCTAGATCATATCACTATCTGATAAGTTGTAATTGTAGAGCTAGTGGTTGAGGCTTGGAGACAAGGAGATTGCTTGGTGGCTTGCGAGCACAAGTTTGGATCTACCTTAGGGTTTCCATTAGTTTATGATTATTGTCAAAGCTGAGCTAGCTAGGATTGTATTGGATCTATGAGTAGATATTGAAGAATTACTTATGATTGTTGTTGGCCCTAATCTAGAAGGCCTTACAGTCGGGCATGTTAATGAAAATTAAGTTGAAATCAAGTTTTGTATTGTGTTTTCTGCTATGTAATTCTAAAGTTGCAAGGCTGGACTATCCTTCATTAGAATCTCTCACCTTAGTTTGCGTTAGGTGGTTTCCCCTAGTGTGTCTGATGTATGGGCATTAGGTAGGGGTATTCTTGGTCCTCGGTGAAACTGGATGGATGATGTGTGATTTGGTCGGTGTTACTCAGTTGTAGCCTTAACTAACGGTCTTGGTCATTGAAGGAAGCTCAATTGCTAAAGAAACTTGATAATCTCTGGTGCTCAATGAAAGTGTTACTCAATGATGCATACAATGCTCGGTCAACACTAGTGCTCAACGATGCTTAGCTTGCTTGGTTATTTCATTATTGATTGATTATTCTAGTTTAGTGACTAGAGTTCTGTATGATTTGTTAGGCTGACTTGGTGCACTTATTATTGGTATCTATTATTTCAGGCTGACGGGTATGTGCAAGATCATGAGGGGCCAAACTATGCCCCTAAGTGGCAATGAAAAATCAGCAAATCAGGGTTAGTGAACTTGACGTGAAAATTTCAACTAGCTACGAACCTAATATCAAAAATTTGTAACAATAGAATCTATAGAAAATTGAATGTAGTTTCTAAAATACTATGCCTTTTTTGAGAAAAAGTTAGTATGATTGGTGAAAAGTAAAGATTTCAATGCAGGAGTACAAAAATTTTAGGAAAAAAATAAGAAGTAGGTGTATGTCTGACCACCTTAATCACAATCAAATGATAATATTTTATTATAAGATTTTATATATAAGTAGTAGACTCATGCTCGGATGTGATGCATATTTTTTTATAATTTTATTCCAAAAAAATAATTAAGTATGAATTTTTTGCTACAACATTTTCAAAATAAAAAAACTCCCGTGTCTGACCACCTTAACTCATTCAAAACTTTACAAAAAAATTTAAAAAAAAATTTCCTTATAGTAGGTGAAGCATAGAATGTGACGCATTTTTTATATTTCAAAAATGTTATACCATCTAAAAGTTATAGTCATTTTTAAATCAGTATATAAATCAGCACTTTAGAGTTAGCTCAATTAGAAAATAACTAATAATTACTTACCGAATTCAAAATTTGACAACAATTATATCGATAGAAAGATGATAATCTCCTTAAGATACCCTTTTCATTTTATCAAATTCAGGTGAAAAAAAAGTTGTCAGCTACATTGTCAAAGTTTTGAATTGACATCGCCACTTTTTGGCCCCTCATGATCTTGCACATACCCTGACATGTTGGATATAAATGTTTGTAAGGTGATTTGGAGCTGACTTGTATCGCATTTAATATTTGTTAGGAAGAGTTAATGTTTTCATCTAGCTGACTTGTGGCTGATGATTTAGTATTTAAAGGGGTGTTTGGATAGTTGTTTAGGGGGATCATCATCATCACTTAGCAGAGAGTTCTTAGTGACATTAGTTTTTAGATGTGCTAAGCTGGATTTGGTGAAGTTGTGGAAAAGATCTTGCATAATCTTGTAGATCATATTACTATATGATAAATTATAATTGGAGACCTAGTGGTTGAGGCTTGGAGACAAGGAGATTTCTTGGTGGATTGTGAGCACAAGTTTAGATCTTCCCTAGGGTTTCCATCATTTGCTGATTATTGTCAAAGTTGGGCTAGCTAGGATTGTATTGGATTTGTGCATAGATCTTGAAGAATTACTTCTGATTGTAATTGGCCCTAGCTTGGAAGGCCTTACAGTCAAGAATGTTATTGAAAATTAAGTTGAAATTAAGTGTTGTATTGTGTTTTCTATTGTTTAGTTATGAAGCTAGAAGGTTGGACTATCCTTCATTAGATTCTCTCACCTTGGTCAGCATCACAAGGATAGTGAAAGATCAAGTGGCAGATAACAAGAAGTTAAGGGCAACATTGGAACAAAAGGATAATTAAAATAATGAGAATGATAGGATGATGAGAGCTATGATCGAGAGAATCTAGGAATTAGAGAAAAGAGATAGAAGCAGCATATAGGATAAGGAGATAGAAGTATAATAAGAAGAGATACCCCAAGAAGAAGAAAGATTAGATCCTGAAGATCTAAGGATGGCTAGGTTTACAAAAGCCATAAACAGTGGAGATACAAGGGAAAGAGAAGATTTTCCTCTGTATAGAGGGAAAATGCATGATGAGGAGTTGATTGATTGGTTTAGTGCAGTTGAGAATCTTTGAATGTGAAGATGTTAAAGAGGGACAAAAGGTAAAGATTGCAAATTCAAGTTTGAAGGGACACATTCTACTATGGTGTGATTGTGTTCAAGAAGATAGATGTGTGTGTGTGAAAATTGTAACTGATCTATAGACACAACACTCAGTAAAACATTAGAGGTTAGCTAAAATCAAAATCATGCAAAATTGAAAGCTATCTAACCAAGTGATTTACTGCCTTCTAATAGGTGCGAGATTAATGTTCTCAGATTATTATCGAGATCAGTGACCTAGACGACACCTAAATGAAGGATTTGAATGCAATTATAGATATGGAATAAATGCAATTAATCTATATTTTTGATATTTTCTATGCAATAAGAATGATAAAAACTGATATGATATGAATGCTATTGAAAACTGATATGCTATGCTAATCTAGAAATGATATGAAATATGAATGCAAAAATAAGATTGATCTCACAAAGATGTCGATTCGCAAGAGCTTTGATTCTTCAATTCCAATTCTCCAGTGTGATTGTGCAAAATATGAGATGATTTGTGAAGAGCTAAAGCCTTAATTTATAGAAATCTAGGGCTTTGGAGGTGCATGGATAAAAGCCATAAATCACTCAAATAAACTCAACTTGATTTTTGAGTTATCTGATCATGAAAGATAGTTAATTCTCAAAATCATGCAAAAATAGCTTTTTAACTCAAATTAGAGTTTAAATCAGCTTTTTGAACTCCAAAAGGATGTTGAGTTCCAAAAAGTCAATAACTTGCATTGATTTTCTGATTTGGAGTTTAACTGTTTCTTTTGAATATGCATAATAATTAAGAATTAAATAAATAAATAAAGTGATTTATCCTCAACTCAACTGATTTTTGAAACTAAATAATTAATTTATGGGTTAATTAACTATTTAATCAAACTTTTATTAAAAATTATATTATTAAATAATGACAACATGCTTAATTAATTAAATAAGAATTTAATCAATTAAAGATAGGAATATTGGATTTATTGTCAAAATTAAATAATACAATTAATAATAGATAGAATTAAATTTAATTACATAATTAAGTGGCAAATATTAAATCTAATTAATTAAATATGAAAATATTCAATTAATCAAACTTTAGGATAAATATGATTTATTGCCAAATAATTATAAAATTAAAGATAATTAAGATAATTAGGAATATTACTAGGAATATTCCCCGATGCAAAATTTAAGATAATCAATTAGATTTGATGATGTTTAGATGTGCCTTAGATTAGGACTTTGATGTCGATTTTGTTCGATTTGTCGATGTAGGAGGTTAATGAACTTATAGCCCATTTTTGGGGTATTACATTTTGCCCCTCTTTGAATTACTGTGCGAAGCGTAGTGGTTCAAAGATAGTCTGTGTTTGATAAAGATATGAAACTGATTCAAAAGATAAACCGATCTCAAGATAGAAACCGATTGAAAGATATTGAGATAGGAGTTGATTGATATTGAATTGATATGGAGATAATAGGTCTTAAATGACCAAAGATAATGTTCACTGTAGCAGCAAATGAACCTATGATTGCGAAAAAGTGTGAAAATGCCTGATTCCAAACCTTAGGATTGATAAGAAGTGAGTGACCCGTTCTAGACTCGATTGTCTTAGCAGAACTAGCAAGTATCACATCCAAATCCTTCAGTTGCCGAAGAACCAAGGAAAGAACACTATGATCTGATGGTTGCAAAAACTGATACAGTTTACAAGATTGAGAGAATACCAGATTGATATGGATCGATGAATCTGATATGCCCCAAGTGATGATAGATTTGCCCCGAGCGATGAGGACTTTTGATGAATCAGTGACTAGACGTGATTGTTGTCTTGATCACTGATGAAAGATATTGATAGATTTGATCGATAGAATTTGATTTACAGACTTTGAATGATGTGCAATACCATGCCCCCTTCGGGATTAAAATTGAAATCTGACAAGAAAAGTCAGCGTTATAGTTTAGAAGCATGTTAATTGATTTGAGAAGTGTGGTTATACACGTTCGAGAACGCATTCTACATCATTTGGAGGTCCTAGAGACCGAATTTGACTAGGTTTGACCGTGAGTTGACCATGGTTGACCAAGTTGAAATTTTGATAGTGTGATGTAAGATAATCAGTTAAGTTAAATACTAGATTTCTGTGGTGATTGAAGGTTGATTATGCAAGCAATTAATAATATGAATGATCTCAGATTTGAATTTTGATCACGAAAAAGGATTCTACTTGCTATTTCATTGGAGGAACCTTCGTGTGAGATTCAGCTCTTGTTAGACTGGAAGATGCGATTTGAAGAATCGTTTAAACATTGGAGTTCGTTTAATCATTGTGAGATCATGCAACATGCAAAATGAAATGAGACATGCAAAATGAAATGCAACCTAAGACCGAGGACCTAGTCACTGATCATATGTCGATTTGTTATCATCATTGAACTTTTAGGTAACCGGATAAATCAATACAATGCCCACTAGCTATGAAACCATAGACATATGAATATCAATTTGTATGCGCAAGAATCAATACAACACCCACTGGCTAGGCAACCATGGACATATGAATATTGACTTTATTTTCAAAATGTTGGATTAAATATAAGCATCAAGGCACAAGCGCTAGGATGACCTGAATATCATGTCCATTTTGATATAGCAATTTGTACAAGCATCAAAACATAAACGTTGTGATAACCTGAGTACGCCTTGCGTTACAAACACATCAAACAGTCAAGAGATCATTCTAAATCCAATGTGAATTACCCGTAGTGACCCTTTATCGTTCACATCCTTAGGCAAGATTGCGTTCACAGTAGGAGAAAGAACTTACTCAAAAAGACAATAGTTAGATCAAACTTCCTTGAATTGTCTGGGTATCAATGGTCGAGGTACGCATGGCCATCCAATTTGAGATAGAGGCTCTTATAGTCAGACACCATTTCAATCTAAAATTTTCAAAGCTGTTAGATTTTCACATACAAGCAGAAGACAAAGAAAAGATTATGCCCCCAGTCATCACTCTCTAAATCCTATAAAAGACATCATCGAAGAGCTCGAAGGGACACAATATGCAAAAATCTCAATGCGAATCAGTAAGCATACAAGGAGATAAAAGCATGTAAAAAGAACAGATTGTTTCAGTTGAGTTTTGATGTTTGATTGTTGTTGATGCAAAATCCTTGCTGGAGACGAGATAGACTAACTGACTCAACATGAAGCTTCAAAGGACTCTGAGTGGATATGACACGTCTAAGATACATTGGAGGCCATAGGATATGACATTGATTGCCCCCAAATGTGAACATTGATAGGATACAGACGCTTGAGCTGATTGGTGTACAGACCGACTTATTGAAAACTGGATATGCAGAAACAAACCGGGAGATATGTACAAACTAAAGCAAGACTGAAAGCTGGGAAAGACCAAGATTGTGCTGATAGATGGAGCATTTTGGAACAAGTGGCGCCTGTTTGCCAGGTTTTCACCATCTTGGTAGAGATTCTATTTTTGCTACCAAGGCGTCTGTTTCCAGGTTTTCACCAAGGCACTTTTTTTTTCTTTTTTTCATTTTTTTGTATTTTTCATTTTTTCAATTTTTTTGTACTTTGATATTTTTTGATTTTTTTTGTACTTTTGATATTTTTTTATTTTTTTGTACTTTTGATATTTTTTTATTTTTTTGTGAATCATCAAGGCGCCTATTGCTAGGTTTTCACCAAGATGTTCATTTTTTCAGGACTTTTCCGATTTTTAAGATTTTTTTTCAGGACATTTACCAAGCACTGAATGCCTTAGGCATATAATTTCTTTAGATGGAGAACGTTGATTGGTTCTCGAAGCTGTTCTCCTTCAGTTTTTGAGAGTTGATAGGCACCAGAGCCAAAAGTAGCAGTGATTACAAAGGGACCCAGCCAATTGGGTTCGAACTTCCCCTTGCGTTCTCGATGTGATTGATTTTTAGGATTTTCTCTCAACACTAGATCGCCAACCTGAAATTCTCTATGTCTGACTTTCTTGTTGTAGCCTCTAGACATTCTTTTCTGATACACTCTGAGATGATCATACGCTGCTTGTCTGCGCTCATCTAGTAGTTCAAGTTCTTGTAACCTAGACACCCTGTAGTCTTCATCAGTGACAAGTCCATGCATTCTAATTCTGAGTGATGGGATTTCAACCTCAATAGGCAGTACCGCTTCAGACCCATAAACTAAAGCAAAAGGTGTAGCCCCAATAGGTGTTGTGATACTTGTTTTGTAGGCCCATTCTGATACTTGTTCTGATACTAGTTCTGATACTGGTTCTGATACTGATTCTGATACTAATTCTGATAATTGTTCTGATACTAGTTCTGATACTGATTCTGATACTGAGTCTGATAATTGTTCTGATACTTGATATACTTGATAGCATCTTTTTCCATTGCAAACTCCCAAGCAAGATCATATCGTGCAGTCCCAATGTCTAGCAAGGTGGAGAACAAGAGGGATTAGCAAGCTGGTGGAAGAGATGGAAGATAAGAGAATGAAGGAAAATGAAGGGAAGAAATTCTCAAGGGGAAACTGCTCAAGAATACCCAAGCTAGGGAAAAATTGTCATGTAAAGCACATTTGGATAAGTAATGAAAGGCTAGCATAGGATAAGCACAAAATCATAATGCAAGAGTAGGAAATAATGCAATCCAAAGGAGTAGACATGTCAAGAGGCTTAATAGCATCGTGTTTTACTCTTTCTTTTTTTTTTTATTAGATCAAGACCAAAGGGGAAAAGGATAGCGATAGGTGAAAATGAATGGAGGAAGATGGATATGAAGGCTAAACATGGAAGGAATGAAAGCAAGATCACCATAAGATAGCTCACAAAATAGCCAAATATTCATGTATAGATCAACATTGTCAAGATCAAAGAGAGAAGATGGAATGGATGAAATATGTAGAAGAACTACGCATGATGCCTGATTGCTAGGTTTTCATCATGGTACTTATCCAAGGTGCCACAAGGAAGTGGTTTTCACCATAGGATGAATTTATTTCTCTTTACTTTTGCTACCAAGGTGCCTGTTTTCAGGTTTTCACCAAGGCACATTTTTAATTTTTTTATTTCTTTTATTTCTTTTTTTTTTTGGAAGAAGGCAAGCTTTTTAGATAATGCTCCTTGAAAGGATAAACCATGATATGCCAAGGAATCAAAATGATATGCTCAAAGATGCTAATAGGAAAAGGAAGATGGAAGAGGAAAATGGAGGATAAGGTTTTATGTAAAGCGAGTGAGGTTGGAAGATAGGAGGAATAGGCAAATGAGGAAAAATGATAGAAGGTAGAAGGATAATGCATGGAAGGATTGTGAAAGGGTAGGTGGAAAGGAAGGCAAGATCAACGTAAACACACACCTTGAAGGGTAGCTAGAGGGTGGAGGAAATGTGAATGAAGGAATACGTGAAGGAATATGGTGAATGGATAGCAGAGGTTGAGGTTTAGGCGCATGGAATGAAATAATATTTTTGGAGGGAAATGAAGTGGAAGCCTTTGGAAGCTTGAATGTCAATTTCACTTTTTGCTCAACACCAGACTCTTTCAAGAGAGACTTTGAAATCCATATAGTCATAGGCTTTTCATTTCTTTTTGGTAATTTGGAAAGAATATCTTTAATGATGGATTTTGGAACCCATACTTGTCTTGTAGTTTTTTTCTTAGATATCTCTTTTGACTTTATGCCTCCATGTCGATTAGAGAAGACATGGTGATCTTCTTTTTTTGATGGATTCTTGTATTGCTTCTTTTTCTTGTATTGAACATTCAAGTTACTTCCAAAAGACTTGGGATTTGTGGAAGAGGGAGGATATGATTGGTTTAGATGGGTGGGTGGATGAAAAGGATTCAAGGGTATGCATCTATGTTGATCTTGAGGAAAGATGGGAGATGGAGGTATGTAAGGACCCAAGATGGATGGCAAATTAGGAGAGTTAGGAGGGGAAAGTGAAGGGACATAAGGACCCAAGATGGAAGGAAGGTGTGAAGATCTTTGTAGTGGTGGAAGAGGTCCAAGGGTAGAAGTGGAAGATGCAAAAGGATAATCAATAAGTTCATCAGCATCTATATGACAACCAAGGATATCAACATCTTTAGAGTGAGCATTAGGATCTTCAATAGAATTATGGACATCTTGAATATGAGCACCTTCTTTGATAGAATTGTTCAAAGCTTGCAAAGACTTAGGAAGAGTAGAAAGTGAAAGTGAACATGGAGTGGTAGAACAAGAAGATGGAAGACTTTGATCTTGACAAGGATCTTTGGATAGCACAAGCACATAATTTTTCTTTTGATTTTCAATAGGCTTAACATTGGAAGGAACACTATTTTTACCAACCTTAATGGAAGTATCATCTTTGGAAAGTGCAAGTGTAGTAAGGTTATTTTGATTGTCAATAAGCTCAACAGTGTAAGTAGTAGCTTGATCTTGCTTAGGTGAAGACTTAAGACATGGTGGAATGCATGAAAAAGGGGGTACAGGATCAAAAGAACCCTGAGGTAGATAAGAGACATTGGGAAAAGGAGTGGATGACATGGAGGGTTCTTGATCTTGATCTTTCTTTATGTTCTTTTCTTTATCATTTTTAGAGTCCTCTTGACATGGAGCCACTTCTAAGGACAAGGAAGCATGTTGGGATTGTATGGATGACTTTGGAAGAGATGGTGGAGGACTAGCTGAAGTAGGGATTATAGCATATGAAGGCTTAGGCTCTTTAGATTTATCATTATTGAAAGTCTTTGCAGCCAAGTGAAGGTTAGCTTGAGTTTCTTTAAGAGGTAGCCCTGGGGGATAACTATAGGGAACTACATGAAAAGTATCAGGGCTTGTGTCAGATGAAGGTTTGGTGAAAGATTTGAAAGAATCGTAAGCTTTAGGAAATGTATGGGTATTGGAGGAAGTAGGGGATGGAAGGGAACCATCACAAGACAAAGGTCCAACATTAACATGATCTTGCTTGAGAGTGTAATCTTTATTTTCAGCCTGAGAGTTCTTAGAGGAGAGATCCTTATAGTATGCATGTTTATAATCAGCATGGTAAACTTTCTCTTCCGCAAGTGAAATAGATGGATCATCTAGGTATTGTGCATAGAAATAATCAAAGTCTCTTTCATAATCAGAATCATATGGATCACCCTCACGATCTATCCAATGTGACGGCCCATTTGTAGTAAGCAAGAATGGACGATGAGGAGGACTCTTAGGAATAGAGGTGTCATAGGTATCATTACATTGTCTGTCATCATAGTCATCAGAGTCTTCAAAGCTAGATGTGTCACTCTCCGTGGAAGAGGTATCATATTGCTCAATTTGTTTCTGGGGGCATGGTGACATGTACAAGTCTTTATCAAATAGAAAAGAGTATAGAGGTTCCTTTTCTTTCCCAAGTTTGTCAAGCTGGACTTGCATAGCATGTATCTGTTTCATTATAGTGGTGATCAGAGCTTCTTCCTCTTGTTTACTGATTCTTTGAGACATGTGTACTGATTCTCAATAACTACTGCTCTATTCTTGACACAATGATATTTTTGACAGATTCTGGAACTAGGCTAGAAACATTGGATATCTTGCAATTTGACAATTTCTGACAACTCTCTCAATTTTTTCCAAATGACACTCTGCAGACTCATACGACACTAGGTAGTCTATGAAATGACATTTGCTAAACTCATACGATAGTTGGGTAATACTGAAATGACACTTGACAAAACTCGTACGACTTTTAACTTCTTGAAATGACTTTTGACTCCAGAAAGAACTTTACGTCAATTTTTGCAAAATTTAAGGTTTTCAGTTTTGGATTGTTTGCAAATTGTATTGTCCAGATTTTGAAGGTTATACCAGATTTGATCATTTTTAATAGCTAAGTAGATAAATAAGCACGCAGAACAGCAAGCAAGTGATTCCAAGCACGTCTGAAAATAATGAACAAGGGCAAAAGCAACCTTGCACATGAACAATCAAGTGACCAAATTGTGCTAATCCCTGAGAGTACTAATTGTGTATGTTCTGAAAAGTTTTGCAATAACACACATATACCTGAGAATGAAAAATTGGTCTCTCTAGGGTTTTTAGTAATGGTTTGACTCTGCAACTTTTATGATTCAAAGGGGTGAACTCCAATCCTGGCGCACCAGGGTTTTGACACAGTCCAAGAACTTAATCTTCAAGAGCTGCTAGGGAGATCTGACAACCCAACAATGAACCATACCCATGGAGATTTCTTCCACAAGGACATTTATATAGCAGCTATCACTACCATGGCAAAAATGGCTATTACCGCTTGAGGTTTCATCAACGCAGTTTGCCCTGTGAAGGGATTGTCCGCTACGGTTAACCCTCTCTAAAGATGACTCACAATAGTATACCACAAGGGGACTTGGCTCCAGATTCAAGGTTTTGACACCTCTTAACTTTTAACCCAAACAAAGCAAGCAGATTAATCCGACACACTAAGACAAAGTTTTGTTCCACCAAGGTCTGTGATATCAACTCCACGTGATCTATCAACCTCTCTGGGGAGAGAATGTATCAATCAATAAGAGAAGATGCACTAACCAATTTTGATTCACCAAAGCTCGTGATATCAACCCCACGTGATCTATCAACCTCTCCGGAGAGAGAATGTGTCGATCAATAAGAGAAGATGCACTAACCAAGCTGAATGTGAAATGCACTAAGTATCCTCCCTACCTACAAGGATTCTTTCGTCAAGAAAGATTTCGCTAGGAATCCAATCTGTCAAGAATCATGAATAGTGTTCATAGGGCCTAATTACTATGTGAGCACAGATATATGTTCCGAAAGTAAATCTACCAAAAGCATTCAAAAAGTAGAAAGAGGAACACTTAACACTTAAAGCAAATATGAGATGAGTCCACAAGGTGGAACACTTAACACCTCACACAAGCTAAAAACAAGTCCACAACTTAGAAAACAAGTGAGTTCCTAAAAGCACAAAAGGGTTGCCAAGTGGAACATTTAACGCTTCTGTCCTGTTGACCCCTGCCCTTTATGGTGCTGAGATTGCAACCACGGGGCGGAAATGAGGGGCCGGCGGATTAGCAAGTCCAATAACCCAAAATAGCAATCAAGATCAATCACAAGTATTCTAAGACTACTTAATGAATCCTTAAGGGATTACAACCTAGTATCAATTATGCAAGTGTGTAGAAATAGATAAAAGCATAAAAGGATGCACACAAGCCAGACACATAAGAGATTTATTTTAGGATCCAAATTGAAATATTATCAGCTTGAGAAGAATACCTTAGGTCCAATGCTCTGCAATCCAGAATTTAGCACACGTCCAAAAGTACAAAATCAAGACCAATCAACAGCAAACTGTAAGCGTTAGAAATCAATAATCTGAAAGTACAAATCTGCAAACTATGTGTCTCTGTAGCAAAATATCGCGCGAGGTAGAATGCGGTCCCGCGCGAGGAAAAATTGTCTCGCGCGATGAAGAATGAAGTCTCGCACGAGGAAAAACTATCTCGCGCGATGAAGAATGAAGTCTCGCACGAGGAAGTACTATCTCGTGCGATAAAAATATGAAGACTCGCGTGAGGAAGTGGAGTCTCGCGTGATAAAAGATAAAGTCTCGCGCGAGGAACTGTAGTCTCTCGCCAAAAAGTGATTTTTCGCGCACAAAAATGATACTAGTGAAATTTCGCGCGACACAGAAAGAAATCTCACGCGATGCAAGTGAAATCTCGTGTGAGAATTTGTACAGAGATGTACGGAAGTACAGACAGAATGATAAAAATCGCTGTGTACGGACCCTTGAACAAAAAATAACGTCCTACAGAGTATACCAGGACCCTTGAAACCCTTATCCTCAAAAGATAGAAAATTGATAGAAATGAAGGGAAACCCGTTTCAGGGCCCCACGGTGGGCGCCAGAAATGTGTGTGTGAAAATTGTACCTGATCTATAGACACAACACTCAGTAAAACATTAGAGGTTAGCTAAAATCAAAATCATGCAAAATTGAAAGCTATCTAACCAAGCGATTTACTGCCTTCTAATAGGTGCGAGATTAATGTTCTCAGATTATTATCAAGATCAGTGACCTAGAAGACACCTAAATGAAGGATTTGAATGCAATTCTAGATATAGAATAAATGCAATTAATCTATATTTTTGATATTTTCTATGCAATAAGAATGATAAAAATTGATATGATATGAATGCTATTGAAAACTGATATGCTATGCTAATCTAGAAATGATATGAAATATGAATGCAAAAATAAGATTGATCTCACAAAGATGTCGATTCGCAAGAGCTTTGATTCTTCAATTCCAATTCTCCAGTGTGATTGTGCAAAATATGAGATGATTTGTGAAGAGCTAAAGCCTTAATTTATAGAAATCTAGGGCTTTGGAGGTGCATGGATAAAAGCCATAAATCACTCAAATAAACTCAGCTTGATTTTTGAGTTATCTGATCATGAAAGATAGTTAATTCTCAAAATCATGCAAAAATAGCTTTTTAACTCAAATTAGAGTTTAAATCAGCTTTTTGAACTCCAAAAGGATGTTGAGTTCCAAAAAGTCAATAACTTGCATTGATTTTCTGATTTGGAGTTTAACTGTTTCTTTTGAATATGCATAATAATTAAGAATTAAATAAATAAATAAAGTGATTTATCCTCAACTCAACTGATTTTTGAAACTAAATAATTAATTTATGGGTTAATTAACTATTTAATCAAACTTTTATTAAAAATTATATTATTAAATAATGACAACATGCTTAATTAATTAAATAAGAATTTAATCAATTAAAGATAGGAATATTGGATTTATTGTCAAAATTGAATAATACAATTAATAATAGATAGAATTAAATTTAATTACACAATTAAGTGGCAAATATTAAATCTAATTAATTAAATATGAAAATATTCAATTAATCAAACTTTAGGATAAATATGATTTATTGCCAAATAATTATAAAATTAAAGATAATTAAGATAATTAGGAATATTACTAGGAATATTCCCCGATGCAAAATTTAAGATAATCAATTAGATTTGATGATGTTTAGATGTGCCTTAGATTAGGACTTTGATGTCGATTTTGTTCGATTTGTCGATGTAGGAGGTTAATGAACTTATAGCCCATTTTTGGGGTATTACAAGATGGAAGAATGGGAAGCCAAAGATTACATCTTGTCATGTTATGATGGATAAGATGAAGGAAATTTTTTTTCCAAATGATGATAGGGTGCATCTATACAAGAAATTGTAGGGTCTCAAGCAAAGAGACATGTATATACAAAGGTACACTGAAGAATTTCACAAGTTGGACATAATGGTGAGTCCTGAAGAAGATATTGAAGAAAAGATTGCAAGGTACATGGGGGGACTAAAGTTAAATATCCAAGATGAACTTAGTCCTACTACCGCTAGATTAGTTGAGGACTATTACAAATTGGCCATAAAGGTTGAAGAGAAGATCAAGAGAAGACATAAGAGGCAAAGTAGTACAAGATGAGGTCCAGCAATGAGGGGAAGAGGTGGTAGAGGCAATACTAATTTTTAGAATATTAGTGATAAAGACAAGCATAAACCATACTCATCAAAGACAAGAGGAGGGTATAGATGTGGAAGAAGTGGAGGAAAAGGTAATGGACTATTCACAAGTAGATGCTTCAATTGTAATAAAATTTGTCACCAATCATTTAGATGTCCCAAGTGGAGTGACAAAGAGGGTAGAGATAGGAGGGTGAAATTGGTAGAAGAGGAGACAACTAAAGAGAAGCATCATGAGCCTATCTTGGCATCACCAGAAGAAGGTGAATATTTGTTGGTAGGAAGAGGATAGCTAGTGTAAGGAACAAGCATTTTCAAAACTAATTGTTTGATTCATGGTAAGATTTTCACTTTGATTATTGATTCAGGTGCTTCACATAATCTAGTTTCCAAGGAAGTTGTTACTAAGTTTCAATTACAAAATTTTCCACATCCCAATCCCTACTATGCAACTTGTGTGAGTAAGGATAATAATATCCTTGTGAGGGATCAATTTATCATAAATTTTTCAATTGGTCAATATTTTGATAGAATTTTATGTGATGTTTTGGATATGAGTTGTCGGCTTGGAATCTTGGGTAGACCTTGGAAATGGTCTAGGAGGGTTATAGATGATGGTTGTTAGGAATGAATACTGAGACATTGAGATATTGTTTAGTAGTCATTCTATAGCAGTGGTTGTTGCATTCATGACTTAGATTGTCATTGATGTCAACATAGTGATATTCTGGAAATTAGCAGGAAAGTAGGTACAATTTTGTTTGGCGCACATGTTGTATTGTAGATTGGCTTTTGTGTAGTTGATAGTATGTTCTTTGGTGTTTTATTAACCTATGGCTAACAACACAAAAATAATTATATTCATTCATGTAAGTTGTAAGCATTTTGGTGAAAACAATTTCCTGACAGATTTCCTGAGTAGTGGTTTGTGGAAATCGGAGGATATCTCTTAGTTGGGGTGGAATCTGATTTTGTGTAGTTAAAGGGATGTTAAAGACTCATTGATGATAATTTGGTTCATAGCACAAACTTTGAGGATACATTTGGAGAAAGTTACAGTATTTAAAAGCTAATAGTTTTATGTGAATTTTGGTGTAATGTGTGGAAATTATTATTTTGTAATTGAGGACCAACTCATTTGTAATTATTTGAGTGTGGTATATAGGAAGGAACATTTTCCTTGTTGTAATATGGAATTTTATGGTAGTGGTATGATTGAAATGTGGATTGTGATAGTAATTCTAAGGATTATGAAAGTTGCGATGTGAATTCAGTGATGAAGGAAGACATGTGAGTATAAAGATTTGAATTGTGATCTTTTGTAGCAGAGACTGTGGATTTGGCACAGTATGAAGGAGGTAACATATTTCATATTATTCTGATTGAATAATCTTAAGGTCTTTTGGATAGCGGGTTCAGAGATCTTGCCTTGAACCTGTTTGAGCAGTGAGTCCTTCTGTCTTCCATAACTCTTAACCGAGTTAGAATCCTCTAATAGGGATTCAAAATCTCCTACCAGGGATTCATATGTACTGAATATATTTCATCAGATTCCTAATAAGGTCCATCCTCTAACAAGGAACTTTCATATTAGTACATCATTTTGTGGGCATCATTCCCACCAGGGTTTACTCTTTTCAAGAGGTTCCCTAGTCAACATATCTTGTGTTATTGTGCAATTGTGTATGGTTATCTTTCTATGGTTGAATATTGCATTGGTTATAATGTTTGAAGCTGTAAACAAAGATGAATGGTTTCAATATTAGATAACTGATTCACGCCCCCCCCCTCTCAGTTATCTTGGGGATCTTTACTTTCTAATAATTAGTATCAGAGTAGCAGGTCCTTGAAGGAAAAGTTTAACAATTTAAGGAGATCCATGGTGAATTTTAGGAAAGAAAGCCCTAAGCTTGATGGAGTAACTTTTGAAAGTTGGAAAGAGAAAATGAAGATGCGTCTCTTATGTTTAGGACTAGGTTATTGGTTGATTACAAAGAATTACAAAACTATCATTGAGGAAGATAATCTTGAAACAAGTTCTAAAGATGAGATAGATCTATTCATGTGTAACATACTTGCAAGAGAAGCACTTTTATCAGCACTTCTGGAGAATGAATACAGTCAGGTAAAAAGTTTAACTAGATCTTATGATATTTGGAAATCCTTACATGCTAATTTTGAAGGAAATGAATATGCAAAGAAAGCTAGGTTACATAATTGGATTTGTGCATTTGAAGATATAAGAATGATGGAAGATGAATCTATTAGAAGTTATATGGGTAGGATGTTTGAGATTGTTATAGGGATAAAGTCTCGTGGGCGTGAAGAGACATAGAATGAAGTGATATGGAAGATTTTGAGAACATTGACACCAGTATTCAAGCAGACAACACAAATGATTGAGCAAGTGATACCTTGCACATCGAACTTTTCAAGAGAGACTCTTCTTGGAAGACTAGAAGTAGTAGAGATGAATTTGAGACTATTAAGAGAGTTACCAAGAATGGAGATAGCATTCAGTGCTCTTAGCATTAGACCTACATTATTAAGAAGTACTAGTGTGAATGGAGGTTATGCCAGTAGTAGTAGATCTAGATCTGAAGAAGATAAGAAGATTGAAGAAGGTATTGCATTACTTGTGAAAAGATAACCAGATGGTAAGAAAATTTTTAAATGTTGGACTTGTCAAGAATATGGTCATTTTGCATCTAAATGTCCTAAGAGAGTTAAGAAGTATAGAAAAAATTTCAAATCTAGAAGACCTAAAGAATGTTATTATGCTAATGATGAAGAGATTGAAGCAGGAATTGAGAGACACTTGAGTGAAAGTGACAATGATAAAAATGATGACATAAGATTTGTGGCAATTAAGGAAGAAACTACTGAATCAGATGTTAAGGAAGAGAAAGCCTTAGTTTCCCAAGTTGAAAAGAGAGTTAATTGAATTATAGATAGTGGTTGTTCACATCATATGATAGGTGACAAAGGAAAGTTCATAAAGTTTAGAAATTATGATGGAGGAGTTGTTAGAGTTGGTAACAATGCACCTTGTTTGATTAAAGGTATAAGATCTATTACTCTTGATGCAAAGACCAATATTGTTGATGTTTACTATGTGGATGGTTTGAAACATAACTTGTAAAGTGTTGGATAGTTAGTTGACAAGGGATATCAAGTTTGGTTTTCTAAGAAAACTTGTGTGATTAAGGATAAAGATGGAAATTTGATTGGAAAAGGATTTAGAGCTAGAGGTAATGTATTTCAATTGAACCCTACTGAGATGACATGTTTGATGACTAAGATTGATGACAGTTGGTTATGGCATAGAAGATTTTGTCATATAAACTTTGATAACATTGTGAAAGTAAGTTCTACATTTTTAGTAAGAGATTTGCCTAAAATTATGAAGCCTACTAAAATGATTTGCAAAGAATGTGTGATGGCTAAGTAGAAAAGGAGTTCATTTCCTAGCAAGAAGTTCACATCTATTGAGAAGTTGGAGATCATTCATATCGACTCGAGTGGTCCTACTAGGACTAGAGGACTTGATGGTGAATCATAATTTATGATTATTGTTGATGATTTTACAAGAATGATGTGGATTGCATTTTTGAAAGAGAAATCTGAAGCATTTGATAGGTTTAAGGTCATTAAGAATAAACTTGAGAATGAATCAGGAATGAGGATTAAGTGTTTAAGATCTGATAGAGGAGGAGAATTTACATCTAAGGAGTTTAACATCTTTTGTGAAATGAATGGTATTAAGAGATAGTATTCAGCCCCTAGAACACCTGAACAAAATGGTATTGCAAAAAGAAGAAATAGGTCAGTAACTGAAGCAGCTAGAGCTATGTTATTTTAAAGTGATTTGGCAAAGATATTTTGGAGAGAAGCAGTGAACACAACAGTATATATAATGAACAGAGTGTAGATTAGAGCAAATACAAACAAGACACCTTATGAATTGTGGTTTGGGCACACACCCTTAGTTAAGTATTTTAGAATTTTTGGAAGAAAATGTTATATTAAGAGAGAAGATGATATAGGAAAGTTTGATCCTAGAAGCAATGAAGTAATTTTTCTTGGAGATTCTTTGAAAAGAAAAGCATACATATGTTATAACAAGAGGACTAAGACTATTGTTGAAAGTGAAAATGTTAGAGTTGATGAGAAATTTAAAATTCAAGAAAGAATGCTTGATTATGAATCTGATGAAGATACTAACCCTCAACCTAACACTAAATCTATAAAAAAATTCTTTGAGATTGACAGTGAATTGCTGAATGAAAGAAATGTTGAAGAAAGTGTTGATCAAAATAGAAAAGAAACTACAAATGAGACAAGAAGAGAAACTATGACACCTAATAGGTATACATCAAGGCATCATCTAGTTGAACAGATCATTGGAAGCTTGGATAGAGGAGTTCTTACTCGGAATAAGGTACACTTATGTTTGATTTCTGAAACTGAACCTAAGTCTACTAATGAAGCTTATGAAGATGAACATTAGATTAAAGCTATGAGAGAAGAATTAGAATAGATTGTAAGAAACAAGACATGGGAATTGGTCCCTAGACCTAAAGATAACAATGTGATTAGAACTAAATTGGTATTTAGAAACTAGATGAATGAGCAAGGAGAGGTAATCAGAAATAGAGCAAGATTGGTATGTAAAGGATATTCACAACAAGAATGAATTGATTATGAAGAAACTTTTGCTCCTATGGTAAGACTTGAAGTAGTTAGAATGTTTTTGGCCTATGCATCATTTAGGAAATTCAAATTATATCAGATGGATGTAAAGTGAGCATTTTTGAATGGGGAGTTGGATGAAGAAGTCTACATTGAACAACCTAAATGTTTTCCTTTGACTCAAGAAGGAGACATGGTATGTAAGCTTAAGAAAGAACTGTATGAATTAAAACAAGAACCTAGAACTTCATATGCAAGATTAGAAAAGTATCTACTGAAATTGGGATGTATAAAAGGAACAACAAATAGTAACGTATACATAAAAGAAATTGAGAATGGATTGTTGGGTATAGTTATAGTTGTTGATGACATTATCTTTGGAGGAGAAGATGAAGCTAGTGACAGATTTGCAAAAGAAATGAAAATAGAATTTGAAATGAGCATGATTGGAGAAACGAAACACTTTTTGGGATTACAGATAACACAAAGCAAGGATGGTATATTTATCAGTCAGACTAAGTACTTGAATGATTTTTTGAAAAGATTTGGCATGGAAGACTTCAAACTATTTGGACCACCTATGATTATAGGACTTCAATTGTCTAGCAAAGATAAGACACCAGCAGTTGAGTAAAAGAAGTATAGATCTATGATTGGAGGATTGCAGTAATTGATGCATACTAGACCAGATATAGCACATTTAGTTGGGATTGTATCAAGATTTCAAGAAGAACCTAAAGAATCAAATTATGAAGCAGTGAAGAGGATACTGAGATATTTGAAAGGAACAATGGACTATGGATTATGGTATTAGAATTATGATGATTTCACATTATGTGCCTATATTGATGTAGATTGGGGAGGTAGCATTGATGACTAGAAAAGCACCACTAGTGGAGCCTTTTTTCTTGGAGGAAGATTGGTTTCTTGGATAAGTAAAAAGTAGAATTGTATTTCACAAAGCACAGTAGAGGCAGAGTATGTAGCAGCAACAAATAATTGTAATCAGATAATTTGGATGAAATAGATGCTAAAGGACTATGGAATAAGGTTTGATGAGCCTATTATCATACATTATGACAATACAAGTACAGTTAGTATGTCAAAAAATCCAGTTTAACAATCAAAGACAAAGCATATAGAGATCAAGTATCATGTTGTAAGAGAGAAAGTTGTAGATAGATAAGTTAGTTTGGAATACATTAGCTAGCACAAAGGAACAAATAGTAGACATATTTACTAAGCCTTTACCGAAGGATACATTTGAGTATCTGAGAGGAATCCTTAGGGCTATTCCCCAACCTTCTTTTGAGTAATGATGCAGATGATTGCATCCGTCCAATGGTTTATGTACTTATTCTGGACTGGCTGTTTTGGTACTTCCTCAATTGGGGAGTATTTGTGTTTTCAGAGCTAAATCATTGAGGACTCTTGTGTATGTATTTTCAAAAGTATTTTTTGACATTCAGCTATTGTTTGACATAGTGATAGAATGTCTATCATTGATGTCAATCGGGGAGAGAATCATGAAAAACATTGAAAAACATAATGGGGAGAGAATAATTGTAATGGTAAAGAAATGTATTATCATGTATGGGGGAGAGAAACATTTGTTGGAGAAATTGTATAATTGCAATGGTAGAGAAATGTATTGTAATAGTGGAAAGAAACATTTGATGTAGAGCAGCATAACACTTCAGTAGTAGTGATTGGATTCTTAGAACATTGGATGTTTTTCATCTATGTTGCCATCAATGACAATGGGGGAGATTGTTAGGAATGAATGCTGAGACATTGAGATATTATTTAGTAGTCATTCTATAGCAGTGGTTGTTGCATTCATGACCTAGATTGTCATTATGTCAACACAGTGATATTCTAGAAATTAGCAGGAAACAAGGTACAATTTTGTTTGGAGCACATGTTGTATTGTAGATTGGATTTTGTGCAGTTGATAGCATGTTCTTTGGTGTGTTATTAACCTATGGTTAATAGTGAAAAAAGAATTATATTCATTCATGTAAGTTGTAAGAATTTTGGTGAAAATAGTTTCCTGACAGAGTTCTTGAGTAGCGGTTTGTGGAAATCGGAGGATATCTCTTAGTTGGGATGGAATTTGATTTTGCACAGTTAAAGGGATGTTAGAGACTGATTGATGATAACATGGTTCATAGTGAAAACTTTGAGGATACGTTTGGAGAAATTTGAAGTATTGGAAAGTCAACAGTTTTATGTGAATTTTGGTATAACGTGTGGAAATTATTATTTTGTAATTGAGGAATGACTCATTTGTAATTATTTGAGTGTGCCATATAGGAAGGAATGATTTCCTTCTTGTAATATGGAATTTTATGGTAGTGGTATGGTTGAAATGTGGATTGTGATGATAATTGTAAGGATTATGAAAGTTGTGATGCAAATTCGGTGATGAAGGAAGACATGTGAGTATAGAGATCTAAATTGTGATCTTATGTAGTAGAGAGTGTGGATTTGGCATAGTATGAAGGAGGTACCATATTTAATATTATTCTAACTGAATAATCTTAAGGTTTTTTGGATAGTGGGTTTAGAGATCTTGCCTTGAAGGTGTTTGGGCAGTGAGTCCTTCTATCTTCCATAACTCTTAACTGAGTTAGAATCTTCTAATAGGGATTCAAAATCTCCTAACAGGGATTCATATGTACTGAATGTATTTCATAAGACTCCTAATAGGGTCCATCCTCTAACAAGAAACTTTGATATTAGTAAATCATTTTGTGGGCATCATTCCCACCGAGATTTACTCTTTTCAAGAGGTTCCCTAGTCAACATATCTTGTGTTATTGTGCAATTGTGTATGGTTATCTCTCTATGGTTGATTACTGCATTGGTTATATTGTTTGAAGCTATAAATAAAGATGAATGGTTTAAATATCAGATAACTAATTCAACCTCCCCCCCCCCCTCAGTTATCTTGGGGATCTTTACTTTCTAACAATTGGTATTAGAGCAGCAGGTCCTTGAAGGAAAATTTTAACAACTTAAGGAGATCCATGGTGAATTTCAGGAAAGAAAGCCCTAAGTTTGATGGAGTAAATTTTGATCATTGGAAAGAGAAAATGAAGACACATCACTTATGTTTAGGATGAGATTATTGGTTGATTACAAAGAATAACAAAACTATCATTGAGGAAGACAATCTTAAAACAAGTTCTAAAGATGAGATAGATCTATTCATGTGTAACATACTTGCAAGAGAAGCACTTTTATTAGCACTTCCAGAGAATGAATACAGTCAGGTGAAAAGTTTAACTAGATCTTATGATATTTGAAAATCCTTACATGCTACTTTTGAAGGTGATCAACATGCAAAGAAAGCTAGGTTACATAATTGGATTTGTGCATTTGAAGATATAAGAATGATGGAAGATGAATCTATTAGAAGCTATATGGGTAGGATGTCTGAGATTGTTACAGGGATAAAGTCTTGTGGAGGTGAAAAGATAGAGAATGAAGTGATATGGAAGATTTTGAGAACATTGACACCAGTATTCAAGCAGACAACATAAATGATTGAGCAAGTGATACCTTGCACACCAAACTTTTCAAGAGAGACTCTTCTAGGAAGACTAGAAATAGCAGAGATGAATTCAAGGCTATCAGGAGAGTTACCTAGAATGGAGATAGCATTCAGTGCTCTTAGCATTAGACCTAAATTATGAAGAAGTACAAGTGTGAATGGAGATTATGCCAGGAGTAGAAAATCCAGATCTAAAGAAGATAAGAAGATTGAAGAAGGTATTGCATTACTTGTGAAAAGAGAACCAAATGGTAAGAAAATTTTTAAATGTTGGACTTGTCAAGAATATGGTCATTTTGCATCTAAATTTCCTAAGAGAGTTAAGAAGTATAGAAACAATTTCAAATCTAGAAAACCTAAAGAATGTCATTATGCTAATGATGAAGAGATTGAAGAAGGAATTAAGAGACACTTGAGTGACAGGGACAATGATAACAATGATGACATAGGATTTGTGGCAATTAAGGAAGAAACTATTGAATCTAATTTTAAGGAAGAGAAACCCTTAGTTTCCCAAGTTGAAAAGAGAGATGATTGGATTATACATAGTGGTTGTTCACATCATATGACAGGTGACAAAGGGAAGTTCATAAAGCTTAGCAATTATGATGGAGGAGTTGTTAGAGTTGATAACAATGCACCTTGTTTGATTAAAGGTATATGATCTATTACTCTTGATGGAAAGACTAATACTAATGATGTTTACTTTGTGGATGGTTTGAAACATAACTTGTTAAGTGTTGGACAGTTAGTTGACAAGGGATATCAAGTTTGGTTTTCCTGAGAAAACTTGTGTGATTAAGGATAAAGATGAAAATTTGATTGGAAAAGGATTTAGAACTAGAGGTAATGTATTTCAGTTGAACCCTACTGAGATGACATGTTTGATGACTAAGATTGATGATAGTTGGTTATGGCATCGAAGATTTTGTCATATAAACTTTGATAACATTGTGAAAGTAAGTTCTACATTTGCAGTAAGAGATTTGCCTAAGATTATGAAGCCTACTAACATGATTTAAAAAGAATGTGTGATGGCTAAGCAGAAAAGGAGTTCATTTCCTAGCAAGAAGTTCACATCTACTGAGAAGTTGGAGATCATTCATACAAACTTGAGCGGTCCTACTAGGACTAGAGGATTTTATGGTGAAAGGTACTTTATGATTATTGTTGATGATTTTACAAGAATGATGTGGATTACATTTTTGAAAGGGAAATTTGAAGCATTTCATAGGTTTAAGGTCATTAAGAATAAACTTGAGAATGAATCAGGCATGAGGATTAAGTGTTTAAGATCTGATAGAGGAGGAGAATTTACATCTAAGGAGTTTAACATCTTTTGTGAAATGAATAGTATTAAGAGATAGTATTCAGCCCCTAGAACCCCTGAACAAAATGATATTGTAGAAAGAAGAAATAGGTCAGTAACTGAAGCAGCTAGAGCTATGTTATTTGAAAGTGATTTGCCAAAGATATTTTGGAGACAAGTAGTGAACACAACAGTATATACAATGAACAGAGTGTAGATCAAAGCAAATACAGACAAGAAACCTTATGAATTATGGTTTGGGCACAGACCCTCAGTTAAGTATTTTAGAATTTTCAGAAGGAAATGTTATATTAAGAGAGAAGATGATATAGGAAAGTTCGATCCTAGAAGTGATGAAGGAATTTTTCTTGGATATTCCTTGAAAACCAAAGCATACAGATGTCATAACAAGAGGACTAAGACTATTGTTGAAAGTGAAAATGTTAGAGTTGATGAGAAATTTAAAATTTAGGAAAGAATGCTTGATTATGAATCTGATGAAGATACTAACCCTCAGTCTAACACTGAATATATTGAACAATTCTTTGAGACTAACAGTGAATTGTTGAATGAGAGCAATGTTGAAGAAAGTGGTGATTAGAATAGAAAAGAAACTAAAAATGAGAGAAGAGAAACTATGACACCTAATAGGTATAGATCAAGGCATCATCTGGTTGAACAGATCATTGGAAGCCTGGACAGAGGAGTTCTTACTCGGAATAAGGTACACTTATGTGTGATTTCCCAAATTGAACCTAAGTCTACTAATGAAGCTTATGAAAATGAACATTGGATTAAAGCTATGAGCGAAGAATTAGATCAGATTATAAGTAACAAGACATGGGAATTGGTCCCTAGACCGAAAGATAAGAATGTGATTAGAACAAAATGGGTATTCAAAAACAAGATGAATGAGCAAGGAGAGGTAATCAGAAATAAAGCAAGATTGGTATGTAAAGGATATTCACAGCAAGAAGGAATTGATTATGAAGAAACTTTTGCTCCTATGGCAAGACTTGAAGCAGTGAGAATGTTTTTGGCCTATGCAGCATTTAAGAAATTCAAAGTATATCAGATGGATGTAAAGTCAACATTTTTGAATGTTGAGTTGGAAGAAGAATTCTACATTGAATATCTTGAAGGTTTTCCTTTGACTCAAGAAGTAGACATGGTATGTAAACTTAAGAAAGCATTGTATGGATTAAAACAAGCACCTAGAACTTGGTGTGCAAGATTAGACAAGTATCTACTAAAATTGGGATTTATAAAATGAACAGCAAATAGTAACTTATACATAAAAGAAATTGAGAATGGATTGTTGGGTATAGTTATATTTTTTGATGATATTATCTTTGGAGGAGAGGATGAAGCTGGTGATAGATTTGCAGAAGAAATGAAAATAGAATTGTAAATGAGCATGATTGGAGAAATGAAATATTTTTTGGGATTACAGATAACACAAAGCAAGGATGGTATATTTATCAGTCAGACTAAGTACTTGAATGATTTGTTGAAAATATTTGGCATGGAAGACTAAAAACTAGTTGGAACACCTATGATTATAGGACTTAAATTATCTAGCAAAGATGAGACACTAGCAGTTGAGCAGAAAAAGTATAGATCTATGATTGGAGGATTGCAGTACTTGACACATACTAGACCAGATATAGCACATTCAGTTGGTATTGTAGCAAGATTTCAAGAAGAACCTAAAGAGTCACATTATGAAGCAGTGAAGAGGATACTGAGATATTTGAGAGGAACAATGGACTATGGATTATGGTATGAGAATTCTGATGATTTCACATTATCTACCTATACTGATGTAAATTGGGGAGGTAGTGTTGATGACAAGAAAAGAACAAGTGGTGGAGCCTTTTTTGTTGGAGGAAGATTGGTTTCTTGGCTAAGTAAAAAGAAGAATTGTATTTCAAAAACCACAACAGAGGCAGAGTATGTAGCAATAGAAAATAATTGTAATTAGATAATTTGGATGAAGAAAATGCTAAAGGACATTGGAATAAAGTTTTATGAGCCTATTGTCATACATTGTGACAATACAAGTATAGTTAGTATGTCAAAAAATCCAGTTTTACATTCAAACACAAAGCATATAGAGATCAAGTATCATGTTGTAAGAGAGAAAGTTGTAGATAAAGAAGTTAGATTGGAGCACATCAGCACAAAGGAATAGGTAGCAGACATATTTACGAAGCCTTTACTGAAGGATACATTTGAGTATCTGAGAGGAATGTTTGGGGTTATTCCCCAACCTTCTTTTGAGTAATGATGCAGATGATTGCATCCGTCTAGTGGTATATGTACTTATTCTGGACTGGAGGTATGGGGGAGTGAAACATTTATTGGAGAAATTGTATAATTGTAATGGTAGAGAAATATATTGTAATAGTGGAAAGAAACATTTGATGTAGAGCAGTAGAACAATTGAGCAGCAGTGATTGGATTCTTGGAACATTTGATGTTTTTCATCTATTTTGCCATCAATGCCAATGGGTAGATTGTTAGGAATGAATGTTGAGACATTGAGATATTTTTTAGTAGTCATTCTGTAGCAGTGGTTGTTGCATTCAAGACTTAGATTGTCATTGATGTCAACATAGTGATATTTTGGAAATTAGCAGGAAACTAGGTACAATTTTGTTTGGCGCACATGTTGTATTGCAGATTGGCTTTTGTACAGTTGATAGTATGTTCTTTGGTGTGTTATTAACCTATGGTTAATGGCACAAAAATAACTATATTTATTTATGTAAGTTGTAAGTATTTTGGTGAAAATAGTTTCCTGACAGAGTTCCTGATTAGTGGTTTGTGAAAATCGGAGGATATCTCTTAGTTGGGATGGAATCTAATTTTGCGCAGTCAAAGGGATGTTGGAGACTCATTGATAATGATGTGGTTCATAGCACAAACTTTGAGGATACATTTGGAGAAAAGTTACAGTATTTGGAAGCTGACAGTTTTATATGAATTTTGGTGTAACTTGTGGAAATTATTATTTTGTAATTGAGGACCAACTCATTTGCAATTATTTGAGTGTGGTATATAGGAAGGAATTTTTTCCTTGTTTTAATATGGAATTTTATGGTAGTGGTATGGTTGAAATGTGGATTGTGACGGTAATTGTAAGGATTATGAAAGTTGTGATGCAAATTCAGTGATGAAGGAAGACATGTGAGTATAGAGATCTGAATTGTGATCTTGTGTAGCAGAGAGTGCAGATTTGGCATAGTATGAAGGAGGTTACATATTTTATATTATTTTGATTGAATAGTCTTAAGGTCTTTTGGATAGTGGGTTTAGGGATCTTGCCTTGAAGCTGTTTCGGCAGCGAGTCCTTCTATCTTTAATAACTTAACCAAGTTAGAATCTTCTAACAGGGATTCAAAATCTCCTAATAGGGATTCATATGTACTGAATGTATTTCATAAGGCTCCTTATAGGGTCCATCCTCTAACAAGGAACTTTCATATTAGTAAATCATTTTGTGGACATCATTCCCACTGAGGTTTACTCTTTTCAAGAGGTTCCCTAGTCAAAATATCTTGTGTTATTGTGCAATTGTGTATGGTTATCTTTCTATGGTTGATTACTGCATTGGTTATATTGTTTGAAGCTGTAAATAAAGATGAATGGTTTAAATATCAGATAACTAATTCAGCCCCCCCCACTCTTAGTTATCTTGGGGATCTTTACTTTCTAACAATGGTTTCACCGATACTTATTTAGAGCACAAAGGAAGGATAACTTACAAACTGATTTCACTAATTGAAAATGAAATGGAGCGTGTAGTCATGTGTTTTGGAAATGATATCTCAGGGCAGGGTCAGAATAGCCAAGTTGATATAGGTTGGAAGAAAGAAGAAATGTTGTAGGTTAAGGTAGGGAAAAATAGTCACAAGGAATGTGGACTGTTGGAACAAATGTTTGTGATGATTGGGATAGTGAAGTGTCCTATAGAGGGAAGGTAGATGAAGGTGAAATGGTGATAGAGCAGAGACCAATGTGGTCTATTCAAGGGTCTAAAGTGCAAGCATTAAAGAAACAACAGTACTGTCATGAAGAAAGATAGTTAAATTCAAATGATTTTCTATCTAATCTTTTGTGTATCAATGCAAGGAGTTTGGGACAAAGGTAGGTCACTCTAGGGGAGTATCTCATACCACAATATGAGCATTTCACAAGGACACCCAGTAGGCACAAGAAAGCCAACTCTTGGGGCAATAGTTCTTTGCATGAGGGGTAGTATGATGTAGGTGTTAGGAATGAATGTTGAATGTTTGATAGTCATTCTGTAGCAATTGTTGTTGCATTCATGACTATGATTGTCATTGATGTCAACACAGTGATCTTCTGGAGACTTGCAGAGAAGCAGAAAGAGTTTGGATTAGTGCACATGGGATATTGCAACTAGAGCTATGTTGTGTTGAGGATATACTCTTTGATATGTCATATGTCTATGGATAAGAGTGTAGATAGTAATTCATTTATTCATAAAAGTTATGAGCATTTTGCTGGAAGCAGTATTCAAGTAGTGTTCTTGAGTAGCGGTTTGTGGAAATCAAATGATATCTCCTAATCAGGATGGAATCTAGTTTTACATAGTTAAAGGGAAGTTGAAGACACATTGATAGTGATGTGGATGATAGCACAAAATTTGAGGTCACATGGGTGGAGAATTATTGTAGTTGTAAGCCAATAGTTTTGTGTAATTTTGATGTAGTGTGTGGAAACTTTTATTTTGTAATTGTATGCTAGCTCATTTGTAATTATTTGAGTGTGGTATAAAGGAAGGAATTTTTTTCTTTGTTTTGATGTAGATGAGTAGATATGAAGTGAAGAAAAGAGCTAAATGTGAAAGTGAATTTCTAAAGGAAGACATGCAAAGTACAAAGATTTGAAATTAAGATCTGGTGTAACAGTGAGTGTGGTTTGGCATAGTTAGAGAAGAGGTAACATATTATTCTGTTGAGTAATACAAAGATTAGTTAGACAGTGTGTTCAGTGATCTTACCTTGAAGTTATTTGGGCATTGGGTCCTTCTGTCTTCCATAACTCTTAACAGGGTTAGAATCTTTTAACAAGGATTCAAAAAATCTCCTAACAGGGACTCATATGTACTAAATGTATTTCATAAGACTCCTAATAGAGTCCATCCTTTTACAAGGAATATTCATATTAGTGCATCTTTTGTGGGCATCATTCCCACTGAGGTTTACTCTTTGATCAAGAGGTTCCCTAGTCAACATATCTTGTGTCATTGTGTTATTGTGTACATGAATATCTTTGTATGGTTGGTAGTTATATTACTTATATGGTTTAATACTATTGAAGTTGATAAAAGTTATAATTATCAAATAACGGATTCACCACCCCCCTCCCCCTCTTAGTTATCTTGGTGGACTTTACTTTCTAACAATTGGTATCAGAGCAACAAGTCCTTGAAGAAGAAGTTTAACAACTTAAGGAGATCCATGGAAAATTTTAGAAAAGAAAGCCCTAAGTTTGATGGAGTAAATTTTGACAGCTATAAAGAAAAGATGAAGACACACCTACTATGTTTAGGACCAGGTTATTGGTTGATTACAAAGAATGATAAGACTATCGTTGAAGAGGAAAATCTTGAAACATGTACTGCAAAGATGAGAGATCTATTCATGTGTAACATACTTGCAAGAGAAGCACTTTTGACAGCCCTTCAGGAGAATGAGTACAGTCAGGTAAAATGTTTGAAAAAATCTCATGAAATTTAGAATGCTTTACGCTCTACTTTTGAAGGTGATGAACATGCAAAAAGAGTTAGATTACATAATTGGATATGCGCATTTGAAGATATAAGAATGTTGGAAGATGAATCTGTTAGAAGCTATATTGGTAGAATGTTAGAAATTGTTACAGGTATAAAATCTTGTGGAGGAACAAAGACAGAGAATGAAGTGATATAGGAAATTCTAAGAATATTAACTCTTGTATTTAAGAAGACAACACAAAGGATTGAAAAAGTTATACCTTGTATTACAAACTTTACAAGAGAGACTCTTCTTGGAAGATTGGAAGCAATAGAAATGAACCTAAGGTTATTAGGAGACTTACCTAGAATGGAGATAGCTTTCAATGCTCTTAGTGTTTGTCGTAATTTTTCAAGAAGCATCAGTGTGAGAGGAGACTATGTTGGTAGTAGTAGATCTAGAAATGAAGAAGACAAGAAGATTGGAGAAGGTATTGCCTTTCTTGTGAAGAGAGAACCAGATGGTAAGAAAAGTTTTAAATGTTGGACTTATCAAGAATATGGTCATTTTGCATCTAAATGTCCTAAGAGAGTTAAAAAATATAGAAACACTTTCAAACCTAGAAGATCTAAGGAATTTTATTATGCTAGTGATGAAGATCTTGAAGCTAGTATAGAGAGAACTCTGAGTGAGAGTGATACTAAGAATAATCATGACATAGGATTTGTAGCAAGTAAAGAAGAAAATCCTGAAATTGATGTTAAGGAAGAAAAATTCTTAGTTTCTCAAGTTGAAAAGAAAGCTGATTGGATTATAGATAGTGGTTGTTCACATCATATGACTAGAGAAATGAAAAAGTTCATAAAGTTTAACAATTATGATGGAGGAGTTGTGAGAATTGGAAACAATGCACCTTGTTTGATTAAAGGTATAGGATCTATTACTCTTGATGGAAAGACTAATACTGATGATGTTTATTTTTTGGATGGATTGAAACATAATCTTTTGGGTGTTGGACAATTAGTTGATAAGGGAGATCAAGTTTAGTAAATAATAAGAAAACTTGTGTGATAAAGGATAAAGATGGAAATCTGATTGGAACTGGATCTAGAACCAGAGGTAATATATTTTAGTTGAATCCTATTGAGATGACATGTTTGATTACTAAGATTGATGACAGTTTGTTATGGCATAGAAGTTTTTGTTATATAAACTTTGACAATATTGTTAAAGTAAGTACTTGTTAGAATTAATCTTTCCTTGGTTGAAAATATGTAATTAAAAGGATAAACCAAGGTATCCTTATTTGTATTTGTCCTCTAGTCCATGTAAGAGGACATGTCACTATTTTGTATTTCCTTTAATAAGGAAAATAGATATTCCTCCTTAAGAGGAATCACACATTTGTCACACACACAATAGGAATGTGGCATCCATAGGAGAAGGGAGTTACATGCAAACTCCTCCACTCATCTCTACTTAAGAGATGTCTCTCACACACTTGCTTGCATAATCTTCTCCTCTCTCTCTCAATCTCGCATTGCTCTCATTATTGTATTGAGCTCATTGCTCTCATCTTTTAAGCTTTTTGCCATATTCTTATTCACAAAGGGGTTTTTCTTTGCTTTTCCCCTTACCAAAATCTCTTGGCTCATTGTTGGATTCTTGAAGTGCTTTGTGGTTGATCTTGAAATCTTCTCTCCTTTGGTTTTGGTAAAATCTTCCAACATTTCATTTTCTTGGATTAATACTTGTTTAAGTTTTCATTCTTCTTACATGGTATCAAAGCTATCTAATCCTTGTTTAAGTGTTTTGTAGGAAGGTGCCATTCAAAGGAGCAATCTCTCTTTGTTTATCTAATATTTGTTTTGCAGATTTTTTTTTGCAAATCTAACTTTTTTTCATTCTAACCCCTTAGTTTTGGATGGCTTGCCGCCAAATCTAAGCTCTTTCAATCTCATTTTCAGTTTTTTTAAGTTTACTTCTCAACTATATCCAGATTTATATCTCTATTTTTAAATACTTCTAACACAGATTTTAATTTACTAACATATCTATTGCAGGCTTTAAATCTATGTTTTTCACTTAAATCTAACATTTTTTTTAACATTTTTTTTGAAGACAGTTTTATAGACCCGTACTTAGTGGCTAATAAATTTTGTTTCAGATATTATCTTGTCAATCTCTTCAGTGGAGTTGTAGATAATTAGGTTTTACAAAACATATTTCAAAATCAGCCAAATCCAATGGTTCATTTGGGAGATATGACTCCCGCACTAAGACTGTATTTCTGAAACAGTCAAATCTCTGCATTTTAATAATTTTGTTGCAGTTTAATCATTATTTCAAGTTATTATTACATCTATTTTTATAACATATTTCTCAATTTTTGCAGGTATCTTGCAGCACTAATAATTATCTATTATATTCTTTTCTTTATTCAGCTCTTTCATTAGTTATTTCACTTATCCTAGAAGATTCTTTGATTTGTTTAATTTAGGATTCTTTCTTTCTTTAGTTTTTTTTTTAATATTCTGACTTACGTAAGGAATTTCCATTACTAGTTCTATAAATCGTTGCATTTAAAAATTGTTTCTCCATTTACATTAAATTTTTTAAATCTATTTAATATCTTTATTTAACTCTTATATTAAGAAGTTAACTTCAAGTAATCTTCCTTTTCTTAATCTTGCACTTTATATATTCACTGTTATTTACTTTGTGTAAGTTAATTTGATTAATTTATCATGTCTACTTTAATCCTGAAAATCAAGCTCAATAGCTCTAACTATCATCAATGGAAAACTCGTGTCATTTTTATTTTGTTTTAAACATTTACTTGAAGTTGCTACAAATGCAGCTATTGAACCCGCTACCTCTGCTTCACAAGCAGAAAAAGATGCATGGAAGACCAAAAATGAGGAAGCCCTTGGTTTGATTGGTCTCTCCATCATCCCTGATCTTTATGTCCTAATTGGACATTGCACTAAAGCTCATGAAGCGTGACCATTCTACAACAGACATATGACAGCTCTTCAGAATCTCGTAAGATTCAACTCCAAGACAACTTGGAGGACTTAAGGTATAATGACTTTAAAAATATAGATGACTTTTTACTTAAATTTGATGCAGTTAAAACTCAACTAAGTGGTGTTAATGTTAGTTTAAGTGATATTAGATTGATTACAATTATTCTTAAGAAATGTCTTCCAAAAGAATTTCAGCAATTTATTACTAACATTCACTCTTAGCTTGCTATTCCTACTTTAGCTCCTCATTTAACTTATGCAATCTTTCAAAAAAATTTACGTCAAGAAGAGGCTAAATTATTGCAATTTGGTACTATTAAGTCTTTTGAACATGCTTTTGTTTCTAAAACTCCAAATCATAATAATAAATCTCATACTTCTAATAGTAATCATTATAATAATAATCATCATAATAACAATTATTCCAATAACAACAATAACTATCGTAACAATAATAATCATAATAATAATTATTCAAATAATAGGTCTAATTCTAGGCCTTCATACAATAATAATAACAATAATTACAATAATCAACATAACAAAACACCACATTGTACTTATTGTGGTAAAGATGGTCACCTAACTAATGTTTGTTTCAAAAAGCAAAATGATAAGAAGCCCATTAATAACAATAATCAAAATAACTTCAAATATCAAGGTAATCAATCTCGTCGTGCTTTTACTATTTGTTATAAAGCTTCTCATGCCTTAGAATGGATTATTGATAGTGGTGCTTCTCATCATGTTACATCTCATAGAGAAATTTTTTATTCTTTGCAACTTGATACTACAAATGTTCCTATTCAATTAGCTAATGATCATAGTTGCAAAGTTGATGGTTTTGGTGATGTTAATGTTCCAAATGGAAAGTTGCACAATGTTCTTTATGTTCCTAAATTGAAATCTAACCTACTCTCAGTTTCTCAATTATGCCAAGATTACAAAGTTGAATTTCACAAGGATATGTGCTATATTATTGATCCTAACACTAATCATGTTGTTGCTAATGCTAAGATGGATCATGATAACTTGTTTAAGTTTTATGAGTTTGCCTCTACAAGGTACTCTTTGAAAGTGAATATTGATTTTAATACATGGCATGAAAGGCTTGGCCATTTGAATTCTGATTATATTACTTTGAGGCAAAAATCTAATATGGTTGATGGTTTACCTCATATTGTTCCCTCTAAACTAACATGCACAGGGTGCATGAGTGGGAAAATGAAAAGGGAGCCCTTTCCTCATGGTACTTCATGGAGGGCATCTCATAAGTTACATCTTATTCATAGTGATCTTTTGGGTCCAATGGAGAACATATCCATACAAGGTTCAAAGTATGCTCTAACCTTTGTGGATGATTTTACTGGAAGAATTTGTATTTACTTTTTGCATACTAAAGATCAAGTACTTGCTACATTTTTTGAATTTCATATGTTTGTGGAGAGGCAATCTGGTTTTAAACTTAAAATACTTAGAATAGATAATGGTACTAAATATGTTAATAATGCCTTTCATTCTTACTTAAGATCTTTTGGTATCAAACATCAGCTTACTGTTCCTTATACACCAGAACAAAATGGTGTGGCGGAAAGGAAGCATAGAACCATTGTGGAAATGGCTAGATGTATGTTACATGCCAAAAATATGCATTACAAGTTTTGGGCTGAAGCTATGGCTTGTGCCACTTATCTTCTTAATAGAACTCCTACTAAAGCTTTGCAAAATATAACTCCTGAGGAAGCATGGTCCGGTAGGAAGCCAAATTTACATCACTTAAATTTTTTTGGATCTATTGCTTATGTTCACACACCTAAACAAAAAAGGCATAAACTTGATTCTAAATCCTCTCCCTTTACTTTTATTGGGTATGATGAATCTACTAAAGGTTATAGGGTTTATGATCCTACTACTAACAAGGTGCACATTGCAAGAGATGTTGTTATTGTAGAAAATGAAGTTCATGATTGTTCCAAGGCTAAAGATGATGAATTTAAAGGGGGTATTATTGATCTCTTGGAGGACCAACCTCCTATTCTAAACCCTACTCCTAAATCACCTATTTCTATTCCTATAAATATTAAAAAAGATGATGATGATGATGATGATGATGGTAAGAATATCTCTACTCCTCTTAATGATAAGTTTGCTCATGATAGTGATAATGTTGTGCATGATGATAATGATGAATTTATTCCTCATAGTGATGATGAAAATGATGAATTTACTCCTCATAGTGATACTTCCATTACTTCTAAGAGAAATTCTAAATGGTTTAAAGATTTACTTAATGAAGGTGATAATTATATTTCTAGAATGGGTGGTCTTAGACCTAGGAGACTTAATTATTGTAACTATGCTTTGATGTCTTCTCTTATGCATTCTAAAGATCCTCAAAAATTTTCTCAAGCTAAAAGTCAACCTCATTGGCAAAGTGCTATGCAAGATGAATATGATAGTTTAATTTCTAATAATACTTGGGATTTAGTTACTTTACCACATGGAAAAAATCTTGTTTCATGTAAATGGTTATATAAAACTAAGTTGAATGCTAATAATGAAATTAGTAAGTTTAAAGCTAGACTAGTAGCAAGAGGTTTTTCTCAACTTGAAGGAATAGATTATAATGAAACCTTTTCTCCTGTTGCTAAAATGCCTACTATTAAAGTTGTTCTTGCTTTAGCTGCAAAAATGAATTGGCCCATTCACCAAATGGATGTTAAATGTGCCTTTTTAAATGGTGACTTGCATGAAGAAATTTATATGTCTCAACCTCCTGGCTTTATTAAAGAAGGTAATGAACATCTTGTATGTAAACTAAAGAAAACTATCTATGGTTTAAAACAATCTCCTAGAGAATGGTACTCTAAAATTAATGCTTTCTTTCTTTCTCAAGGTTTTTCTAGAAGTAAAAATGATCCTAACTTGTATATCAAGCATAGTGAAAATGACATTATTATTATCATTCTTTATGTTGATGATTTGATTCTTACTTCAAGTTATAACCATTTAATTGATGATATTAAGTCTAAACTTAACCAAAAGTTTCAAATGACTGATTTAGGACTTCTTCATTACTTCTTAGGAATGCAAATTTGGCAAACCCCTAAGGGTATTTTTCTTTCTCAAAGTAAATATGCTAAAGATCTTCTTGATAAATTTCATATGAATGATGCTAATCATGTTTCAACTCCATGTGAATTAGGAACTAAGTTAATGATAGATATGAAAACTCCATTTATAGATGCTACTCCTTATAGACAACTTGTTGGAAGTTTAAATTATCTAACTCTTACTAGACCTGATATATCTTTTAGTGTTAGTTTAGTTTCAAGATTTATGTCCAAACCCCAACAAACTCACTTCAAAATTGCTAAAAGAATATTAAGGTATATTAAAGGTACTCTTGATTTAGGTTTATTTTATGATGCAAATTCTGATTTTACTTTAAAAGGATTTACTGATTCAGATTTAGGTGGAGACCCCAATGATGGGAAATCTACTTTTGGGTATTGTTTTTTTCTTGGTTCAGGTGCTATATCTTGGAAAAGTAAAAAAGATCAATCTATTTCACTATGTTCTACTGAAGCTGAATATAAAAGTTGTACCAATGCCTCCAAAGAGTCCTTACGGCTTAGAAGAATTATTGAAGATTTGGGTCTACCTCAACAAGAACCTACACCTCTATATTGTGACAATCAAAGTGCAATAGCCTTGGCAAAGAATCCAGTCTACCATGCAAAGTCAAAGCACATCTCTCTCCATCATCACTTTTATTAGAGAGAAAATTGAAGAAAAGAAAGTTTCACTCATCTATTGCAAGGGTGAAGATCAAGTTGCAGATATTTTAACAAAGCCTCTTTCTAGAGAGAAATTTGAATTTCATTGTAAAAATTTGGGTTTGCTACCCCTTGATGTAAATCCCCCAAGTAAAGATTAAAGGGGGGTGTTAGAATTAATCTTTCCTTGGTTGAAAATATGTAATTAAAAGGATAAACCAAGGTATCCTTATTTGTATTTGTCCTCTAGTCCATGTAAGAGGACATGTCACTATTTTGTATTTCCTTTAATAAGGAAAATAGATATTCCTCCTTAAGAGGAATCACACATTTGTCACACACACAATAGGAATGTGGCATCCATAGGAGAAGGGAGTTACATGCAAACTCCTCCACTCATCTCTACTTAAGAGATGTCTCTCACACAGTTGCTTGCATAATCTTCTCCTCTCTCTCTCAATCTCTCATTGCTCTCATTATTGTATTGAGCTCATTGCTCTCATCTTTTAGGCTTTTTTCCATATTCTTATTCACAAAGGGGTTTTTCTTTGCTTTTCTCCTTACCAAAATCTCTTGGCTCATTGTTGGATTCTTGAAGTGCTTTGTGGTTGATCTTGAAATCTTCTCTCCTTTGGTTTTGGTAAAATCTTCCAACATTTCATTTTCTTGGATTAATACTTGTTTAAGTTTTCATTCTTCTTACAGTACTACACTTGCAGTAAGAGATTTGCCTAAAATTATGAAGCCTACTAACATGATTTGCAAAGAATGTGTGTGTTGATCTTCATAGTTTTGTTGACCATTAGTATTCTCACACTTAGTCATATATCTAGGCAATGATGGTCGATCATCACTATGACATAGTCATTTTGTAAAGGCCAAGTTTTGTATTGTATACTTACCGAGCAGTAGTACTGCTTAGTAATGTCATGGTCACTATATGTTTGTAATATGCTGAGAGTATAGTAGTTGCCGAGTTATAGACATCAATGATTACCAAGTGACAACTGATGCCCAGTATAGTTAATGACGAGTGCTAGGAATAACTTTTGTCGAGTTAGCTAGAATTGGCATACAAGTTTGGGAAGGCACAATGATCAAGGTAAACCATTTTTGGTGATAATAATGTTTTGTATTTTGTCTATTAAGGTAATTATGGAGCTAATTAAACATACACATTATTTTCATTGATCCCTATGTAAATCCTACAGCCAATCAAAAAATTGTATAGTATAGGCGGCAATAGAAATAAAACTAGGTTGTAGATATTAAAACGGTAAAACATTTTTGTTGTTATATATAAGGGCGAGATCTAGATCAGAGTGGTGTGTGCGAATCAAAGGAATGAATTAGTATGAGAAAATGATTAGATAATCATACTTAGAGTAATCAAGTATTCAGATAGAGTTCAATGACTGAGCTAAGTAGTGAGAAGATAGAATCAAGAAAAGTTAGATAGAAGAGATCTAAATATAAAGGAAAGAGGAGATCTATAATCTGCATCTCAGTGCAAACTGAAAGATCAGGTACTGAGACATTTTTTGTTAGAATGAATGCTAAGACATTGATATATTTTTTGGTATGTTTTAGTAATCATTCTATAGCAGTGGTTGTTGCATTCATGACTTAGATTGTCATTTATGTCAACACAGTGATATTCTAGAATTTAGCAGGAAAGCAGACACTATTTTGTTTGGTGCAAATGTTGTATTGTAGATTGGATTTTGTGTAGTTGACAGCATGTTCCTTTTTGTGTTCTTAACCTATGGTTAAGTGCACAAAAATATTTATATTCATTTGAGAAAGTTATAAGCATTTTGGTGGAAATAGTTTTCTGAAAGAGTTCCTAAGTAGCGGTTTTGGAAATCGAAGGATATCTCTTAGCTGGGATGGAATTTGATTTTCTGTAGTTACAAGGATGTTGGAGACTAATTGATGATGATGTGGTTCATAGTGCAAACTTCGAGGATATGTTTGGTGAAAGTTTTAGTATTTGGAAGCCAACAATTTTATGGGAATTTTGGTGTAACATGTAGAAATTATTATTTTGAATTTGAGAACTGAATCATTTGTAATTATTTGAGTATGGTATATAGGAAGGAATGTTTTCCTTGTTGTAACATGTGAATGTAGTGGTTTTAATGTGGATTGTGATGGTAATTGTAAAGTTGTGATGCGGATCTATGCATGAATTGAAGAAAAGAGCTAATTCACTAATGAAAGAAGACATGTGAGTACAGAGATCTAAATTGTGATCTTGTGTAGCAAAGAGTGTAGATTTGGAATAGTCTGAAGGAGGTAACTTATTTCATATTATTCTGATTGAATAATCTTAAGGCCTTTTGGACAGTGGGTTCAGAGATCTTGACTTGAAGTTGTTTGGGCAGTGGGTCGTTCTGTCTTCCATAACTCTTAACTGGGTTAGAATCTTTTAACTGGGACTCAAAATCTCCTAACAGGGATTCATATGTACTAAATGCATTTCATAAGACTCCTAATAGGGTCCATCCTCTAATAAGGAACTTTCATATTAGTACATCATTTTGTGGGCATCATTCCCACTGGGGTTTACTCTTTTCAAGAGGTTCCCTAGTCAACATATCTTATGTCATTGTGCAATTGTGTATGGTTATCTTTCTATGGTTGATTATTGCATTAATTATATTGTTTAAAGCTATTAAATAATTTGAATGGTCTAAATATCAGATAACTGATTCACCCCTCCCCCCTCTCAGTTATCTTGGGGATCTTTACTTTCTAACAATTGGTATCAGAGCAGCAGGTCCTTGAAAGAAAAGTTTAACAACTTAAGGAGATCCATGGTGAATTTCAAGAAAGAAAGCCCTAAGTTTGATGGAGTAAATTTTGACAGTTGGAAAGAGAAAATGAAGACACATCTCTTGTGTTTAGGACCAGGTTATTGGTTGATTACAAAGAATGACAAAACTATCATTGAGGAAGACAATCTTGAAACAAGTTCTAAAGATGAGATAAACCTATTCATGTGCAACATACTTGCAATAGAAGAAATTTTATCAGCACTTCCAGAGAATGAATATAGTCAGGTAAAAGGTTTGACTAGATCTTATGATATTTGGAAATCTTTACATGCTACTTTTGAAGGTGATGAACATGCAAAGAAAGCTAGGTTACATAATTGGATTTGTGCATTTGAAGATATAAGAATGATGGAAGATGAATCTATTAGAAGCTATATGGGTAGAATGTCTGAGATTGTAATAAGTATAAAGTCTTATGGAGGTGAAAAGATAGAGAATGAAGTGATATGGAAGATCTTGAGAACATTGACACCAGTATTTAGGCAGACAACACAGATGATTGAGCAAGTGATACCTTGCACACTAAAATTTTCAAGAGAAACCCTTCTTGGAAGATTAGAAGTAGCAGAAATGAATTTGAGACTATCAGGAGAGTTACCTAGAATGGAGACAGCATTCAGTGCTCTTAGCATTAGACCTACATTATCAAGAAGTACTAGTGTGAATGGAGATTATGCTAGCAGTAGCAGATCCAGATCTAAGGAAGATAAGAAGATTGAAGAAGGTATTGTATTACTTATAAAAAGAGAACCAGATGGTAACAAAATCTTTAAATGTTGGACTTGTCAATAATATGGTCATTATGCATCTAAATGTCCTAATAGAGTTAAGAAGTATAGAAACAATTTCAAATCTAGAAGACCTAAAGAATGTTATTATGCTAATAATGAAGGGATTGAAGTAGGAATTTGATGCAGGAGCATCCTAGGTGTAAGAGCAATCTTGCATCACCCAAAAATATTTCTATTTTTATATTCAATAAGGGCTATTTTAGTGAAGAGCTGCTATTTATGGAAAGTTACTATTTTTGGTAATTTTTGCATGTGCTCAGAATGATCTGATTTCTTTCTTGGAGGTTCATTTTGGTCATATAAGCCTGCCAGTAAAGTTTCATTGCCAGATCAAGTGTATATTGGAAGATATTGAAGATTTTCGGTATTGGCAGCAGGGTATAGAAACTTTGAACTCAGTTTTGAAGGCTTTAGAGGCCCTGGATGAGATCAAAAATTTGGGTGACGGGCACTTGCGCTGGTAAAGCCTGTAGAGCGCTTCGTGGCGTTTCTGAAATGGGGTTATAATAGCCGATTGGGTCAACTGGTGATGACTTATGGTCTTTGGAAGTTGGGCCACCTGAAATGGCGAAAAATAATTTTCTTCAAAATTTCTGTTCGGGTTTCAAAGGTTATCTTGAGCCGACTATGATGTAATAAAATGTAAAATAAAATAATTCTAAGTTTGGTCGGCCTTATTGGCTAAAATTCTGGAACCTTCCAGGCGGTGGAAAATTGCCTATATAAGGAAGGCTGTATTATTGTCTTAGGCAGTTTAGAATAGTTCTGGGTAATAGTTCGAGGCTTTATCCTACAGAATATTGTAAGGGAATGCCCATGTGGCTTTGCATATTGTAATTCTGAAAGTTTGTAATTCCACATTTGTGGAGATAATAAGAAGCCAATTTTTCTGTTCTTGCATATTATTGTTGTTGCTTCTCTTTTTTTGTTATGTGTTTGTGGTATTAAGGGGAGCACCCTTCATCAGAATTGAAAGACACTTGAGTGATAGTGACAATGATAATAATCATGACATAGGATTTGTGGCAATTAAGGAAGAAACTACTGAATCAGATGTTAAGGAAGAGAAAGCCTTAGTTTCCCAAGTTGAGAAAAGAGAAAATTGGATTATAGATAGTGGTTGTTCACATCATATGACAAGAGACAAAGGAAAGTTCATAAAGTTTAGCAATTATGATGGAGGAGTTGTTATAGAGTTGGTAACAATGCACCTTGTTTGATTAAAGGTATAGGATCTATTACTCTTGATGGAAAGACTAATACTGATGATGTTTACTTTGTTGATGGATTGAAACATAACTTGTTGAGTGTTGGATAGTTATTTGGTAAGGGATATCAGGTTTGGTTTACTAAAACTTTTTGTGTGATTAAGGATAGAGATGGAAATTTGATTGGAAAAGGATCTAGAACCAGAGGTGATGTATTTTAGTTGAATCCTACTGAGATGACATGTTTGATGACTAAAATTGATGAAAGTTGGTTATGGCATAGAATATTTTGTCATATAAACTTTGATAACATTGTAAAAGTAAGCTCTACACTTGCAGTAAGAAATTTACCTAAGATTATGAAGCCTACTAACATGATTTGCAAAGAATGTGTGATGGATAAGTAGAAAAGGAGTTCATTTCCTAGCAAGAAGTTCACATCTACTAAAAAGATGGAGATCATTCATACAGACTTGAGTGGTCCTACCAGAACTAGAGGATTTTATGGTGAAAGGTACTTTATGATTATTGTTGATAACATTACAAGAATGATGTGGGTTGCATTTTTGAAAGAAAAGTCTGAATCATTTGATAAGTTTAAGGTCATTAAGAATAAGCTTGAGAATGAATCAGGGATGAGAATTAAATGTTTAAGATCTGATAGAGGAGGTGAATTTACATCTAAGGAATTTGACACTTTTTGTGAAATGAATGGCATTAAGAGGCAGTATTCAGCCCCTAAAACACCTGAACAAAATGGTATTGCAGAAAGAAGGAACAGGTCAGTAACTGAAGTGGCTAGAGCTATGTTATTTGAAAGTGATATGACTAAAATATTTTGGAGAGAAGCAATGAATACAATAGTGTACACAATGAATAGATTGTAGATCAAAGTAAATACAGACAAGACACCTTATGAAATGTGGTTTGGGCACACACCCTCAGTTAATTATTTTAGAATTTTTGGAAGCAAATGTTATATTTAGAGGGAAGATGATATAGGAAAGTTTGATCCTAGAAGTGATGAAGGAATATTTCTTGGATACTCTTTGAAAAGTAAATCTTACAGATGTTATAACAAGAGAACTAACACTATTGTTTAAAGTGCAAATGTTAGAGTTGATGAGAAATTTAAAATTTAGAAAAGAATGCTTTATTATGAATTTGATAATGGTGCTAACCCTCAGCCTAACACTGAATCTATTAAACAATTCTTTGAGACTAACAGTGAATTGGTAAATTAAAGAAATGTTGAAGAAAGTGTTGATCAAAACAAAAAAGAATCTATAAATGAGACAAGAGGAGAAAGTATGACACCTAATAGGTATACATCAAGGCATCATCTAGTTGAATAGATCATTGGAAGCTTGGATAGAGGAGTTCTTACTCAGAATAAGGTACACTTATGTTTGATTTCACAAATTGAACCTAAGTCTACTAATGAAGCTTATGAAGATGAATGTTAGATTAAAGCTATGAGAGAAGAATTAGATCAGATTGAAAGAAACAAAACATGGAAATTGGTCCCTATACCTAAAGATAAGAATGTGATTGGAACTAAATTGGTATTTAGAAACAAGATGAATGAGCAAGGAAAGGTAATCAGAAACAAAGCAAGATTGGTATGTAAAGTATATTCACAACAAGAAGGAATTGATTATGAAGAAAATTTTGCTCTTGTGGCAAGACTTGAAGCAGTGAGAATGTTTTTGGCCTATGCAGCATTTAAAAAATTCAAAGTATATCAGATGGATGTTAAGTCAGCATTTTTGAATGGTGAGTTGGAAGAAGAAGTCTACATTGAGCAACCTGAAGTTTTTCCTTTAACTAAAGAAGGAGACATGGTATGTAAACTTAAGAAAGCATAGTATGGATTAAAGCAAGCACCTGGAACTTGGTATGAAAGATTGGATAAGTATCAACTAAAATTAGGATTTACAAAAGGAACAACATATAGTAACCTATACATAAAATAAATTGAGAATGGATTGTTGGTTATAGTTATCTTTGTTGATGATATTATCTTTGGAGGAGAAGATGAAGCCAGTGACAGATTTGTAGAAGAAATGAAGATAGAATTTGAAATGAGTATGATTTGAGAGATGAAATACATTTTGGGATTACAAATAACACAAAGAAAGGATGGTATATTTATTAATCAGACTAAATATCTAAATGACTTCTTGAAAAGATTTGGCATGGAAGATTGCAAACTAGTTGGAATACCTATGGTAATAGGACTTAAATTGTCTAGCAAAGATGAAATATCAGAAGTTGAACAAAAGAAGTACAGATCTATGATTGGAGGATTGTAGTACTTGACACATACAAGACCAGATATAGCACATTCAGTTGGAATTGTAGCAAGATTTCAAGTAGAACCTAAAGAGTCACATTATGTAGCAGTAAAGAGGATAATGAGATATTTGAAAGGAACAATGGATTATGGATTTTAGTATGATAATTTAGATGATTTCACATTATGTGCATACACTGATGCAAATTAGGGAGGTAGCATTGATGACAAGAAAAGAACAAGTGGTGGAGCCTTTTTTCTTGGAGGAAGATTGGTTTCATGGTTGAGTAAAAAGAAGAATTGTATTTCACAAAGCATAGCAGAAGCAGAATATGTTGCAGCAGCAAATAATTGTAATTAGTTTATTTGGATGAGACAGATGTTAAAGGACATTGGAATAAAGTTTGATGAGCCTATTGTCATACATTGTGACAATACAAGTATAGTCAGTATGTCAAAGAATCCATTTTTACATTCAAAGACAAAGCATATAGAGATCAAGTATCATGTGGTAAGAGAGAAAGTTTCTGACAAAGAAATTAGATTGGAGTACATCAGCACAAAAGAATAGATAGCAGACATATTTACTAAGCCTTTACCGAAGGATGCATTTGAGTATTTGAGAGGTATTCTTGGGGTTATCCCCCAAACTTCTCTTGAGTAATGATGCAGATGGTTGCATCCATCCAATGGTTTATGTACCTATCTTTTCTGGACTAGATGTTGGTACTTCTCGTATGGGGGAGTATTTGTGTTTTAGAGCTAAGTCATTAAGGACTCTAGTGCATGTATTTTCAAATAGTGTCTATTAACATTGAGCTATTGTTTGACATAGTGATATATTTTCTATCATTGATGTCAATGGGGGAGAGAAGCTTGAAAAACATTATGGTATTATAATGGGGGAGAGAATCAATGTATAAGGGAGATAATCATCTTAATATAGTAGAGCAGCAGTGATTTCATTTTTGGAACATTGGATGTTTTTCATCTATGTTTCCATCAATGCCAATGGAGGAGATTGTTAGGAATGAATGCTGAGACATTGAGATATTGTTTGGTATGTTCTAGTAATCATTCTGTAGCAGTGGTTGTTGCATTCATGACTTAGATTGTCATTGATGTCAACACAGTGATATTCTGGAATGTAGCAAGAAAGCAGGCACAATTTTGTTTGGCGCACATGTTGTATTGTAGATTAGATTTTGCACAATTAACAACATGTTCTTTAGTGTGTTCTTAAACTATGGTTAAGTTCAAAAAAAGATTTATATTCATTTGAGAAAGTTATAAGCATTTTGGTGGAAACAATTTTCTGACATAGTTCCTGAGTAACGGTTTTGGAAATCAAAGGATATCTCTTAGCTGGGATGTAATTTAATTTTGTGCAATTATAGGGATGTTGGAGACTCATTGATGATGACATGGTTGATAGGAAAAACTTTGAGGATACGTTTGGTGAAACTTACAGTATTTGGAAGTTGACAGTTTTATGGGAATTTTGGTGTAACATGTAGAAATTGTTATTTTGAATTTGAGGACCGACTCATTTGTAATTATTTGAGTATGGTATATAGGAAGAAATTTTTTCCTTGTTGTAGCATGTGAATTTAGTTTTTTTAATGTGGATTGTGATGGTAATTGTAAACTTGTGATGTGGATCTATGCATGATGTGAAGAAAATAGCTAATTCAGTAATGAAGGAAGACATGTGAGTACATAGATCTGAATTGTGATCTTGTGTAGCAAAGAGTGTCAATTTGGAATAGTGTGAAGGAGGTAACTTATTTCATATTATTTTGATTGAATAATCTTAAGGTATTTTGGACAGTGGATTCAGAGATCTTGCCTTGAAGCTGTTTGGGCAGTGGGTCGTTCTTTCTTCCATAACTCTTAACCGCATTAGAATCTTTTAATAGGGATTCAAAATCTCCTAACAGGGATTCATATGTACTGAATGTATTTCATAAGATTCCTAAAAGGGTCCATCCTCTAACAAGGAACTTTCATATTAGTACATCATTCTGTGGGCATCATTCCCACCGGGGTTTACTCTTTTCAAGAGGTTCCTAAGTCAACATATCTTGTGTCATTGTGCAATTGTGTATGGTTATCTTTCTATGGTTGATTATTGCATTGGTTATATTATTTTAAAAGTTGTTAAAGAAGTTGAATGGTTTAAATATCAGATAACTGATTCACCCCCCCCTCTCAGTTATCTTGGGGATCTTTAGTTTCTAACATTTTTACCAGTGTGTCACTGTAAATCTCTTAACCAATTAGTCTTAAAAAAATTTCTGTAAATCTCTTTATCGAGTCCTTACTTTACTGTAAGTTTGTAAATCCTTTAACAAGGTAGACTATACAAGTCTTTTAGCTTTTAACCAAGTAGACCTCTCACAGGGTAGATCATGTTTTGATCACATTTTGTAAAGCCCTAATAGGAAAAACTTATTACTGTAGTAGTGAAGATTTGTGGGTGTCATCCCCAACCCAGTTTTACCTTTCAAGGGTTTCTTGGTTACCAAAATTTATTATGTTATGTGTAATTTCATGTATGTTTCTTGACATGTTATGTTACTTAGATTGATCAAGTTTTGCTTACATAATGCATAAAGGTTAAAAGGGATGAAATGAAAAAGATCTGATTCACCCCCCCCCCCCCTCTTAATCTTACTTTCCCATTTGTATTTCCAACAATTGGTATCAGAGCTAAAGGTTTCTCACAAGGAAGTCTAACCACTTGAGGAAAAAGATCTTAAGATGGAAGCCTACAAACTGGGAAGGATCATAAAGAATCAAAAGATTGAAGTACAACTAGCATTACAACAACTAGAAGCAGCTAGAGGAGAATTGAAGAAATCATTGAGCAAGAGAAGAGAGATCGCAATTCAACTAAATGAGCCACAATATAAAGAGGAAGACACTTCTGGACTATTTGACAATGGTAACTCTACTGAGAGTGAGAAAGCTATAACAGAACTACTAGAGAAAAATACCAAACTAAATGATGAAATCAAGACTCTAAGGAGAGAACAAGAAGTTCAATCTGTCAGACTCTATAAAGTAGTGGAGCAGAAAAAGAAAGCTGAAGATGACAAGGCAATGGTTGAAGAAGACAAAAGACAAATTGCAATAAGGGTAGATGAAAGGATAAGTGACATGAAAAAATTAACTAATAGTCAAATAGATATGGTAAATCAACTACTGTTGGCCAATCAAGAACTGGGCAGGAAAGACATGGAGGTCAATCAACTAAAATATGAGAATAATGAACTGAAACATGAGCTGAAAACTAAGAAAGAAATCAATGAAAGGATGAACAAACCTAATGAAGCTGCAAAGTATTTTGAAGAATTGTTAAGGTCGCTGAGGAGATCTAGTGATAGATCTAGACTTGGACTAAATGAACATTCATCTACTGAAGAAGGAGAATCATCAATGAATGGAGAACATAAGACTCCTAAATCAAAGAACACCAATCCCACTTGTTATCATTATGGAAAGCCAAGACATATAGCCAACATATGTAGAAGCAAACATGGTAAGTCTAATCCTAAACCTAATTTTAATAGATATTGTTTTAACTGCAAGAACCATGGACATCAGGCACATTCATGTAGATCTAAAGTTAGCTCACCTAAGTTTCAAGGAAGTTATTTCAATTGTCAGAAATATGGGCACAAAGCATTTGAGTGTAGATCAAAACCAAGGTGGTCATCTAATGAGAAAACCATGCTAGTCAAGAAGCACAACTATCACAATTGGGATTACAACACTTGGTATAATTGCCATTATTATGGTAAGTATGGACACATCAGAGAAAATTGCATGAAAACTCATTTTAGAGGTAGATCTAAAAGTTGGATGAATGGAAGCATGATCTATTACAAATGTAATAAGGTCGGTCATTTAAAGAAAGATTGCAGATCACCCATGCCGAGCAATGATAAAAACCAGAATGAAGAAATTCATGAGAAATTGAAGAGTCGAATGAACCAGACATGGAAAAAGAAAGAGGAAGGAACCACAAGTGAAGCAAGAACATCTGAGGTCACCCAATTCAATGGATCAGGTGACCACACCTCTTCTAACTAAGCATGAAAGGTATGTTTGGAATTGATTGTTGCAAAGCTTATCTTTCATTAGTTCCTAACATAAAAATGAGAAAAAGTCCATATCTACATAGATTAAGATGCATTAGGACATATCTGAGAAAAGCAAAAAATTTCACTTATGATGCCAAGCATCAGTACCTTGACAGAGCTATCAATGTTTGCTGAGCACCTGTTATGGCTGAAATACTATGCTGAGCTATAAGTCAATGGTTATATCAATCGAGCTCATGTTTAACCAAGGGTTTATCAAGACAGTTGTATTCCACCAAAATCTGTATGGAGCATTTAAGAGGACCTAATCCTATTTTTTTAGATCTTATAAAGTGGAAAGTTGTCATAAATTTTATTCCACTAGGCTATTTGAGATTTTACAAAGAAAATTTAGAATTTGTGCAACTAGATCAAGCAAAGCAATTCTGAATTCTCTCAATGTGCCATCAGCAAAATTCATCTACAAGGTCACTGACGATAAGGTACTTTACTGAGATTTTTTTTTTTAAGTTACAGATTAATATGGCATCATCTTCATCCACACCAGTGAAGAGACAAGGAATGGAAGTCTTCAATGTTCAACTCATAAGGAACAAAGTCTATAAACCAAAAGTATTCAAGGCAATATCTGAAAGTGCTATCAAAGGAGATTTAAGTGGAGCCCTATCTTGTATCCCGAAGAATGTGTTAATGATGAACGGCATTAGATCATGCTATATGTGCAAGATTGGAGAAATTGGTGACTATGAGATAAGGGAAACATATGATAATTTATGTGTCAACAGAGTATTGAAGCTGGAACACAGAGTTGTTGCCGATGCAGGGTTAGTGCATGCCCTAAATTTTCCACAAAACTTCAAGATAAAAATGGATAAAGATTGTTTTGGGTCAAGTCCATGACATGCAATTATGGATGGAAGATGGACTAGTGAAGATCACAAATGAAATGATTCACAAAGTCATCGGTTAGCCTAGAATTGATGGAAAGAGAACAATGAAATGTGCAAGTAAAGAGGATATTCAAGCAAACACACAGGCAGTTTGGAACAAACATAGAATGACAATTTCCACCATCACTGATCTGAACATTGACTTTGCTGTTAGACTAATCTCACATAAGTTTTTCCAATCCAGTCAGTTGGACAGTGTCCCCTGTATGGTAGTGGACCAGGTATGGAAAATAATTAAGAAAGGGCACACATATGATCTCGTCGAGCTCTAGCTAACACAGCTTGCTGAGAACCTGAGCTCCATCCGAATGGTGAAGAACTATATGTGTAAGTTTGGTTCCCTACTTATCTGTATATTCTTCTATGTTAAAAAATTTTTTCCTACACATGGTGATGTGACATGGGATAAAAAGAAGCCCATCACTGTTTAAATTAATGATTTTATAAAGAAGACTGGTGATGACTTTGAAGGGATTATGGATAATTATTTCATTGAGTTTAAGAAGAAGATGAGGAATAGGACTAGATTCCTTGTGTCTTTAATTGAGAAATACAACAAAGACATATGTTTTCTAGTAGACACAAACTTCACCTATGCACAGGCAGTCCTACCCAGGATTTCATGGTTAAACCCATTACCCTATGAACTCAATATTGATGAAGCTACTGCTGCAATCATAGCTCTTTTAGCTGAGGAAGTTGATACGAAGGCACATTATTTTGGTACATTTGAAGAAGCCAAATCCAAAATCTCTTTGGGATTATTGGTAGCCACCACTGAGAGGAAAAGAAAGAAGATAGTGAAAAATCTAGAAGAATATGTTAAAGATTCTGAGAAGAATGAACCACTAGAATTGACTCAAGGATCGGGAGAAGATGAAAAGAGTGCAACTAGTGATAGTGAGAAAGAAGAAGAAGAAGAAGAAAAGAAACCAATAATTTTTGAGCCCCCACCAAAGAAAAGAATGTTGAAACAAAAATTGATAGTGACACCATCACTAAGGCCTCAAACTAGGGGAAATGTTGTCAAGACTCCTAAGGAGTCTCTTGTATCTGTTAAGTGAAAACCTAAGGCAATGCCAACCAAGGCTATGAAGAAACCAAGAAGGAAACTTGTGTTAACAAAAGATGATGAAGAAACCAAGAGTGATGAAGAAGTGAAAAAGAAGATAACACAACAAGGTACACATCCACTCACTATTGATGAATTATGTCTCAAGATTACTAGCACAACTATAGTTGATGAAGTGAAAAGATCAAAGTTTGCACAAATGATCATTGGAGATAAAGAGAAAGTTGAGGAGACTATTCTAAAAATGTTATGCATTTTCAAAATGTTGCTGATTGAGATTGAAAATAGAACTCTGAAGGAATTATGCAACAGGATTGCACAAAAATGGGAGTATGCTCTATAGACAGAGGAGATAAGAGAGAGTAAATTAGTACAAGTCAAATCCAATCTCACTCCTAAAGACATCAAACAAATAATAGAGCAATACCGAGGCAAGTTTGATCCTAAACTCAAAGCCTATTCAATTCTTCAACACAAGGTTGAAGATTTTGTGCAAGAAAGTCTAAAAGTCTAGAAAATACTATTTGGATTATTAATTGATAAAGATAAAGGACAGGATGCTAGTACTTCCACAACTATTGAACCCAAGAGAAAACTAAACAAAATGGAAACTGGGACTCCTAAGGAAATAAATGTACATGATAGATTTGAGGTCCACATTGTTGATATAACTAAGGAGATCCCCACAAAGAATTCACCTTTGACTGAGGAAGATCTCAAGAATATGGAAACAAGTGACATACCATTGCCAAATAGCAACACAGTACTTCTAGAGGTAAAGAAATATCCTACTCTACCTGAAGTCACAAAAGTTGATAAGTTAGTTGGTACAAGTCCTACCGAGGAAACCGTCAAGTCAGTACCACTAACAAAGTCTGTCGAGGAACAAGACAAAGTAAAAGGAAAACTTCAAAGTCCTCTTAAGGAAGTACACAGCACCGAAGAGCATGGAACTAAATTAAATGAACAAGTTGTTAGTACTTATGTTGGGCAGAAGGGAAAAGGAGAAGAAAATGTCACAGAAAAATTTATTGAGAAGCAAGAACTGAAGGAACAAGAGAAAATACAAGCTCTTGTATAGATGTCGAGTGGCAACACCTCACCAAGAGAACAAAAGGAGAAAGATGAGGTGACAATTGATGAGGTAATTTTTATACCGAAATGGGACATAGATAACCTATCTTATGACCAATTTTAGATAATGAAAGATTTGTTGACAAGAAAGAGCAGACAAGCAGAAATCCATAGAGAACATTAGTAAAAATAGGTTCTACATGATATCAAAGAAATATTTAATGAAGTTTATGATTTATTAGATGTAAATAGTTATGTTCCTATATTGGAACAACTTGTCCACATTGTTCAGAAGGTAAATAATGAAGCTTGTTCTGCCAGTGATAAGTTATTTGAATGGTTTGAAAGGTGGTTTGAGACCAAAATGTTAAATAAGATATCTACCGAGATAGTAGTAAAACAAGTTGAAATGTCAAATCTGGTACAGAAGACCGAGAAATTAGTTGTGAACAGACAATCTTTGTTGGGAAAATTAGGTAATGTTGAATTGTTCACAGAAGAGAATCAATGATTTCTTGAGACTCTCAAGCAAGAGATTAAAGCTATGAGTCAATCCCTAACCTTAGATGCAGACACTAGTGCTGAACACTATGTCAAGGTAATGTAGACACAAGGTAAGCTGGCCAAGTTGATGGCTAACAATGGCAAGATTTGTTCTCACCTACTTTCTATTCAAACTATCCTAACACCACATTTGGAAGCTATACAAAGGAAATTAGAAAAGACTAAAAAATTAATCCAGAGTGATCCACATGCATCTATAGCTGATGGTCTCATCAATTTAGCTATCAACTTAGACGTGCAGATATAAGTTTTGAACCTTAATACAACTACATGGATGGATGCACTATATATGATCACAGTGTTGCATAGACCTTTTCTTGAGAGATTTTCTGATCTACCTTCTAATGAAGAAATTAATCATGTCAAAAACAAGGGGGAATCATCATGGCACAAGGTACACGAAAGGATAGAACAGGGACAGGTGACACAATTTTGAATATGTATATAGATCTTAGGGGGAGTATTAGTCTATGTACAAACATATTTTTGTAGATTGTAACTACAAATGTCATGAAAAAGTGTTTTTACCACTAATGTCAAAGGGGGAGATTGTTGATCTCTATAGTTTTGTTGACCATTAGTATTCTCACACTTAGTCATATATCTAGGCAATGATGGTCGGTCATCATTGCAACTGAGTCATTTTGTAAAGGCCGAGTTTTGTATTGTATACTTATCGAGTAGTAGTACTACTGAGTAATGTCACAATCACTATATGTTTGTAATATGCCAATAGTATAGTAGTTGTCAAGTTACATACATTAATGATTATTGAGTGACAACTGATGCTGAGTATAGTTTGAGTGCCAGGAATAACTTTTGCCGAGTTAGCCAGAATTGGCATACAAGTTTGGGAAGGCACAATGATTGAGGTAAACCATTTTTGGTGATAATAATGTTTTATATTTTATCTATTGAGGTAATTATGGAGGTAATTAAACATCGACATTATTGTCATTGATCCCTATGTAAATCCTATAGCCAATCAAAAAATTGTATAGTATAGGCGGCAATAGAAATAAAACTGGGTCGTAGATCTTCAAATGGTAAAATATTTTTGTTGTTATATATAAGGGTGAGATCTAGATCAGAGTAGTCTGTGTGAATCAGAGGAATGAATTAGTATGAGAAAATGATTAGAGAAGCATACTTAGATTAATCAAGTATTCAGACAGAGTTCAGTGACCGAGCTAAGCAGTGAGAGGACAGAATCAAGAAAAATCAGATAGAAGAGATCTAAATATAAAGGAATGAGGAGATCTATAATCTGCATATCAGTGCAAACTAAAAGATCAGGTACTGAGACATTTTTACTAGTGTGTCAGTGTAAATCTTTGAATCGAGTAGTCTTAATAGACTTTCTGTAAATCTCTTTATTGAGTGCTTACTTTACTGTAAGTTTGTAAATACTTTAACAAGGTAGACAATACAAGTCTTTTAGCTTTTAACCGAGTAGACTCTCACAAGGTAGATCATGTTTTGATCACATTTTGTAAATCCCTAATAAGAAAAAATTATAATTGTAGTAGTGAAGATTTGTGGGTGTCATCCCCACCCCAGTTTTACCTTTCAAGGGTTTCTAGGTTACCAAAATTTATTGTGTTATGTGTAATTTCATGTATGTTGCTTGACATGTTATGTTACTTAGATTGATCAAGTTTTGCTTACATAATGCATAAAGGTTAAAAGGGATGAAATGAAAATGATCTGATTCACCCCCCCTCTCAGTCTTACTTTCCCATTTGTATTTCCAACAATGTGATGGCTAAACAGAAGAGAAGTTCTTTTCCCAATAAAAAGTTTACATCTACAAAAAAGATGGAGATTGTTCATACAGATTTGAGTGGTCCTACCAGGACTAGAGGATTCTATGGAGAAAGGTATTTTATGATTCTTGTTGATGATTTTACAAGAATGATGCAGATTTCATTTCTTAAAGAGAAGTCTGAAGTATTTGATAAGTTTAAGATTGTTAAGAATAAAGTTGAGAATGAATCTGGAATGAAGATTAAATGTTTGAGATCTGATAGAGGTGGAGAACTTACTTCTAGAGAGTTTAACACCTTTTCTGAAGAAAATGGCATTAAGAGATAGTTTTTAGCCCCTAGGACACTTGAACAAAATGGTATTGTAGAAAGAAGAAATAGATTGGTGACTGAAGTAGCAAGAGAAATGTTATTTGAGAATGATTTGGTGAAGATATTCTGGAGAGAAGCAGTAAGCACAGTAGTGTATACAATGAACATAGTACAAATTAGAGTAGACATAGACAAGACATCCTATGAATTATGGTTTGGACATGCACCCTCAGTTAAGTATTTTAGAATTTTTGGAAGCAAATGTTATATAAAGAGAGATAATGATATTGGGAAGTTTGATCCTAGAAGTGATGAAGGTATATTTCTTAGATATTCTTTGAAAAGGAAAGCCTATAGATGTTACAATAAAATAACTAAGACTATTATTGAGAGTGCAAATGTTAAAGTTGATGAAAAGTTCAAAATTCAGGAAAGAATGCTTGATTATGAATTAGATGAAGAAGCTCATCCTAAACCTAACACTAGATCTACTAAATTATTTTATGAGATTGACAATGATTTTTTGAATGAAATCCACAATGAAGTCATTGAAGAACCTACAACTGAAGTGAGATCTGAGACAATGACACCTAACAAGAGTTTATCAAGAAATCATCCTATTGGGAAAATTATTGGAAGCATCAAAAGAGGAGTTCTAACTCAGAATAAGGTACAAGAACACTTATGTTTGATTTCTTAAATTGAACCTAAAACTACTAGTGAAGCTTGTGAAGATGAAAGTTAGATTAATGCTTTGAAAGAAGAAATAGATCAAATTGAAAAGAACAAGACATGGGAATTGGTCCCTAGATGTAAAGACAAGAATGTTATTGGAACTAAATGGGTATTCAGAAACAAGATGAATGAACAAGGAGAAGTAGTAAGAAACAAAGCAAGATTGGTATGTAAGAGATACTCACAACAAGAAGGAATTGACTATGAAGAAACCTTTGCACCTATTGCAAGAGTTGAAGTAGTAAGAATATTTTTGGCTCATGCAGATTACAAGAAATTCAAAGTATATCAGATGGATATAAAGTCATCTTTTCTGAATGGAGAATTGGAAGAAGTCTACATTGAGAAACCTAAAGGTTTTCCTTTGACTCAAGAAGGAGACATGGTATGTAAACTTAAGAAAGCTTTATATGGACTAAAACAAGCACCTAGAACTTGGTATGCAAGATTGGACAAGTATTTGTTAAAGTTGGGTTTATAAAAGGAACAACTGATAGCAATCTATACACAAAAGAAATTAAAAATGGTTTGTTGGTTATAGTTATTTTTGTTGATGACATTATTTTTGGAGGAGAAGATGAAGCTAGTGATAAATTTGATGATGAAATGAAGACTGAATTTGAAATGAGTATGATTGGTGAAATGAAATATTTTTTGGTATTAGAGATAACACAGAACAATGATGGTATCTTTGTAAGTTAGACAAAGTACTTGAATGACTTGTTGAAACGATTTGGAATGGAGAACTGTAAACCAATTGGAACACCTATGGTAATTGGACATAAGTTATCTAGCACATATGAGGCTCCTGCAGTGGAATAGGAGAAATACAAATGTATGATTAGAGGATTGTAGTACTTGACACATACAAGACTTGATATAGCACATTCAATTGGAATTATAGCAAGATTTCAAGCTGAACCTAGAGAATTACATTATGCAGTAGTAAAGACGATACTGAGATATTTAAGAGGCACAATGGACTATGGATTGTGGTATGAAAAATTTGATGATTTTACCCTATGTGCATATATAGATGCTGATTGGGGAGGCAGTGTTAATGACAAGAAAAGCATCAGTGGTGGAGCATGTTTCCTTCGAGGAAGATTGGTCTCTTGGTTAAGTAAGAAGCATAATTTTATCTCACAGAGCACAACAAAAGAAGAATATGTAGCATCAGCAAACAATTGTAATGAGCTAATTTGGATGAAGAAAATGCTAAAAAATATTGGAATAAAGTTTGTTGAACCTGTTCTCATACATTGTGACAACACTAGCACAGTTAGTATGTCTAAGAACCCTATATTGTATTCTAAGACAAAACATATAGATATCAAGTATCATGTTGTAAGAGAGAAAGTTGCTGAGAAAGAAGTTAGACTTGAGTACATAAGTACAAAGGAGCAGATAGCAGACATATTTATAAAGCCTTTACCTAAGGATACATTTGAGTATCTGAGAGGTATGCTTGGGGTTATGCCCCAGCCTACTTTTGAGAAGTGATGCAATTGGTTGCATCCATCTAGTGGTATATGAGCCTTATCTTCCTTCTGGACTAGATGTTGGTACTTCCTCTATGGGGGAGTATGTGTATCTAAGCTGAGTCATAAGAACTCTAGTGAATTTATTTTCTAAACAGTGTCTTTTGACATTGGAGTTGTTGTTGACATAATGATGAAATTTTTTTCATTGATGTCAATGGGGGAGAAGTGTACATGAAAAACCATTTGTACCATCTATTGGAGAGAACTAAATAGGAAAATGAAGCAAGATTTAACTAATGAAGAGGATTTGAAATGTTTGTCAGAACAACAGTATTGTAGTATTGGATTTTTGGAATATTGGATGCTTTTTCATCTATGTTGCCATCAATGCCAATGGGGGAGATTGTTAGGAATGAATGCTAAATGTTTGGCAGTCATTGTGTAGCATTTTTTGTTACATTCATGACTATGATTATCATTGATGTCAACACAATGATCTTCTACAGACTTGCAGAGAAGCACACAGAGTTTGGATTAACGCACGTAGGATATTGTAGCTAGAGCTATGCAATGTTGAGGATATACTCTTTGATATGTCATATGTCTATGGTTAAGAGTGAAGATAGTAATTCATTTATTCATGGAAGTTATGAGTATTTTGGTGGAAGCAGTATTCAGGCAGTGTTCTTGAGTAGCGGTTTGTGAAAATCGGATGATATCTCCTAATCGGGATAGAATCTGGTTTTTCACAGTTAAAGGGAAGTTGAAGACACATTGATAGTGACATGGATGATATGACAAACTTTGAGGTCGCACGAGTGGAGAATTATTGTAGTTGGAAGCTGATAGTTTTGTGTAATTTTGATGTACCGTGTGGAAACTTTTATTTTGTAATTGTATGCTGAGTCATTTGTAATTATTTGAGTGTGGTATAAAGGAAAGAATCTTTTTCTTTGTTGTGATGTAGATGAGTGGATATGAAGTGAAGAAAAGAGTTAAATGTGAAAGTGAATTTCTGAAGGGGGTATGTGCAAGATCATGAGGGGCCAAAAAGTGGCGATGTCAGTTCAAAACTTTGACAATGTAGCTGACGACTTTTTTTTCACCCAAATTTGATAAAACAAAAAGGGTATCTTAAGGAGATTATCAGCTTTCTATCAATATAATTGCTGTCAAATTTTGAATTTGGTAAGTAATTATTAGTTATTTTCTAATTGAGCTACCTCTAAAGTGCTGATTTATATACCAATTGAAAAATGACTATAACTTTCAGATGGTATAACATTTTTGAAATCTAAAAAATGTGTCACATTCTATGCTTCGCCTACTATAAGGAATTTTTTATTTTTTTGAATTTTGTAAAGTTTTGAATGAGTTAAGATGGTCAGACATGAGAGTTTTTTTATTCTGAAAATGTTGTAGCAAAAAATTCATAATTAATTATTTTTTTGGAATAAAATTAAAAAAAGATATGCTCACATCCAGGTATGAGTCTACTACTTACATATAAAATATTATAATAAAATATTATCATTTGATTATGATTAAAGTGGTCAAACATACACCTACTTATTTTTTTCTTAAAATTCTTGTACTGCTACATTGAAATCTATACTTTTCACCAATCATACTAACTTTTTCTCAAAAAATGCCTAGTAGTTTAGAAACTACATTCAATTTTCTATAGATTCTATTCTTACAACTTTTTGATATTAGGTTCATAGCTAGTTGAAATTTTCATGTCAAGTTGACTAACCCTGATTTGCTAATTTTTCATTGCCACTTAAGGGCATAGTTTGGCCCCTCATGATCTTGCACATACCCAAGGAAGACATGAGAAGTACAAATATTTGAAATTAAGATCTAGTGTAATAGTGAGTGCGGTTGGCACATTCAGAGAAGAGGTAACATATTATTCTATTGAGTAATACAAAGATTAGTTGGACAATGTGTTTAGTGATCTTACCCTGAAGCTATTTGGGCAGTGGGTCCTTCTATCTTCCATAACTCTTAACAGGGTTAGAATCTTTTAACATGGATTCAAAAAATCTCCTAACAGGGATTCATATGTACTCAATGTATTTCAGGGTAAGAGTTTGGAGTTGGGGGTCAATTCCGCAGAAGTTCATGGAGGGGAAAGTTTAGGAATACAAAATAGGTGCCTGATTTTTACAAATCAAGCACCCGTTTAGGTTCGGGAGACCGATCCAATCTAAAAAAGAAGGCACCCATTTAGGATCGGGCACCCAAAGCAAAACGGGCACCCGATTTGTTCAAAACGGGTGCCCGATTTGAACAAATTGGGCGCCCATTTTGAAAAGCTATATATATATTTTTTTAAATGAAATTCTTGTCATTTTCATCAACAACAAAAATGGGATCACGTTTGGTATAGCTCGGGTTCCCGGTTTAGCTTCCCCTATCGACCCCATTTTCCATTTTTTCATCTTCCAGGTACGTACTATTTTTTAATTATTTTTTATGATTTGTCATTAAAAAATGTAGTTTTAGGTTATTTTTAATTTAAAAATAGAGTTTAATGTTATTTTCAGAATTATTGCATAAATTTAATTATATTTTATCTTTGAAACTTGTAATTCTTTTTATTTCAATTTACTTTGTAAATTAGCGTACTAAAGTAGAAAACTGGTAAAATTTAAGTATATACAAAATTACATTGCAAAACCCTACATAGAAAACCAAAACCCTAGATAATGAAACAAAAATGTAAACCTAGATTAAAAAATTAATTTACAAAACCCTAAACTTAGAAAATTAAAATATAAATTTAGAAAACCAAAACATAAATTTAGTTCAAAGCAAAACATAAATTTAAAAACATAGACTCTCTCTCTCTCTCTCTCTTCCTCTCTCCTCTCTCTCTCTACCTCTCTCCTCTTCCCCCCCCCCCCCTCTCTCTCTCTCAAGTTTTGATTATTTAAGTCATTCAAGTTGTAAGGTAGAATATATTTTATAGTATGTTAATTGTAAATTATCATGTTTTTATTTGTACATAGATTGGCAATATGGACGATTTTCACATTGATGAGCTTATAGGTCAGCATGCACCACCACCTCTTCCTCCACCTCCCCCTCCCCCTCTCCCTTCACTGCCCCTCCACCTCCACCTCCACCTAGAGAGCTCAGAGATAATATTAGGAGAAATGTAGAGGAGATCATGACAGACATAAACATTATTAGGAATGATCCCTATCCATTTGTCAAGCTACTAGGCCTTGCAGATAACATGCAAGACATCATAGATTCCATATAGACATTAGACTATGAGATTGATAGTTTTGAGTCATGGAGGGAGTCTATTCATGTATATTATGCTGATGGCCTCTCTTATAAATAGGTTAGTAAGTTAAAAATTACAAAAAATGATTTGGCACACTATTTTTGGAACCCTACAATGGGTGAGCAAATACTTGGAAAGAAGCCACATATTTCGATTAGATGGTGTAGACACCCCGGCATAGCAGAGCATTTTTGAGATTAGTAGTGGATGGTATTTGACCATCCACCACATGCTAATGATGAGGTCCCACTTTATTTTTTGAAGAAATTATGCGCTGAGTTTGAATTGGGTAAGAAACCCAATTATTTTGACATGAGAGCATTTCAGGGGGTTGGCCGGGGCATGCCATAGGATAGGCCAGGGGCCAAATTGAGTGATAGAACTAGAAATTATGTACACAATGAGCCCCTTATTCCTCTTCTGTCTCTTGTACTTCTTGCACATATCTATCATTGAGCAGTGAAATCATCTCTTGGTTCTTTGAGTGCCCTTACGGGCAATTTGTTACAACACATGACCCAAGCAAGGACTACCCCCAGCATAGCACATGTTTGCATGAGTTGTGGGGGTATATGTAGGGGTCCCCAATCTGGTCCTGATGCTACCCATGCTGCCCATGGTGGATATGGTGATGATGCTAGTGGTACACATGGTGGATATTCCGATGATGATGATGGCATGCATGGTGATGGCGCACATGATGGATATGTTGATGATGATGATGGTGCACATGGTGATGCCAATGATGATATCTTGACATCATATGTTGATTTACTCAATGTAGATGATGATCATCTCACATAGGTAGATTTAATTATAATTTAAATATAGCACAATATTAAATTTCTTATTTATACAATTATGAGCCATAACATGTGGATTTTTTGGTTAACAGAGGAGGGTTGACCCTCCAACATTCATTAGCCATCATCATATGACATCGACACCTCAACATCTTGGTGCTCCATTCACGGCATGCATTTTGATCTTGATACATTTAAACTTTAAACAAAATAAAATTTCATTGATAATGTGTTTGACATATTTTTGTGATTTTCTAAGGTCTCTCATGTACCACTGAGATTGGTAGTCCTTCATTCTCTGCCCCACCAGTCACCAAGAGTCAGCTGCATATACCTGTAGTATGTTTTTCATTTATTAATTTTAAGTTTTTGTATCTTACTAATTTATCTACAACTTTGATTTACACTTACTTTTTGTAATTGTAGGCTTTTGGATTGTCTCATGTTGCACAATCACATTTATGTCCTAAATCATCGGTGACATTAGCTATGTGTCACACACAGGTAATGTACACATGCTTTTATTCCATATTTATATATTTAATCAAGTTATATATAATTTATAATTTATGTATATATGTACTATAAGTTTGATTCATGCTTTATATATGTTGTTCAGGTCAACACTACCATGAGTCTTGGCATTGCTACAGGATTAAGCCAAATGCATCCATCAACACTATCATTTGAGGTGATGATTAATTTAAGTAATTTTTCAATGTCCTGTGTGTATCTAGATCTTAGAGGATTAATTTAAGTAATTTATAATTTGTACTTTAAACTTTTTTACAGGACTTGGCTTCATCCACTTTTCATGTAGTTGAGGATGAGGGTACTCAAGACCAGATAGAGTAGAATGAGGGTACTCATGAGTAGACAAAGCAGGATTAGGGTACTCAGGACTAGATAGAGCATGTTGATGCATCTTAGTCCTCTTCACGTGGAGTGAAGAGGACTATAGATCAGCTAGATGAGTAGAGTTAGATTATGATGACTATTTGGACTATTTGGACTTGTTCATTTTATTTTTGATGACTATTTGGACTTGTTTTATGATGACTATTTGGGCTTGTTTAGACTTGTTCATATTATTTTTACTTGTTGTTGGAGTAGGACTTGCATTATATACTAGTCTACTGGTTATCATATATTGTACTTGGACTTGTTTTTAGAGTAGGACTTTGTGTTTTTATTGTATGTATATATCATGAGTTGATATGATGGACATTATGATACATGTAAATTATTTCAAGACTTGTTATGTTATTTATCTTAATCACAAGTTTTTATGTAATCTATCAATTTATCTTAATCAGGACTTGTTATGTAATTTATCAATTTATCGTTAAAAAAAATCTATCTAACAATGTGATCTATTAATTCATGTGTAATTGATGTTACAAACTTAATAACTATTAAACAATAAGATCTATTAAGTGAACATAATCTGACTAATGTGCATAGTTTAATATTTACAACAAAATTAGGTGAATACAAAGTTATGAATTTAACTTAAATATTTAAAACAAAATTTGATGTATAAAAGTGAGTTCATGTGATCTTAAATTATTAACCCAAAATTGTATGAATACAAGAGTGCATTTTACTACATAAATAGTTCATGTCTATGTTCTTCCAGACATCCTACATCATAAAAATAAACATGTCGAAATCTATATCCTGCATCTTGCATCCTGCATTAGAATTTATAAAAGTTCATTTAAAGTTAGTTTTAATTTTAATTTCAAATCTATATCTCTAAATTATAAATTATGACACTTCAAAGAAGACATGTAGAAAACATATATACAAATGGGTATGTGCAAGATCATGAGGGGCCAAAAAGTGGCGATGTCAGCTCAAAACTTTGACAATGTAGCTGATGACTTTTTTTTCACCCAAATTTGATAAAATGAAAAGGGTATCTTAAGGAAATTATCAGCTTTCTATCAATATAATTGCTGTCAAATTTTGAATTCGGTAAGTAATTATTAGTTATTTTCTAATTAAGCTACCTCTAAAGTGCTGATTTATATACTGATTGAAAAATGACTATAACTTTCAGACGGTATAACATTTTTGAAATCCAAAAAATACATCACATTCTATGCTTCACCTACTATAAGGAAAAAAAAATAAAATTTGAATTTTGTAAAGTTTTGAATGAGTTAAGGTGGTCAGACATGGGAGTTTTTTTATTCTAAAAATGTTGTAGAAAAAAATTCATAATTAATTATTTTTTTGGAATAAAATTATAAAAAAATGTGTCACATCCGGGCATGAGTCTACTACTTATATATAAAATCCTATAATAAAATATTATCATTTGATTATGATTATGGTGGTCAGACATACACCTACTTCTTATTTTTTTCTAAAATTTTTGTACTACTACATTGAAATCTATACTTTTCACCAATCATACTAACTTTTTCTCAAAAAAGGCCTAGTAGTTTAGAAACTACATTCAATTTTCTATAGATTCTATTTTTACAACTTTTTGATATTAGGTTCATAGCTATTTGAAATTTTCATGTCAAGTTGACTAACCTTGATTTGCTGATTTTTCATTGCCACTTAAGGGCATAGTTTGGCCCCTCGTGATCTTGCACATACCCAAAAATGACAATTGAACAAAAACTTACATGTATAAATTTGATTCAACCTAATGTACTATCATCATCCTCTCTTTTTGCAATGCAGATCTATGTTCTTCCTGACATCCTGCATCATAAAAATAAACATGTTGAAATGTTAGAATTTATGTACTCGAGTTTATTTAAAGTTAATTTTAATTTTAAAGTTAATAAGAAAATTAAATAAAAACTTACATATATAAATTTGATTCAACCTAATGTACCATCAGCATCCTCTCTTTTCTGCAATGCATCTATGATTGCCTCATGCTCTTCCATTGAAAGTGTCCATAAAACTTTATTAGCAAATCTCCCTTTGTATCTTTCCAATTTGATATTTGTTGCCACTACCAAATGGGATTAGTGTATAATCTTCTTTTCTGATTGGTAGTCTTCAAAAGCTAGTAAACCATTTCTTCTTGTTAGGTACTTGTGCAGCCATGTACCAACTACTACAATAGATCCAATTGGATACTGAAAATTATCATCATCTACTTGATGACATATCAACTTTTTCTTGGGTTCTACACATCAAGCTAACCAATACTCTGCCTGCTCTTCATTATCCTCAGGTGCAACAATAGAATACACATGTCCTACAAAACAAAATTAGGTACATGTACACTATAATAAAACTTGTTTAAAGGTTTATAATTTAAATATATATAATCATAAATTATATGACATACACATGTAACTAATATATAATTTAAAGTTTTACAATAAATTGTATTAAATTACCAGGTTGTATGAGATCTGAAACATGATCATAATCTTCTGATGCAAAGGCATGGTCTAGGTCTTCATTTATTATAACATCTTGAATTGTGCATCCTACTCAACCAATAAAACATTCTAGCATTCTTGAATTGTCCTGTGCAATTATCTGACCATATTAGATGTTGTGTTATATGAATTTCTCTCTCCCTTAAATTTTCATAAAAGGTATTAAAGAAATACTAGACAAACTCTGATGAGTGTAACTTATTATCGCTCATGGAAATGGTACTCTCTCAAAATTTTCCGATCCTCTTCTGTACTATCAGGTGCATGTCTATAGACAATATGAACAAAAATTGTTACTTGCACTAAATTAGAATATTGTGGAACTTGAATCTCATCTTGTGGTGCAAGCATGTAGTTCTCTCTAAAGTCAACAACTGACAGTATACTACCAATTGGAAATGTATTCTTGCATATGTGAAATTGCCCATCAAGCCATCTAGAATTGTGAGAGTGTTTCACATATTTAGGTACGACCTTACTCTTGAATTCATTCATAAAAGCATTAACACTAAGTTTTTCAATTATTAGGTTGCACCATTTTCCAGCATTTCCATCCTTCAATGGATACTCAATAGTTTTAAATCTTTTCACATCAACTAAATGTTGTCCAAAATAAAATAAAATATTTTCATGCAAACATTCATCTAATAATGTAAGATTTCCACATGCATCACATACACTAGAAACACATGCATTCGAAAGATAAAATTGCTCATTAGGTGGGTTACAAAACAAATTTGATATAAAATCTTTTATAATTTCAAGTGGTATATTTATACCACATTCTTGCAACATTTCATTAGTATGCATAGTAGAATGTATAGATCAAAAAATATCATAATGATAACAAAATTAAACATGAGTTTTGCAACAACAGATGATTCTTTCTTTGTTAATCCTTACATACCATGGTTTACATTTTTCAAAAGATATTTGACTAATACTAATAGTTAACAGCTTATCATCCACAATTTTTTTATACAATTCTATTTGAGTAATATCTAAAAGGTGCTTTGGATGTGGATCATGAACTTTTGAACTGACTCTTAATTTAAGAACATCTCTGGCATTAGGGGATACTCTTGTATTATTGTGCCAAAAATTTTCAATCAAAGTCTTGACTTCACCAGTAAGTGTCATGTCAAACCTTGGGAGTCTGCCACTAAAAGTCCATAAATGGTTTGCTAGATCACTTTCAAAGTTAACTCTTCTCTTTACAGCTCTTGTTAAAGTTTTCCAATTAATATTAAGATATCCACTTATGTTTGAAATCATTCTTTTATCAGTAGTAGTTTTGTTTACTAAAGCTTTTGTTATTGCTCACCATGCCGCATTACTATCTTTAGAATGAATTTTCTTCCCAATTGTGTCAAAGGCACTAGCAATAGTTAATACAACTTGTTTTAGAGACTCATCATTCTTCTTAGTTTTCACATAAATGCCTAACCTCTTCATCACTTTTTGCATTTTAGATATTTTAATTAATTATAACATTAATTGACCTTGAAACCCAAATTTCTTATTATAAAAAAATTGTCTAAACTTTCTACTCACATGTGTCTTAATCTGTCTCGATGAAACCAAACCACAAAAATTGTCTAACACATCAATTTTTAATTGAAATTGTTCATTTATTTTGTTATCATTCAAATGAATTTCTTTCTCAATCAGTGTTTCTATGTTTACATTTACATTGTTGATTTCAATCTGAATTGGTGTTTGATTTTTAGTTTCAATTGGGGTTTGACTTTCAATTTCTTTATCATTATGATTAACATTACTAATTTTTGAAATTTCAAGTGCAATTAAACTTGTTAATCTATTTTTAGGAATAAAATTTAAATCATTTCTATTATAACCTACTTCTAGCAAATCATGAATATATTTATCAGAATAAGTTGTAACAATTGGATGTGAAGACATACCTGTATCCAATACTAGATTAGAAGATGCACCTGATTTTGATTCTTCAACCTCTGCATCCATTATGGTGTCTTCATTGTCGTCCTCTTTTGAAATAATTGTTGAACTCGATGCTCCAACATTATTCGGGTTTCGAAGTCTTTCTCTTCTTTCTCATTGTCATTTTTCCTCCTCTCTATTTTCTACAATCTCCTCAGGTGTCAGAACCTTAATTGACCTCTTTCTACGTCAGTTTGATCCCATTTTTGCACCAAAATTCAAGTTCAAACAATCTTTTCTGAATGTCAGATCCAAAAAGGAGAAAAAAAAGGAATGTTGGCATAAATATTCTATTTGTCTGCTATGAATTGATACAAAACAAAATGAAAAGTCATCAATCATTAGATTAGGCCCACAGTCTGATTTTTTTTATTGCAATAGCTCTTTAAGAAACGGGCGCTCATTTTTAATTTCAAATAATAGGCACCCATTTTTAGATTTACAAAATGGGCACCCATTTTTTGAATTTAAAAAATGGGCACCCGATTTGTATATCTATGGGCGGGAAGCTTACCTCCTGGCTTGGGTTTTGGTTTGGGATAGGCTTGGTCCCACCAAGCCTGTGCTTGACCCCGCAAAAAAATGGCTAAGGCATTACAGAGTAAAATTTCTGCCTTGCCATAATTTTTAAGATAACTTCTCGAATGAATTTTTTGATAAAATGAAACCCCATTTTAGCTCTTATTGTGTAGATTATAAAAATATAAATTGCATAGTGATATGATGAATTTTAATATTTATACAATATTTATTAAGCTAACATGGTACCTAAACTTGAAATACCAAGGTTAACTAAAACTTTAATAACTTTTTTAATTTTTAATTTTTTGAAAAATGAGTTATATGTGACCAAACTACATAGAATTCTTTTCAATTTAAAAAAAAAATGTAAAAAAGTGAAGTTACCATCAAATTATGGTGTTCATACACTAGAGGTTTCAAAAATGTACTTTATAGTCAATTAAAAATTAATAAAAAAGTATTCAATAAAAAAATAAGATAAAATATTCTGACCAATCTTCAGTGTTTTAGGTACCTTTTCACAAAAGGATTCCCAAAAATACATTCATTTACTTCAAAAAAAGGTGTCCATACATGTGTGAAGTGTGGTCCTGAAATAGGCATTTTGAAAAAGTCATTTTTAGACATGCATAATAAAATTTAATTTATACCATGTGGGTATTGAAATAAATTACATATTTAAAAACTAGATTCTGAGCACTAAATTTTATACTACTGAATTTTTTCAAGATTCAATCTTTAAGTGCTTCAAATTTGGACATCAATTGACAGAAATTTTGAAAAATAGAGAAAACACTTCCACTTTTTGACTAGAAGTGGGACCCAACTTCTTGCAGCCACCCTTCATAAGACTCCTAATAGAGTCTATCCTTTCACAAGGAATATTCATATTAGTGCATCTTTTGTGGGCATCATTCCCACCGGGGTTTACTCTTTGATCAAGAGGTTCCCTAGTCAACATATCTTGTGTCATTGTGTTATTGTGTATGAATATCTTTCTATGGTTGGTAGTTATATTACTTATATGTCTTAATGTTGTTGAAGTTGATTAAAGTTATAATTATCAGATAACTGATTCAACCCCCCCCCCCCCTCAGTTATCTTGGTGGACTTTACTTTCTAACAACATGGGCACCAAGGGTATTCAACACCACCATGAGGACCAAGAAGACCTACAAAGTACTCAAGGAGGGTCAAAAGATTCAAAAAGACAATCAAAGGACAAAACAAATAAATTGGACAATACTAAAGTCTATAATGGCTTTTGACTTTATGTAATAGGGACAAATACTACAAGTTGTTAAAAGTCCTAAAAGGACCAAATATTGGTTGTATGAGGGACCAAAAGTGTCCAAGGAACAAGATTAAGTTCTAGAGGTCTAGAATGGGTCATTGAATAAGTTTAAGTCTTTAGGAGTCATTACCAAGGGAGTTTTATATTAAATAAAGCCTTTTTATAAGTTCAAAATTTAAATATTTAAATATAAATGGCTATGAATGTATTTTGGAGGGAATTAGTATTTGTAGTGTTTTAGGCATGTTTTAGGCTTAAACTAAGCCTTCAACTAATTAAAGTTGGTTGAGTCAGGTAGGGAGAAGTTTATTTAAATATATATGAAGCTATTGTACGGATATATGTGGTATAGTACAGACTGTTACAAAGAACTAAGGAAATTTTTTAATTTTGCAAAGATTTTGTAATGTTCTGGATGACTTGCTGATTTGGGATCATTAGGAATTGATTCATTGATGATTTAGGAGTTACTGCATATCATTTTGGAGACATTCATATGATCTTTTCTATTTTTTGAATCCATTTTCCTTCTTTGTTGCATCACTGCCATCATTTAAGGGCATTAACTTATTGTTTTGATTGGAGTTTAATAAAGATGGACATAATTCCATGAAAATAAAGGCCTAACCTTCATGGGATGACCATATATAACATTTATAATATGAATCTAATTATTTTATGAGTAGGTAATAAGAGGAAAGAGTGATCACAGTGGATTTGGGGCTAGGAACACAAGCAAAGTGCTTGGTATGCTACAAAAATAGAATATTGGGCTAAAGATAGGGGTATTTTATGATTTGGAGTATCCTAATATGTTTTATACAAAGTGAATCCATCACCAATTTATTCTAGAATTCATTGGAGGGCATAGATTTAAGAAGCCTTAGATTTGAGGGTTTAGAATGAGCAATTTTGGGCTTTTGGTGTTGTAGGGGGTTGTCATTAATTTCTTGGAGATTTGGTCAAATTGAGCCATTATTAGAAACTAATGAAGGTTTGGAGTCTTGGGAGTACAAGAATCATAGGGATTCTTTGTTATTTGGGGTTTTTTTTATGCATTTTTGGGTCACCGTGTGTGGATAGTCATATATGGTCCAAAGGAGTATATAGTAGGATTTTAGTATTTTATAGTATGGGAAAAAGGGTATTTCAAAATATAATCTATTTGGTCAGTCCTTTGGAAAATTGTAGAGATAAGTGACATTTATCGTCACTATAGGGCTCCTAGATAGGGCTATTAGGCCTAGTGGAATTTTGGAGAAGTTTGAAGAGTTAGGAGTGTTGGGTTGGGCTTGGAACCATAAAACCACTTGAATCCATTATAATACATTCCAACAACATCACATATACCACCATTTTCCATTTGGAGGAGTCTTGGTCAGTTTGAAGTATTTGAAGCCTTTGAGGGTTTGAGGTTAGTGTCCATACCAATCAAAGTTTGTAAACTTACCTTGTTGAATCCAAACACCACCCTTACCTTACATCAAGTGGTATTAGAGCATAGTAGGAATCCTTTGGGAAAGTTTGGGAAGTGGTCTTGAGAGTTTGATAGTTGGATCCTTAGATTAGCCCTTGGAGTTGAAGTGTCCTTTTAGGAGAAGCACTGAGTTGATCCACCTTGTAAAGGAGATTAGGAGCCATGTATGAAGGAAGAAGAGTTTTCCACAAGGATGAAAAATATGGAGTTGGAAATGATAGTGAAAGATCAAGTGGAAGATAGCAAGAAGTTAAGGGAAACATTGGAACAAAAGGAGAATGAAAATAATGAGAAGGATAGGATGATGAGAGCTATGATGGAGAGAATCTTGGCATTAGAGAAAAGAGATAGAATCAATAGAGAGGATGAGGAGATAGAAGTAGAAGAAGAAGATATACCCCAAGAAAAGAACAATTAGATCCTAAAGATCTAAGGATGACTAGGTTTGCAAAAGCTATAAAGAGTGGAGCTACAAGGGAAATAGCAGATTTTCTAATGTATGGAGGCAAGATGGATGATGAGGAGTTGATTGATTGGTTTATTGTAGTTGAGAACTTATTTGAATGTGAAGATGTTGAAGAGGGATAAAAGTTAAAGATTGCAAAATCAAGGTTGAAGGGACACGCTCTACTATGGTGGGATTCTATTCAAGTAGATAGATAAAAGAATGGGAAGCCCAAGATTACATCTTGGCATGTTATGATAGATAAGATGAAGGAAATTTTTTTTCCTAATGATTATAGGGTGCAACTATACAAGAAATTGCATGGTCTCAAGCAAAGAGACATGGATGTACAGAGGTAAACCGAAGAATTTCACAAGTTGGACATAAGGGTGAGTCATGAAGAAGATATTGAAGAAAAGATTGCAAGATACATGGGGGGACTAAAGTTTAATATGCAACATCAACTTAGTCTTTCTACCCCTAGATTAGTTGAGGAGTGTTACAAATTTTGCAATAGAGGCTGAAGAGAAGATCAAGAGAAGACATGAGAGGCAAAGTATTATAAGAGGACTTTCTACAATGAGGGGAAGAGGTGGTAGAGGGAATACTAATTTTCAGAATAGCAGTGATAACGACAAGGACAAACCATACTCATCAAAAACAAGAGGAGGGTATATGTTGAGAAACATGTGTCTCAACCTTGCAATCCTTTTTTGGAATATTCTAGAGTTTGTTTGAGGTAGTTTTCCACATGTTTATGCATTGGAAAATGGTTAGTGAGTTGTTAAAAATGAGTCTTGTCCATAGTAGAATATAGGTGGTCCATTTTTAGAGCCTTAATGACTCATTTTGTGACTTTTATGGGGGTCTAAACTAGGAGACAAAATTATGGACGGGATTACTATTTTAACCTAGTTGTTTTTCCATCTTGAAAATGTAAATGTCAAAATTGGGCACCATGTAGCATGGTGGTTAAGCCCATGGTTTTGTAAAACCACAAGTGGTTTCCAGGTTGTAAAATCACTATAAAAGGAGAGCTTGGGGAGGAGTTTATCACAATTGAGTTTTTTGCAAGATTGGATGCTAGAAGGAGTCTCTCTAAGTTCGAGTTGTGGTGATGCGCTCCTGTAAGAACTTACATTGCAAGTGTATTGTAATCGTCTTGATTTGATAATACATTGTGTAGGTTTTGGAGGGTGGGGTTTTTCTCTAGGAAGGGTTTCCCCATGGTAATCACTGTGTTATGTGTTCATTGTTATTTTGTTTATGGTTTATTATGCATTTCTTGAGATCTTTGTGATATTTAAGTCAAAATTTGCATAATCGTCCTCTCAAGATTAGTGTAGGAAGCATTTTCGCACACCTCTACTTCCTTACAAGTGGTATCAGAGCCTGGATATTTTTGGTTCTATTTGTTGGGTACAGGGTTTTTTGAGCTAATCAAGTTTTGAGTGGGAGCTTGTGCAAAGTATTTCATTTTTGTATTGGAAGATTGAAAAGATGGCAAGCATATCAGGGAGGATTGATGTAGAGAAGTTTTTTGGCACAAACTTTGAAATGTGGAAGCTAAAGATTGAAGATCTGTTGATTGATCAGGATCTATGGGATGCGATTGATGAGAGTAAGCAAAAGCCCGCAGATCCAACTTTAGCTGCATAGTATGATGTGACTGATAGAAAAGCTAAAGGTCTCATCAGATTGTGTCTTGTAGACTCTATTTTGATAAATGTCCATGAAGAATCTACTACAAAGAAGATTTGGAAGAAGCTAAGTGAGATATATCAAGAAAAATCACTTGTGAACAAGATCTTCTTAAGGAAGAAATTGTATTCTTTGAGAATGGAAGAAGGTGGACAAATCTCTGAGCATCTGGAAAGTTTTAACATTTTAGTGACTCATTTGACCTCTGTTGGGGTGCCGATGGATGAAGAAGAAAGATGCCAAATCTTGTTATGTTCATTGCCAGACTCATGGGACAGCCTTTTCATGGCCATAGGGAGCACTTCAGTCATCTTGAAGATGGAGGATGTGGTTGGTTCTCTACTTTCTAAAGAGATGAGAAGGAAGGTGTCTCTAAATGCCAAAGAGGCTTTGAGTATTTGAGGAAGACCAAAAGAAAGAGGCAAGAACAAAAAGTAGCATGGCCATTCTAAGTCCAAGAATAAGGGGAGATCAAAATCTCCTACGAAGTCCAAGGCAATCTGCTGGATTTGTGGCAAACCCGGACACTTCCGAAAGGACTGTAAAGAGGAGAAGAAAAAGAAGAAGAAGAAGCAAGATTCTGATTCTGAGTCTGAGAAGGAAGATGGAGATGCTTTCATCACAGCCTTGGCTACTCGTGCAAGTGACAATGCATGGTTAATAGACTCAGGTGCATATTTCCACATGACTCCTAATAGAAACTGGTTTAGTAAGTATGAAAATTTTGATGGTGGTAAGGTGTATTTGGGTGATAACTCAGTACTTGATAATGTTGGTCATGGAAGTATTCATGTGAATTTTTTTGATGGTGTCTTGCATATCCCAAGACTAGCAAGGAATTTGTTATCTATTAGCAAGCTAATAGATGTAGGTGTGCATGTACAATTTTCTGAAGCAGGTGTGAAAATGGTGAGAGGTGATATGGTAATAGCAATAGAAAGTAGATTGGGTACATTGTACCAGCTTGATGCATGCACAGTTGAGTGCAATAGTACTTCTGATAAGATTGTGAAAAAGACTACTCAGTTGGAAAAGGAGAGGGTTTCTCTTTCAATAGATGGTCGTGGGTTTTGGGTACCCAAGGGTGCTCTGTCTACTGAATCAAAGTTTCCTACAGAGAAGACCATGTTATGGCACTAGAGACTCAGCCACATAGGTGAGAAGGGTCTACAAAAATTGAAAAATAAGAACCTTGTTGATGGGTTGAATGATTGCAATCGTGAATTTGATTTTTGTGAGCATTGTATCTATGGTAAAAAAAACCGCATTCAGTTTTACTCGAGTTCTCATAAGTCTTCATGCATTTTGGATCTAATCCCTTCGGATGTATTTGGTCCATTTGATGTTCCTTCTATTGGTAGATCAGTTTATTATGTTTCTTTCATTGATGATTTTAGTAGAAGAACATGGGTTTATTTTCTTAGGAGTAAAGCTGAAGTTTTTACTCATTTCAAAGAATTTAAAGCAATGGTTGAGTTGTAGATTGGAAAGAAAATAAAATGTTTGAGAACTAATAATGGTGGTGAATTTTGCTCCAATGATTTTGACACATTTTGTAAAGATTGTGGTATTAAAAGAGAGAGGACAATTCTATATTCTCCACAGTAGAATGGAGTTGTAGAAAGAATGAACAGGACCCTGATGGAGAAGGTTAGGAGTATGCTGAGTGGAGCTCGACTAGAACAAAAGTTCTAGGCTAAAGTTGTAGCCACTACTTGCTACCTGATAAACAGGTCTCCTACATCAACTCTTGTTGATAAGATGCCAATTGAAGCATGGTCGGGCCACAAGCCTTCACTTAGACATCTGAGAGTGTTTGGTTGCAAAGCATATGCTCATGTGCCAAAGGAGAAGTGGACAAAATTGGACAACAAAGTTGTTAAATGTATTTTCATCGGATATAGTTATGGTGTGAAAGGATACAAGCTTTGGAATCCTGTTGAAAAAAAGGTATTTTATTCAAGAAGTGTTATTTTTAGAGAAACTAAGCCTTCTTCTATTACAGTGTAGCCAAAACAAATAGAACAAAAGAAAGATGTGATTCAACTACCTTCTACACTAGAGAAAGTTGAATCAAGGCCCTTAGAAAGACAAGAAGTTGAGGAGAGCTCTATGAGTTCTGAATCATCAGAGGAAGAAGAGGTACCTGAAGCTGAACCTGAAGCTAAACCTGCTCGAAGGTCTACTAGAAAAAGGAAATCACCTGAAAGGTATGAGTATTCTCCTGATGATTAGAGATGCATATTTGCATTAAATGCTAACATTGATGAACTGAGATCTATAAAAGAGGCTCTTGGTATGAATGATTCAGAGTCTTGGAAAATATCCATGGATGAAGAAATGGCAGCTCTTAAGAGGAATGAAACATGGGACCTTGTACCATTTCTTGAAGGATGAAATCCTGTTGGTTGTAAATGGGTGTTCAAGAAGAAGATGGGTTCATATGGAAGCACTGAGAAGTATAAAGCACGTTTGGTTGAAAAAGGTTACTCTCAAGTTGAGGGAGTAGATTATGGTGAGATTTTTTCTCCAGTAGCCAAAATGACATCCATTAGATTTTTGCTTTCTATTACAGCAGCCTATGATCTAGAGATCAAGCAAATGGATGTGAAAATAGCTTTCCTTCATGGAGATTTGGAGGAGGAAATTTACATGACACAGCCAGAGCACTATGTGGTGAAAGGTAAAATTCATTTGGTCTGTAAGTTGAAGAAATCCTTGTATGGTTTAAAACAGAGTCCTAGGATGTGGTACCAGAAGTTTGATACATATGTGTTGAGTTTGGGATTTGTGTGATCTAAATATGATCATTGTATATATTTTAAATTTGATGGTGATCATTTCCTGGTTATTGCCTTGTATGTTAATGACATGTTGTTTATTAGCAAAGGAAAAGGTTTGATTGCAGAGTTAAAATCTCAGCTCTAAATAAAGTTTGAAATGAAAGATCTTGGTGTAGCTAAGCACATTCTGGGAGTGGAGATTGTAAGAGATAGACAAAACAAAAAACTTTGGCTAGGCCAGAGCAAGTATGTTGGTACTATTTTGAAAAGATTCAATATGCAGGATTCAAGACCATTGAGTGTTCCTATTACAATGGGAACAAAGCTTTCTAGTTCACAATGTCCTACATCACCTTTGGAGATGGAAGAGATGAGTCAAGTACCATATCAGAGTGCTGTTGGAAGTTTGATGTATGCTATGGTCTGTACAAGACCAGACATTGCCCAAGCAATGGGAGTAATTTATCGTTATATGTCTAATCCAGGAAGAGCACATTGGGATGTAGTAAAAAGAGTTTTCAGATACTTGCAGGGTACTTTAGAGTACTCAATATGTTTTCATGGAACAGGAAATGAGCATTCCTTAGATATTCGAGGCTATGTGGATTCAAACTGGGCCGGTGATGTTGATAGAAGAAGATCCACTAGTGCATATGTGTTTACATTATTTGATGGTGCAATCAGTTGGATAAGTAAGCAACAGGCTGTGGTCACTTTGTCCACTACTAAGGTAGAGTATATGGTAGCTACTCATGCCTGTAAGGAAGCCATCTGGCTAAAGAGATTGTGTTCAGATATAGAGTTCAAACAGGGTGTAGTGACAATTTACAGTGACAGTCAAAGTGCAATCTGCCTAGTGAAGAACCCAACTTTTCATGCCAGGACCAAGCACATTGATGTACAATATCATTTTGTGAAAGATATGGTTGAGGATGGAAAGGTGAAGCTGGAAAAGGTAGAAACTTTGGTGAATGTTGCTGATGCATTAACTAAGCTCGTGAGCACTAAGAAATTCAGATGGCGTTCAGAGTCTATGGGCCTCTCGGCCCCTAGCAATTAAGTCCATGATATTTTGGATCCCTTGACTCTTGCAAGGTGTTCGACAAGTGAGAGAATGTTGAGAAACATGTGTCTCAACCTTGCAATCCTTTTTTGGAAAATTCCAAAATTTGTTTGAGGTAGTTTTCCACATGTTTATGCATTGGAAAATGGTTAGTGAGTTGTTAAAAATGAGTCTTGTCCATAGTAGAATATAGGTGGGCCATTTTTAGAGCCTTAATGACTCATTTTGTGACTTTTATGGGGGTCTAAACTAGGGGACAAAATTATGGACGGGATTACTATTTTAACCTGGTTGTTTTTCCATCTTGGAAATGTAAATGTCAAAAATGGGCACCATGTGGCATGGTGGTTAAGCCCATGGTTTTGTAAAACCACAAGTGGTTTCCAGGTTGTAAAATCACTATAAAAGGAGAGCTTGGGGAGGAGTTTATCACAATTGAGTTTTTTGCAAGACTGGATGCTAGAAGGAGTCTCTCTGAGTTCGAGTTGTGGTGATGTGCTCCTGTAAGAACTTGCATTGCAAGTGTATTGTAATCATCTTGATTTGATAATACATTGTGCTGGTTTTGGAGGGTGGGGTTTTTCTCCCAGAAGGGTTTCCCCACGGTAATCACTCTGTTATGTGTTCATTGTTATTTTGTTTATGGTTTATTATGCATTTCTTGAGATCTTTGTGATATTTAAGTTGAAATTCGCATAACCATCCTCTCAAGATTAGCGTAGGAAGCATTTATGCACACCTCTGCTTCCTTACAGTATAGAGGTGGAAGAAGTGGAGGAAGAGGCAATGGACTATTCATATGTAGATGCTTCAATTGTAATGAAGTTGGTCACCAATCATTTGGATGTCCCAAGTGGAGTGAGGACAAGGGTATAGATAGGAGGGTGAACTTGGTAGAAGAGGAGACAACCAAAGAGGAACAGTGTGAGCCTATCTTGGCATCACTAGAAGAAGGTGAATATTTGTTGGTATAAAGAGGACAGCCAGTGCAAGGAACAAGAATTTTCAAAACCAAATGTCTAATTCATGGTAAGATTTGCACCTTGATTATTGATTCAGGCACTTCACATAATCTAGTTTCCAAGGAAGTTATTACTAAGTTGCAATTACAAACTTCTCCATATCCCAATCCCTATTATGCAACTTGGGTGAGTAAGGATAACAATATCCTTGTGAGGGATCAGGCTATCATAAATTTTTCAATTGCTCAATATTTTGATAGCATTTTATGTGATGTTTTGTATATAAGTTGTGGGCATGTCATCTTAGGTAGACCTTGGCAATGGTCTAGGAGGGTTGTGCATGATGGTTTCACCAATACTTATTTAGTACATAAAGGAAGGATAACTTACAAAATGATTCTACTTCTTCAACATGAAATGAAGCATGCAGTCATGTGTTTTGGCAATGATATCTTAGTGTAGGGTCAAAATAACCAAGTTGATATAGGTTGGAAGAAAGAAGAAAGGTTGTAGGTTAAGGCAGGCAAAAACAATCACAAAGAATGTGGATTGTTGGAACAAATGTTTTTGATTATTGGAATAGTTAAGTTTCCTATTGGAGGGAAGGCAGATGAAGGTGAAATGGTGACAGAGAAGAGATGAATAAAGTTTGTTCAAGGGTCTAAAGTGCAAGCATTAAAGCAACAACAGTACTGTCATGAAGAAAGACGGTTAAATACAAATGAGTTTTTATCTAATCTTTTGTGTATGAATGCAGGGAGTTTGGGACAAAGGCACAGGGAGTTTGGGACAAAGGCAGGTCACTCTAGGGGAGCATCTCATACCTCGATTCTAGAATTTCACTAGGACACATAGTGGGCACAAGAAACCCAACTCTTGGAGCAAGAGTTCTTCGCATGAGGAGTAGTATGGTGCTCGGGCACCAAGGGTATTCAACACCACCATGAGGACCAAGAAGAATTACAAAGTACTCAAGGAGGGTCATAGGATTCAAGAACACAATCAAAGGACCAAACAAATCAATTGGACAATACTAAAGCCTATAATGGCTTTTGACTTTATGTAATAGGGACAAATACTACAAGTTGTTAAAAGTCCTAAAAGGGACAAATATTGGTTGTATGAGGGACCAAAAGTGTCCAAGGAACAAGATTAAGTTCTAGAGGTCTAGAATGGGTCATTGAATAAGTTTAAGTCTTTAGGAGTCATCACCAAGGGAATTGTATATTAAATAAAGCCTTTTTATAAGTTCAAAATTTAAATATTTAAATATAAATGGCTATGAATGTATTTTGGAGTGAATTAGTATTTAGAGTGTTTTAGGCTTAAACTAAGCCTTGAACTGATCAAATTTGGTTGAGTCAAGTAGGGAGAAGTTTATTTAAATATATATGAAGCCATTGTATGGATATGTGTTGTACAGTATGAAGTGTTAGGGAGAATTAAGGAAATTTCTGAATTTTACAAAGATTTTGTAATGTTTTGGATGACTTGTTGATTTGGGATCATTAGGATTTAATTCACTGATTATTTAAGAGTTATTCCTTATCATTTTGGAGACATTCATATGAACTTTTATTTGTTTTCAATCTATCTTCATTCTTTGTTACAACACTGCCATCATTTGAGGGCATTAACTTACTGTTTTGATTGGAGTTTAATAAAGATGGGCATCATTCCATGAAAGTAAAGGCCTAACCTTCATGGAATGACCATATCTAACATGTATAATATGAATCTAATGGTTTTATGAGTAGGTAACAAGAGGAAAGAGTAATCACAGTGGAGTCGGTGCCAGGAACACAAGTAAAGTGCTTGGTATGCTACAAAAGTAGAAAATTTGGTTGAAGGATAGAGGTCTTTTATGATTTGGAGTATCCTAATATGTTGGATACAAGGTGAATCCATCACCAATTGATTCTAGAAGTCATTGGAGGGCATAAATTTAAGAAGCCTTTGATTTGAGGGTTTAGAATGAGTAATTTGGGGATTTTGGTGTTGTAGGGGTTCTATGCTTAATTGCTTGGAGAGTTGGTCAATTTGAACCAAATTATTATAAACTTCTGAAAGTTTTGATTCTTGGGAGTACAAGGATCATAGGGCTTCTTTGTTATTTGGGGTCTTTTTTATGCATTTTTGGGTCACCGTGTGTGGACAATCAGATATGGTCCAAAGGAGTCTATAGTAGGCTTTTAGTATGTTATAGTATGGGAAAAGGGTATTTGAGAATATAATTTATTTGGTTAGTGCTTTGGAAAATTGCAGAGATAAGTGCCATTATCCTCGTTGCAGGGCTACTAGACAGGGCTATTAGGCCTAGTGGCAGTTTGGAGAAATTTGAAGAGTTAGAAGTGTTGGGTTGGTCTTGGAACCATAAAACCACTTGAATCCATTCTAATAAAGTCCAAAGACATCACATATACCACCATTTTCTATTTGGAGGAGTCTTGGTCAGTTTGAAGTCATTTGAAGCCTTTGAGGATTTGGGGTTAGTGTCCATACCAATCAAAGTTTGTAAACTTGGTCAATCCAACCACAACCCTTACCTCTACATCAGGGAGAGACTACACCCCACATAATGAACAATGTCCTATAGTACGTGTACCATCCAAAATTGTAATAACATATGGTTAGATGCTCAATTAGGCCCCATTTTTTAATTCTCAAGATTTAATCTCTATTATACTTGACCGAGCCTTATACTACCTAAATTTATTGTTTTCTCTCCACCTTCCTAAATCCCAAATTAAATATCATTATCTATTGGTGGGAAGAGGTCCTCCAAACTAACCTCTTCTCTATTTTTTCTACAAAATTTGAATTAGGAGCCTATCTTATTGATTTAGCAAGATTTCTAGATTCTCATCAGCCTCCTTCAAGTTTCAACCTCCAAAATGACAAGATTGGTATAAATATTGTCATACCATGTACATAGCTTGTCCACTATATACATATAGCCTATCCACTTTCTTCATAAATTTATTTGTGAGCACACATTTCATCAAGAAAATAGCACCAACCATAAGGAAAGCAACAATATTGATTGTTCTAGTGGCAACAAAGTGCTAAACTATTGTGGACAACCCAACTTATGCACCAAAGGTTATTAGAGGTCCACCTAGGATGCCAAATGAAAGACCTAGCTTCTCAATATGGTCCTCTAAACTTAAAACTCATTACACATAAATGATCAAGCTTAATTGACACACTCTAAGTGCTAACTTACACTAACTAGGCCCACAATACCCTTCAACTTTTGTTTATGCATTTTCCTTAACGATTAGTATTCTCTTTTCATCCAAGTTTGAAGCATTCACTTTTTGGGTGTTTTGGCACACCAAGTTGTGAATATAAGAATGGCTTAAGCCATATAAGAAATATGTAATTTTGATACATAAAATTTGGATATCAAATAGATTTTTTTAAATTATATTAATAGGATTGATTTCTTATATACTTGATAATAATATTACTATTTTATAATTTATTTTAACAATAATTTATATTTAAAGTAAATATAGATTTTTTATGTAACATTTAATAAAAATTATAATTTTTTTATAAAATAATAACAAATAAATTATGATTTAGAATATAAAATATTTTTTATAAAAATTATCAAATACATAAAAAAAATATAATATTCTTTAAAAAATGTAAAAAGTAAAATATGAGAAATATAAAATATATTTAATATTAAATTACAAGCAATTCATAATAATAAAGTAAATGCAATATTTATATATTATTATTTAATTAATTATATATAAAATAAATGATAGTGAACTATTGCCTTAAATATGTGACTTTAAGAGCAAATCAATTTTTATAAATTATAAACTTAAAATTTTACATGTTAACATTATAAAAATAATTCAAAAGATTAATAAATTTAATATTCTAATAACTACATGTAATAATAATACACCATAAAAAGTAAATGTAAATAAAAAAATGTTTTAAAATATTGACTAATAAATAAATATCAAATGTATTATATATATATATATATATATATATATATATACATATATATATACATACATACATATGTATGTATGTATGTATATATATATATATATGAATGTATATATCTGTATGTATGTATGTATGTATGTATGTATGTATGTATGTATGTATGTATATATATATATATATATATATATATATATATATATATATATATATATGTATGTATGTATGTATGTATGTATGTATGTATGTATGTATATCTCTATATATATCTATATGTATATATGTATATGTATGTATGTATGTATGTATGTATGTATGTATGTATGTATGTATGTATGTATGTATGTATATATATATGTATGTATGTATGTATGTATGTATGTATGTATGTATGTATGTATGTATGTATGTATATGGGTAAAAGCACAAAGTTGTGTCACGTTTCAGGACAACTTATCAGCACAATTGAATTTGAGTATTTGTAACTAAAATTATTTTTTATCAAACATATGGTCTAGCTAGATTCATTCTAGCTAAGTTAGATAAGTTCCTCACCTTTTCCAATTGGAAATATCTATTAAATGCATGTTTTATAACAATTACTAAAGAAATAAAATTATTTCAGAAAAATGATGTTTCAATAACTCTTATTATTTTTAATGATATTTTTTACAAATATAAAAATACCCTTTTTTAGAGCATAGAATCAAGATTATCATTATATAATTTTTATAGTATTTTAAGTAGATCTAATATATTATAATTTCAAAATACTGCAAGTAGGTATTTTAACATTCGAGAACAAGATGCTTCAAAAATAGAAAAAAATAGTAAAACTTATCAAAAAAATTAAAACTTTGTATTTAACACTAGAGGAGAAAGTTATCTTTAAGAGTGTGTAATTTATTTTCTGAATGGTGTAGATTTGATAGGGGAAATTTGACGCGAGATGAAAACTGTCAATTTTAGGTATGTTCAACTTTGAGTAGTTATAATAGAGAAAATATAAATTGAAAACTAATTATTCTTCTTTTCTGCACTAGCTGTACATTTTATCTATGACATATTTTGAAATCAAAGGAAAAAAAGATTATTTGTATATACTTTTTTGGTGCGGACAAGACCCTCATTTTTCAGCATTTTTCAGCAAGTAAAAAATGGACTTAAAAAATTTAAAAACTATGTGAATTATTGTTAAAAAAAAATTAAAAAAATTATAGGCATAAACTTCATCCACTTTTACACATTTCATTAGTTTACATCATCTCCAAATTTTAAACATAAATGTCATTTTTATGTCGTTAAAGTTAAAAATTTTGTGTGTTGTTGACCTTTTCCTTTATAAAAGTGTGACACAGCTTTGTACTTTTACCCATATATATATATATATATATATATATATATATATATATATATATATATATATATATATATATATATATATATATATATATATATATATATATATATATATATATATATTATGTATGTATGTATGTATGTATGTATGTATATGTATATGTATATGTATGTATAAGTAGGAGATATTTTCCACAACAAGTCAATTTGTTATATTGCTATCATATTTCAGTTGTGTAGTTTTTGAGTCAAAGTCATTAACCCATGTTTCATGAATAGTCATTCACAAGAACCAATCTTTCATGAGAATGATTAGAACACTTAGGACTCATCATATCAAGGTGATGATCACAAAGGTGAAGCATTGGGAAATCCCAAAAGGTCACCCATCCCAGTACTACTCTAGTTCAAGCACACTTGACTATGGATTCTCCTCCATGGTAAGTCCAATTTTCTTGAAACCTCATTTATAAAACCTTCAGAAAGAGTTTCTCTTTATGTACCATTCATTATAGATCCCCTTAAGCTCATCAATTGATAAGTAGGATATATTTTCCAAAAATTCAAATTGTGATATTTCTATAAGGATTCAAGTGTGTAGTTTTCAAGTCAAATTCATTGACCCATGTTTCATGAGTAGTGATTCACAAGAATCCATCTCTCATGAGAATGAATAGAACACTCAACACTCATTATAATTATGTGATTCCCATAGAGGTGAAGCATTGAGACTTCATGGGAGTTTATCTATCCCAGTAGTACTTTAGCTCAAACATGCTTAACTTCAGAGTTTTCTCCATGGTTAAGCCCACTTTTCTTGAAATCACATTTACAAAACCTTCAACATGTTTTTCCTTATGAACCATTAATTATAAAGCCCCTTAAGCTCATTAATTGATAATTAGAAGATATTTTCTACAACAACTCAAATTGTGATGTTACTATCACGATTCAACTTTATATTTTTTGAGTCAAAGTCATTGACCTTTGTTTCATGAGTAGTGGTTCACAAGAACTAATCTCTCATGAAAATGAATAGAAAACTTAGCACTCATTGTATCTAGGTGATGCTTATAGAGGTGAATAACCAAGACTTACAAGCAGGTTACCCATCCCAGTACTACTCTAGCTCAAGCATGCTTAACTATGGAGTTTCTTCCATGGTTAAGCCTACTTTTCTTGCAACCTAATTTGAAAAAAATTCAATAAATTTTTTTGTCTTATGAACCATTCATTATAAATCCCCTTAAGTTCATCCATTTCCCTAGCTAGATATGGTGAAAAAGTGTTATAGGCAAGATGTGATCCCAAACATGATAGTACTTTTACTTTGATAGGATTTTTGATACCTATGATTATAGATAGTTTACAATCTAAAGATTATCATTATGAGGACATTTGGTTTGAATATGTCATTTATAAAGGTTATGGAGGGGTAGATTGTGTTGAAGCTAGGCAGCCACTTGCAGGTGCTAGATGTGCGGAATATGTGGTAGGAGAGACTGTGAATTGTTAAAATAATTAAATTCATTTTACGAATACGGTATAATATTATTTGATGTATTAAATGACGTGATTTGTGGACGATTTTCTACTCCATTGAACTATGTATATTATTGTCTCATTATTATAGATAATGGATTTCATGCATTATTCACAACTAATCATAATAAACTAATTCTATAAGGGAAAAATCTCATGCACATCAACTCCAATTAGCAGGTTTGGTTGAAAATTACACATCTAAAAGAGATCTTATCAAAAAATATGTAGAATCATGTCCAATGCTCATACTAGAAGTTTTTCCTCTTATTGAAGATATTCAAGTTTTGAGGGTCAAGGGAAAAACCTTATTTTAAATGGTTAGATCTGAACCATCACTTAACTACGTATGTAAATATTATTTAGACATAGCAGATCAAATATTTTCCCAGTCAGAAGGTATTGTGCCAAAGGGGATTATAGATCAAGAATTATCATATTATCAAATGTGAGATAGGTAATTATCATACCTTTTTTCCAATTAGTTGTGTATCTTGGTTATATCAAAACATTGAAGATAGTTTGTTTTAAGTTGCGGGTATAAAGACATGTAGTTATTTTTTGCAAAATGTGCTTAGAGTAATGATTTTTGTAGAACCTTGCTATCAATGGAAAAATTGGAAGGAGATATCTTGGTTCAATTAAGAGATTATGAAGGTTTAAAAAATATTTGTATTCAAATATGAAAAGATAGACACACTAGCATGATCATACATATAGGTACTTGTACTTTAGAGATAACCAAAATAGAATATTTGGAAGGTATGGCACCCAATCTAGAATGGGAAATTAGAATTCCAATTCTAGTGGCAAGAGCGAATGGACTCGATTATTCATATACTCAAGGATAAGATATTGTGTTAATTGTGATGGCACATCATTGTCTAGAATTAGAATTCTTCATTCGTGAACAAAAAGAAACTATACAATATTTTCTGACTTTTCATTCTAGAAAAAAAGAGGAATAGGTTGAATATGAAAATCACCCTTCCTTAGTTCTTTTTGGATATTTTCCATCCATGCTTCTTATCAACTAAATCTATAATTAAAATGTCAATCCATCAAGGTATCAAGTTAGTTACCCACTAAAAAATATATCGATCTTCCATTATTGGGTGATGTAATTTATGTTTGTGGTGTTCACCCATTTTTGAGTCAAACAACAACTTTGATAAGATGCAAAAAAAAAATGTCAATTAATTAGAGCTCTTTTCCCTATTAATCCATATTGAATGCATACTTAGATTGAAAAGATTTGTCTTGTATATGGTGTTAAACCCCAAGGTTTAGAGGAAAGGGAGGAACAAATATGAGAAATTTTAAAGGATTATCTTGATTTGGTACATGGAAAATCTATTTTTCTCATGAGAGACAATCTTCTAGAAGTATCTTTAGCAAGATTCTTGATCATCTGTATGTAGAATGAATGTTCTTGAAATTGGCATTGTATATGGATAAATGATATCAAGCTATTGAATTATCACTTTTATAATATACATGTATAAATATGTGTATATCAATACTACGAATTGTGGAAAAACTTTGACTCAAAAAGTGCATAGTTGAATCTTGTTAGCAATATCACAATTTGATTTATTGTGGAAATTATCTACTACTTATCAATTGATGAGCTTAAGGAGCTTTATAATGAACAATTTGTAAGGTACAACACTTGCTAATGGTTTTGCAAACAGGGTTAGAAATAAAGTGCACTTAACCATGGTGAAAATTCTGCCATTACGTGCATTTAAGCAAGAGTAGTACTAGGATAGTTGACATCTTGATAAGTCTTGGTGCTTGACCTCTATGAACACTATATATATATATATACCAACAAGAATACTTTTATGTTTCCAATCTAAAAAAGATTGTCAATTTTGTTATGCTAGTATTGAAAGATTTTATATTAAACTAAAAAATTATTACTTTTTGTAAAGAATGTTTTCTTCTAATAAGTAAAATTGAAATATAAAATATATGATAGAAAATTAATAAATATATTAAATAGAAAATATATATTATATATGATATATTATTAATGATAGAAAATTTTAAAGTTTAATAAATATTAAATATATTATAAGTTAGTTAATATATGTGATAGATCTTAATATAATGATTTAAATATATAAAATATTTTTTAATAATATATCATAAAAATGAAATACATAAAAATTACATTTTACATAATATTGATTAACAAGTAAATAATATATTTCATATATTTAAAGTATTTATTTTTAATAAATATTTAATCATAAAGTGGTGGACTTTATTATGTTAGAGTTAGACTATTTAATATTTATTCAAATTATAAATTCTCCATTCGTGAGTTATATATTTTCATATATTTATTTTTATGAAACTATAAATTATTAAAATATCAAATTTAACACATTAGTATTAGAATATTATATATTTATTTTATATTTTACAATTAAAAATTAATTATTAATAGATTATATAAATATAATATAATAAATAATGTCAAGAAAGTAAAATAACTTTCAAAGTGAAAAAAAATATTCCTTAAATAAAAATATAGTTATTTTCGAAAATAATATTAAAATAATTTTAAATAAATAAACAACAATAGTTTTAAACTAATAATGTTATTGTTATCTTTATAACTATATAAGTAATCAATTCAATTACTTTAATAAAAACATATTTTAAATTTAAGTTTTATATTTGAAAGGAAGGGAACGGTAGCTTTAAGAAAAATAGAAAGTGAAAAGCTTGCAGTGTGCAGGTTAAAACCGGTCCACAGTAACGTTATGCCTGGATTCCAAGATAAGGATGTTGTGGTTGAATATCATTCTCAGAAATAGAATCTAGAAAGCAATTGTTGATATGTGATATTTACAACAAGAATCAAACCATAGCCAACCATAAAAACACAGAGAAATAAACCAGAGCTTATGGCTGCTGATTGGAGCACATAGATAACAGGGCTTACTATTCAATTTATAGAAATATACATCCTAAATTCTACATATCTAGTAGAATAAAATTTTTTTAACAAAATTATTATGGATAGGTGGTGGTGAGCGTCGTGGACAGCTGGTCTTTGCCGACATACTTCTATAATCAATTTATTTATTCTAACATAATAACTATATCTCGGAAAATGTCGGTGCACTGTTAGTAATCAGACTCTTTTTTTTAAGAGCAGCGTAGAGAGATTAAATGGATACATAACAGAAGAGTTTCCACTCCAGATCTGCTTTGAAAACAGTTCATAAAGCTTTTGAGTACCATGCGATCCATCCCAGAACACATGTGTGCTTATATTGCTACAGAACAAATTCTGTGGATTAGTCTTTCCACAGCTCACTTCTGCGTTAAACAATCCCGATCCACAGCATGCCGACGTAGAATCACTGAATCCTGCACCAAGATTTCGCCTAGATTCATTTCAGTTTTTAGTGACACAATCACTAATTTCAACAGAACAGAAGAACTATATAAGAAGAGATTCTTTAATGTGGGCAGCTTACCATAGGCTTCAGGATTTTGAATTATGGTGAATAATTCATCATAAGCATCAAGTTGGATGATGTTTACTTCATCGAGTTTTTCATTGAGGAAAGTTATAAGTGACTTGGAAGCACTGTTATAGGCCATGGCCAGCTGGTTTGCGACATCCAAACATTCCCCATGTGATGTATTGTAACCAATATATTTGGTGTAAGGAGTACAGCCCACAGGTGGAATGTTGAATATAAGGAATTTTCTTGCCCCACTATTGTAAAGCCTCTGTCAAGTTAAACAGTAATAATGATTTAGTTCATCTTTTGTAAAGGGAAAGACATTTTTTTTTGTATTGTTAAAAGGGAAGATATTTAGAATTGATGGATTTGAGACTTACTACAATAGATTGTTTAAATTTGGTGAGTAGAAGAGTGACAAACTCTGCTGAAGTTGTAGTTTTTTGGAAAGTAAAGTTGGCTATGTAAGAGCCAATGTCATTGCCTCCAACTGTAATTCCAAATAAAGACTTTCTCAGCTTTGTTTGGGCAGCTCCTGATGGGTCTGTTCTCGCTAGATAACTAGAATACTGTTCGAACAGATATAGTTGTTGGGTCATACAGATAACTTTAGTTAAAACGGCAAACCATCAGAGTTTCTGTTGAAAACTTCTAAGGGTAATTATTACCATATTGTAGAAAGTGGTGCATTTAAAAGATTTATATACCTTTAAATTTATAATATTTTGACAATATAGAAATTAAGAATGGAAAAGGAAATGCAGTGATAGCTAACATTGACAACTGCAGAGTCAAGAAGTAATTTAGATCTAGAACCATCTGCTACCAACAATACAATTGTAAAAACTGTCTATATTTTCTTAGTTGGGTAATTAATCAATCTACTTTTATTTTATTTTGGTAAGAGGTTCTTAATAAGTTTATTTAATTGATAATTTAATTAAATTAGAAATATAAATAGGAATTAATATAACAAGAAAAAAGATATTTGATTGATAATTTTTACGCAGTTTTAATTTATATTTTCAATATAAATAAGTTATTAATTAATAAAAACTTATTAAAATTTCTTATTAAAAGTATTTTTTATTTTTAAAATAATAATTTTGACATTTAAAAAGATTTAACTTTTAGTAAATTTTTAATAAATCATAAAAGGATTTTTTTTACAATAAATTTATTTATATAAATTTATTTTCATATAATATCAAATAGTTCTTTTAAAACTTTACTAAATCTTACAATAAGTTGAGCTTAATTCTTAGAATTTTTAAAATATTTACTTTCAATTTTTGTATATAGACTATTTTATTTAGAAACTATAACATTTGAAGTATAAAATTAAATTAATAAAAGAATCTTTTTGAACACAAACGTTCACAAAAAAATATAGAATCTATATATTTTTTCTTTCTTTAATTCTTCTAACATTATAAGAAGTACCAAACTATTGTACTTATTGTATGGGTGAGTATATTTCTTGTGCACAACATCTAGTAAGGTTCAAAGCCCCTAAGATATGATATAAGAGATAAAATTGACTTTATAATACAGATACCTATCTTTGTGTGAACTTATGAATCTAAACAATCATAACTCATCTTAAATCCCTTCTACTTGAAATTAGATCCTTTAAATAGCTTGTTCTTGCTGAAAAGACATTAATATAAGTTCTGAATTAAAACCCTTCAACCTTTAGTTTTTTTCAAAAAAACTAACTTAAACTCTCCCACCTAAATAAATTAACAACTATAATAATGTAAAATCTTCCATAGGAGAAACAGTTATACTAAGCATCCCTAACTTTAATTTGTTAGGGAGCAATAAGGAAAACATAAGTACAAACAACCAGTTCAGACTAAACCAAGCTCTCCTCGTCTCGCAGTTCATTAGGTATCGAAGGAAAGATTCAAACAAACCCAAGCCACTGCGCAGACAGTTAAGAATAATAACCGTACGAGCAACTTTGGAAGAAACACCCATTGCATCATGAATACATGAACAGTCGATGTAACAGCACAGAAATTTAGAGACGCTTCTTAAAATCAGTAAACAATTATGTAATTAGCTCTAATCACAGACATTAACGAAGAAAACAGATAAGCCACAGAAGAACTTAGATTATACAGGGACGTCTAAATCAAAATATTTCTATCTCATCAAAATTTTCATTATTTGATGGGGCTGAAAAATCATTCTGGTTATTGGTGAAAACTATTCAGACGATTCAAAAACTGTGAAGAGACCTTCGCGGCCCCGGTTGAGTCGAGTAGACCGCTACTTCCTGATGCGAAGTTTACCCCTCTTCTAAAACTCGCATTCGGTTGGAGGTAAGGCGGAGGATAACTGAGCCCCAAACGATCAGCTGCAACCATAACGAACACATCATATTCATGTTCATGCAAATCCAAAAACCAGTATTAAACTATCCAAACCCAAATAAAACAGATTGAATAAGAGCATACAAATCTGTAGCATGAAATCATACCAACTAAGTCGAAGGCGGTGCGGCCATCTGTAAAACGACCAGTTGGGCATGGGAAAAAAGAAATGCCATATGGTGTGTAGTCTGCACGCGCTGTACAGTTTGGAATATAATTATTATTGCCTGCGTCTGCTAACGAGTCTCCAAACAAATACAGGGCTGGCACAATAGGTTTCTCTTTAGCTACTGCAAAACAAGTGATGAGCCACACCCCAACTAAAATACTCAGCACTGAACCCGCCATTCTCATCTCAACGAAAGAGTAGAACACCACACCTACTGAATCTCGAACCCATTTACTCCTTAAATAACATGCTCTGGCATGTGAAGATAAAAAATACAAGACAATTTGTTTATGTCAATTTATGCAGTGGACCACAATGTTATTCAATTCATTGAGCGACTGGACCACTATTTCATTGGAATTTAGTTGCTAGTGGAGCGTGTTTGATCCAGGTCCAATGCGAGTAACGTTGGCAAGATTCATCCTAGCTGATTCCGAACCATTTATTGACTTTATCAGGATTGAAATCAACTAAACACACTTATTGTGTAAAGCATTCATTTAGTGCATCTATGGACATTTTTTGTTTCTGTAAACAAAACATTCATAGTATTGGAGGAATTAAATGCTAAATGGACGGCACGAGCGAAAGGGACACTTGAGGATTCCCAATACATTCATTCCAGGAGTGAAAGACAACACAACCGATAAAAATGTCAGTTAGCAACGTACATGTTCAAGCATCATCCTCACATGCTCTTTAACATGCACTAAAACTACAGATTGAAGCATTATCCTCACATGCTCATTAACAACCACTAACACTTCCTCGAGGACGATAAGAAATGTTAAAAAGATCAGAGGGTCACTGTCATTTTAATTTTGGCTCAAGGAAAGTCTGATAGATAATATTCATCTAAAGCAATATATTTGGTAGATTAAGTCATTATCTGCAAGTTCCTAGATTTTGGAGAGCACATATAGTATAATTTAAATCTTTCCATTTGAAAGATTATATGTAAATCGACACATATACAAAATATATGTATACGTACACATATACACACGTCTGTATAAATTACATCTTCCTTATTATCATCTTCATAGTACAGATGTATAAAGTCTGTTTTCCTTATTATCATATGGATAATAGATTTTAAAAGATATAAAACACATTGATCTTTTATCGTGTAGGTAGCAAGGTTAGTGCCAACACTCTTCATGTAAACATAGGCAGGTATGCATTGATATTTGTTTAAGAAATATGAATATGAGGTTAATATAAAATTATATAGTATGAGTTATATGTTTGAGAAAATGTAATTAATTCATAAAAAAAGATTATTTTAAAATTTATTTTTCTTAAGATCAATTTGTATTTTTTTTTTTTTTTTTCTAGTATATTGTTGAATATAGAGGAAAACTTCAAAGATAGAAGAATTAGTGCAACTAAAATTTGTAATATGTTTTTAAAATGTTTACATATTTTTTTCGTAAATAAAAAATTAATATAAAATTTTTAATCTATCATGATCATCAATCATTTTATATTTCACAAATCACATATGACATTATTAGTGTTTAAGAAAAATAATATTCTTGACCATTTAAACATTAAAAATATATTGCTAAAAGCAACTTAGATTTTCTTCAAAACAACTTACTTCATTAGTTTCACATTCATTGTGGTCATAATTGAATCCAGAATTTTCAAGTTGCTTAGCAGATTTGACTATGCTTTTCTATTTATTATTCATTAGCTTAAATTGCTTATCATGTAGCCTTTAAATACATAGAACAACCTATTATTAGCTTCAAGATAATTGCCAATTATAGAATAGGGATCAAATGCTACAAACGTCTCCTAAATATCCTCTAATGGATTTGAATAGCTAATAATTAAAAAAATTCCTTAATCAAACAAATATTAACCTAACTTAACAATTGAATAGGTTTAATAATTCTCTATGCCCTCAAAATTACTCTTGGACCTTTGTTTTCATTTCAATCTTTGATGAAGTGAGCAATACTTGAATCTAGTGCTTGATGTTTCATAATATTTCCCATAGTAGCTTAACTTAATTAGAGAGCCTTTATTACTTGTATATCTTATCATTTAGGATAAGAATCCATTTCAATATTATATGATTAGATGCTCATTTAGGCCCCATTTTGGTATTCTCAAGATTTAATCTCTTGTATACTTGATCTAGCTTTGTACTGCCTAAATTTATTGATTTCTCTCCAGCTTCCTAACTCCCAAATTAAATTTAATTATCTAGATTCTCATTGGCCTCCTTCAATTTTTGAGCTACAAAATGACATGAGAGGTATAAATATTATCATACCATGTACATAGCTTGTCCACTATGTACATAGCCTGTCTACTTTCATCATAAATTTGTTTGTGAACGCACATTTCATCAGGAACATTGCACCAACCATAATGAAAGTGACAATATAGATGGTTCTGGTAGTAAAGGAGTGCTAGACTATTGTGGGTAATCCAAATTATCCACCAAAGGGTATTATAGGCCCACATAGGATGCCAAATGAAAGACCTAGCTTCTCAACATGGTCCTTGGAACTAGAATCTCATTACATAGAAATGGTCAAGCTTAACTGACACACTCTAAGTGCTAACTTAGACTGACTGGACCAACAATACCCTTCAACTTTTGTTTATGAATTTTCCTTAATGATTAGTATTCTCCTTTTCATTCAAGTTTGAAGCATTAACATTTTGGGTGTTTTGGCACACCAAGTTGTGAATATGAGAATGGCTTAAGCCATTTTAGAAATATGTAATTTTGATACATAAAATTTAAATATTAAATAAGTTTTTAATTATATTAATAGGATTGATTTCTTATATACTCGATAATAGCATTACTATTTTATAATTTATATTAAAAATAATTTATGTAACTTAAATTAAATATAGATTAAATATTTTTATGTATTATGTAATAATTTTTTTTTGATTTTTTATAAAATAACAAAAAAAAAATTGTGATTTATAATATAAAACATATATCATAAAATTTACAAAATACATTAAAAATTTAATATTATTTTTAAAAAAATTTAAAAAAATATGAGAAAAAAATAATATATTTAATTTTAAATTGTAATCAATTCATAATAATACAATAAACATAAGAGTCATATATTATTATTTAATTAATTATATATAAAATATATTATAGTCAATTCCTTCCTTTAATATGTGTTTTTAAGAAAAAAAAAATTTTATAAATTATAAACTTGAAAATTTCACATGTAAACATTATTAAATTTTTTTAAAAAAAAATTTAATAAATTTAATATTCTAATAACTACAAGTAATAATAATACACCATAAAAAAATAGATGTATAAAAAAATAATTTTTAAAATATTGACTAATAAATAAATATCATGTGTAAAATATTAATTTATGATATTTATATTTGTTAACTAGGAGATATTTTCTACAACAAGTCGAACTGTGATATTGCTATCATGCTTCAACTATGTAGTTTTTGAGTCAAAGTCATTGACCAGTATTTCATGAGTAGTGGTTCACAAGAACCCATCTCTCATGAGAATGTATAGAACACTTAGCACTCATTGCATCTAGGTGATGATCACAAAGGTGAAGCATTGGGACTTCCTAGAAGGTCACCCATCCTAGTTTTACTCCAACTCAAGCACACTTGACTATGGATTAAGCCCACTTTGCTTGCAACCTCATTTATATAAAGAATTCAATAAATTTTTTTGTTTTATGAACGATTCATTATAGACCCTCTTAAGCTCATCAATTGATAAGTGGGATATATTTTCCAAGAAATTATAATTATGATATTGCTATGAGGATTCAAATGTGTTGTTTTCAAGTCAAATTCATTGACCCGTGTTTCACAAGTAGTGATTCACAAGAACCCATCTCTGATGAGGATGAACAGAACACTCAACACTCATTATATCTAAGTGATTCTCATAAAAGTGAAGCACCAAGACTTAATGGGAGGTTACCTAGATCCCTAGTACTCCTTTAGCTCAAGCATGATTAATTATGGAGTTTCCTCCATGGTTAAGCCCACTTTTCTTGAAACCCCATTTACAAAACCATCAACAATTATTGTGCCTTATGCACCATTAATTATAAAGCCCCTTAAACTCATCAATTGTTAATTAGGATATATTTTCCACAACAAGTCAAATTTTGATGTTGCTATCAAGATTCAAATGTGTAGTTTTTGAGTCAAAGTCATTGACCTTTGTTTCATGAGTACAGGTTCACAAGAACCCATCTCTCATGAGAATGAATATAATACTTAGTACTCATTGTATCAAGGTGATGCTCATAGAGATAAAGCACCAAGACTTACCAAGAGGTTACCAATCCCAATACTACTCCAACTCAAGCACACTTAACTATGGATTTTTCTCCATGGCTAAACCTACTTTTCTCGCAACCCCATTTGAAAAACCTTCATCAAGTGATGTGCCTTATGAAATATTCATTATAAATCCCCTTAAGCTCATCCATTTCCCTAGCTAGATTTGGTGGAAAAGTGCTACAGGTTGGATGTAATCCCAAACATGATAGTACTTAAATACATTGATAGGATTTTTGATACCTACAATTACAGATAATTTACACTCCAAAGATTATCATTATGAGGATATTTGATCTAAATATGTCATTCATAAATATTATGGAGGGGTAGATTGTGTTGAAGTTGGGCAACCACATGTAGGTGCTGGATGCATGAAATATGTGGTAGCAACAATTGTGAAATTGTTAAAAGAATTAAATGCATTTTACGAATATGATATAATATTATTTGATGTATTGGATGACATGGTTTGTGGAGGTTTTTCTACTCTCTTGAAATATGTAGATTATTGTCTCATTATTATATAGATAATATATTTGATGCATTATTCACAACTTATCATATTAAACTTCTTCTATAAGGGAAAAAGTTCATACATATCATCTCGGATTAGAAAGTTTGGTTGGATATTGCACATTTAAAAGAGATCTTATAAAAAAAAAATGTAGAAGCATGTCCAATGCCCATACTAGAAGTTTTGCCTCTTATTGAAGATATTCAAGTTTTGAGGGTCAAGGAAAAAACCTTATTTGAATGGTTGGATCTGAACCCTCACTTAACTATGTATGTGACTATTATTTAGACAGTGGATCAAACATTGTCCTAGCTAGAAGGTATTATGCCAAATGATATTCGATTTACAATGATTTAATCAACATAGTTATAATCATTTATGTTAGTGAAAATTGATGAAACTCTTAGTGTCAAATGTGAGATGGGTAATTATCATACCTTTTGTCCAATTAGTTGTATATCTTGGTTATATCAAAAGATTGAAGATAGTTTGTTTTTAGTTGTGGGTATAAAGACATGCAGTTGTTTTGTTTTTTTGAAAATGCGCTCAAAGTAATGATTTTTGTAGAACCTCGCTATGCAATGGAAAAATTGGAAGAAGGAGATATCTTATTTCAATTTAGAGATTATGAAGGATTAAAAAATCTTTGTATTTAAATAGGAAAAGATAGAGACCATAGCATGATCATATGGATAGTTATGTGTACTATAGAGATAATCAAAATGGATTTGGAAGGTATGGAACCCAAACTAGAATGGGAAATTAGAATCCCAATTCTAGTGGAAAGAGTGAATGGACTCGATTATGCATTTATCCAAGGAGATGATATTGTGCTAACTATGATGGCACATCATTGTCCAGAATCAAAATTCTTCATTCGTGAATGAAAAGAAACTATACAATTTTTTTGACTTTTTATTCTAGTAAAAAAGAGGAATCAGTTGAATATGCAAATCACCCTTCCTTAGTTCTTTTTGGATATTTTCCATCCAATTTCATGTCTCAACTAAATCTATAATTAAATGGCTTCTCAATTAAAATTTCACTTCTCTACTAAATCTATATTTTCATTTCCTTGGCTCTCTTGCATCCTAATGATGGATCATGTAGTGTGATCTTAAACGTTGATGCTAAAAATTGCTACACAATCAAACCTAGAAGAAAGATTACATTTTTATGGATTGTGGAAATATGATATTGTTAATCCATTAAGGTATCAAGTTCATTACTCATGAAAAAATATAACGATCTTCCATCATTGGGTGATGGATTTTATGTTTGTGGTGTTCACCCATATGAGAACACAAATATGAGAAATTTTAAAGGATTATCTTGATTTGGTACATGGTAAATTTGTCTTTTTCATGGGAGATACTCTACTAAAAGTATCTATAGAAATATTCTTAATCAGATGTAGAATGACTGTTCATGAAATTGGCATTCCATATATGGATAAATGATATCAAGCTACTGAATTATCACTTATATAATATACATGTATAAAAATGTGTGTATCAATACTACGAATTGTGGGAAAACTTTTACTCAAAAACTACATAGTTGATTCCTAATAGGAATATCACAATTTGAATTGGTGTGGAAATTATCTACTACTTATCAATTGATGAGCTTAAGGGGATTTATAATGAACAATCCATAAGGCACAACACTTGTTAAAGGTTTTGCAAATGGGATTACAAATAAAGTTGGCTTAGCCATGGTTGAAACTTCATCATTAAGTGCATTTGAGCTAGAGTAGTAATGGGATGGGTGACGTCTTGATAAGTCTTCATGCTTCACCTCTATGACCACTATATAGATACAGATATAGATATAGATGTGTGTGTGTGTGTGTGTGTGTGTGTGTGTGTGTGTCTATATATATATATATATATATATATATATATATATATATGTATATATATATATATGTATGTATGTATGTATGTATGTATGTATGTATGTATGTATGTATGTATGTATGTATGTATGTATGTATGTATGTATGTATGTATGTATGTATGTATGTATGTATGTATGTATGTATGTATGTAGACCTATATATACATATATACACATATACATATACATATACATATACATATATACATATACATATATGTATACGTATATGTGTATGTGTATGTGTATGTGTATGTCTATATCTATATCTATATCTATATCTATACACACAAACAAGAATGTTTTTATTTTTCAATTTGAATAAGATTGTCAATTTTGTCATGCTAGTATTTGAATCTTTCATATTAAACTAAAAATTTATTGCTTTATATAAAGATCATTTTCCTCTAATAAATAAATATAAAATATAAAATATATGAAAATATATAAATCAAAGATAAGAAATTTTTAATTTTAATTTAAATATTAAATATATCATATGTTAGTTGATACCTTTGATAGATTTTAATAAAATGATTCAAATATATACAATATATTTTAATATTATATTATAAAATGCAAATACATAAAAACATACATTTTACATTATATTAATTAACAAGTAAATAACATATTTCACATATTTAAAATCTTTATTTTTAATAAACATTTTATCATAAAGTCATCAATTTTATTATGTTAAACTATTTAATATTTATTGAAACTAAACATTCCCTATTCCTAATTTATACATCTTTATATATTTATTTTTATGAAACTATTAATCAATAAAATATCAAATTTAACACATTAGTATTAGAATATGATATATTTATTTTATATTTTATAATTAAAAATTAATTATTAATAGATAACGTAATAATAATATAATAAATTATGTGAATAAAGTAAAATAATTTTTAAAGTGAAAAAGTATATTTCTTACATAAAATATAATTATTCTTTGAAAATAATATCAAAATAATTTTAAATAAATAAACATCATTAGTTTTAAACTAATAATATTATTGTTATCTTTATAACTATATAAGTAATCAATTCAATTATTTTAATAAAAAAATATTTCAAATTTAACTTTTATATTTGAATGGAACGGAACGGTAACTTTAAGAAAAACAGAAGGTGAAAAGCTTGGAGTATGCATAGATTCATTTCAGTTTTCAGTTACACAATCACTAAATTCAACAGAACAGAAGAACTATGTAAGAAGAGATTCTTTAAAGTGGGCAGGTTACCGTAGGCTTCAGGATTTTGAATTATGGTCAATAATTCATCATAAGCATTCAGTTGGATGATGTTCACTTCGTCCAGTTTTTCATTGAGGAGAGTTACAAGTGACTTGGAAGCACTGTTATAGGCCATGGCCAGCTGGTTTGCGGCATGCAAACATTCCCCGTGTGATGTATTGTAACCAATATATTTGGTGTGAGGAGTACAGCCCACAGGTGGAATGTTGAATATAAGGAAATTTCTCGCCCCACTATTGTAAAGCCTCTGTCAAGTTAAACAGTAATAACTGTTTAGTTCTTCTTTTGTAAAGGGAAAGACATTTTTGTATAATTGAAAGGAAATTGACAGATTTCAAACTTACTACAATAGTTTGATTAAACTTGTTGAGCAGAAGAGTCACAAACTCTGCCGAAGTTGTAGTGTGTTGGAAAGTAGTGTTGGCTATGTAAGAACCAATGTCGTTGGCTCCAACTGTAATTCCAAATAAAGACTTTCTCAGGTTCGCTTGGGCAGCTCCAGATGGGTTTGCGCTCGTTAGATTATTAGAATATTGTTCGAACAGATACAGTTGTTGGCTCATACAGATAACTTTCTGCAAGATTATAAAAGATTAGTTACAACGACAAACTATTAAAGTTTTTGTTGAAAACTTTGAATGGTAATCAGTACCAAACCCCTTAACCTTTGATTGTGAGACAAGGGAAAAAAAAATATACAAGATTAAACTCTCACTCCTAAATAAATTAACAAAACAAACCTAAAATATTATAAAATCTTCCATCAAGAGAAGCAGTAATACTAAGCATTAGTCACTTTAATTTGTTAGGGATTAATAAAGGAAAACATAAGTACATACAACCAGTTCAGACTAAACCAAGCTCTCCTCATCTCGCAGTTAAATTAGGTATCGAAGGAAAGATTCAAACAGACCCAAACCGCTACGCAGAGAGTTTAGAAAAATAGCCGTACGAGCAACTTTGGAAGAAACACCCATTGCATCATGAATACTAGAACAGTCGATGTAACAACACATAAATTTAGAAACGTTTTTTTACAAATACTAAACTCTAATTAGCTCCAATCACAGACATTAACTCAAAAAAAGCTAAGTCAAAAAGGGACATTTACAAATAGTAAGCATCAGTACTTGAGTGCATTTTAATAGTTCTGTATTTTTTAATTTGAGATTTTTAAGTCATTTATTTAACATGTTATATAAAGAACTTTAAAAAAACTGATACACTCAATAGTATGTTTTACTAAATATGTTTATATAAAAGCTATTTGCACTCTTTGAGCACCCAATTCTCTAATTATTATTTTAAATGAGTTAAAAATGATATATAAAAGTTTATTAATAAATTTTACATGTATTAATAGATTTTCTTTTAAAACTTTTTAAAATATCTTTAAGTAGGTGTTTAAGTTGGTGTCAGCAGACACAAACTACTCACTTTTTGAATCTTGAATACTAAATAAATTCTAAAAGAAACTTCATTATTACAGACAAGCGAAAATAAAATTAAGTAGCTACAGAAAAAATATTTTAGACTCTCTATAACTACTATTAATACAGTTACACTATACAGATCTAAATCAAATATTTCGATCTCGTACAAAAATCTTATTATTAGATGACGCTGAAAAATCATTCTGGTTGTTGATAAAAACTTATTGAAAAATTTAAAACAACTGAGAAGAGACCTTCTGGGCCCCAGTTGAGTCGAGCAGACCGCTACTTCCTGATGCGAAGTTTATCCCTCTTCTAAAACTCGCATTCGGTTGGAGGTAAGGCGGAGGATAACTGAGCCCCAAACGATCATCTGCAACCATAACGAATTCATTATATTCATGTTCATGCTCCAAAAAACAGTATTAAACTATCCAAACCCAAACAAAACAGATTGAATAAGAGCATACAAATCTGTAGCATGAAATCATACCAACTAAGTCGAAGGCGGTGCGGCCATCTGTAAAACGACCAGTTGGGCATGGGAAAAAAGAAATGCCATATGGTGTGTAGTCCGCACGCGCTGTACAGTTTGTAATATAATTATTATTGCCCGCGTCTGCTAACGAGTCTCCAAACAAATACATGGCTGGCACAATAGGTTCCTCTTGAGCTACTGAAAAACAAGTGATGAGCCACACCCCAACTAAAATACTCAGGACTGAACCCGCCATTCTCATCTCAACGAAAGAGTAGAACACCACACGTGCTGAATCTCGAACCCATTTACTCCTTAAATAACATGCTCTGGTATGTGAAGATAAAAAATACAAGACAATTTGTTTATGTCAATTTATGCAGTGGACCACAATGTTATCCAATTCATTGAGCGACTGGACCACTATTTCATTGGAATTTAGTTGCTAGTGGAGCGTGTTTGATCCAGGTCCAATGCGAGTAACGTTGGCAAGATTCATACCTAGCTGATTCCGAACCATTTATTGACTTTATCAGGATTGAAATCAACTAAACACACTTATTGTGTAAAGCATTCATTTAGTGCATCTATGGACATTTTTTGTTTCTGTAAACAAAACATTCATAGTATTGGAGGAATTAAATGCTAAATGGACGGCACGAGCGAAAGGGACACTTGAGGATTCCCAATACATTCATTCCAGGAATGAAAGACAACACAGCCGATAAAAATGTCAATTAGCAACGTACATGTTTAAGCATTATCCTCACATGCTCTTTAACATCCACTAAAGCTACAGCTTGAAACATTATCCTCACATGCTCATTAACAACCACTAACACTTCCTCAAGGACAATAAGAAATGTTAAAAATATCAGAGGGTCACTGTCATTTTAATTTTGGCTTAAGGAAAGTCTGATAAATGATATCCACATTATTGACAATATTCATCTAAAGCAATATATTTCGAAGATTTAATCATTATGTGCAAGTTTCCAGATGTTTTGGAGAGAACAAATCATAGAATTATATATGTAAATCTACAAATATAAATAACGAAAATATATGAATATATACATGTGTATAAATTACGTTTTCCTTATTATCATATTGATATAGATTAAAGTCTGTTTTCCTAATTATTATATTGATATTAATTTTTAATGATATAAAATTTATTAATCTTTTAGTATGGAGGTAGTAAGGTCAATGTCAACATATATAAGTTACTTATAGTATGAGTTATATGTTGGGAAAAAAAAATTACTTAAAAGTTTAATTTTTATAAGATTGAATCATGTGTGTATGTGTGTGAGTTAAAAATAATATTACTTTTTAATATATTGTTGGATGTAGAGGAAAACTTTAAAAATAGAAGACTTTGTGCAATTAAAACTTGTGATATATTTTTATAATGTTCAAATTATTTTGTATAATTTAAAAATAATATAACTTCTTCAATCTATTCTGATCATCGATTCTTTCATATTTCACAAATCATAGATGACTTTATTAGTGTTTAAGAAAAACAATATTATTGACCATTTAAACATTAAAAATACATTGATAAATAAAAAATATATATGTATATATACATGTATATAAATTACTTGTGTTTTCTTAATTATTATATTGATATTATTTTTTAATGATCTAAAATTTACTAATCTTTTAGCATGGAGGTAGTAAGGTCAATGTTAACACATATAAGTTACTTATAGTATGAGTTATGTGTTGGGAAAAAAATTTGATTCAAAAGTTTAATTTTTATAAGATTGAATCATGTTTGTGTGTGTGTGAGCTAAAAATAATATTATTTTTTAATATATTGTTGGATGTAGAGGAAAAATTTAAAGATAGAAGAATTTGTGCAATTAAAACTTGTGATATATTTTTATAATGTTCAAATTATTTTGTATAATTAAAAAATAATATAAAATCATCAATCTATTATGATCATCGATTCTTTCATATTTCACAAATCATAGATCACTTTATTAGTGTTTAAGAAAAACAATACTATTGACCATTTAAACATTAAAAATACATTGATAAAAGCATCTTAAAAATTATATATGTAAATCTACAAATATAAATAACAAAAATATATGTATATATACATATGCATAATTTAGAAGATTATATATGTAAATCTACAAATATAAATAGCAAAAATATATGTATATATACATGTGTTTAAATTAGGTTTTCCTTATTATCTAAAAGTCTATTTTCCTAATTATTATATTGATATTATTTTTTAATGATATAAAATTTACTAATCTTTTAGCATGGAGGTAGTAAGGTCAATGTCAACACATATAAGTTACTTATAGTATGAGTTATATGTTGGGGAAAAAAATTTATTTAAAAGTTTAATTTTTATAAGATTGAATCATGTGTGTATGTGTGTGAGTTGAAAATAATATTATTTTTTAATATATTGTTGGATGTAGAGAAAAAATTTAAAGATAGAAGAATTTGTGCAATTAAAACTTGTGATATATTTTTATATTGTTCAAATTATTTTGTATAAATAAAAAATAATAAAAAATCTTCAATCTATTATGATCATCGATTCTTTCATATTTCACAAATCATAGATGACTTTATTAGTGTCTAAGAAAAACAATATTATTGCCCATTTAAACATTAAAAATACATTGATAAAAGCATCTTAAAGATTATATATATAAATCTACAAATATAAATAATGAAAATATATGTATATATACATATGTATAATTTTAAAGATTATATATGTAAATCTACACATATAAATAACGAAAATATATGTATATATACATGTGTATAAATTACATTTTCCTTATTATCATATTGATATAGATGAAAGTCTATTTTCCTAATTATTATATTGATATTATTTTTTAATGATATTAAATTTACTAATCATTTAGCATGAAGGTAGTAAGGTCAATGTCAACACATATAAGTTACTTATAGTATGAGTTATATGTTGGGAAAAAAATTATTTAAAATTTTAATTTTTATAAGATTGTTCATCATGTGTGTATGTGTGTGAGTTAAAAATAATATTATTTTTTAATATATTGTTGGATGTAGAGGAAAAATTTAAAGATAGAAGAATTTGTGCAATTAAAACTTGTGATATATTTTTATAATGTTCAAATTATTTTGTATAATTAAAAAATAATATAAAATCTTCAATCTATCATGATCATTGATTCTTTCATATTTCACAAATCATAGATGACTTTATTAGTGTTTAAGAAAAACAATATTATTGACCATTTAAACATTAAAAATACATTAATAAAAGTATCTTAAATTTTCTTCAAAACAACTTACTTTACTAGTTTCACATTGATAGTGGTCATAATTGAATTGAGATTTTTCAAGCTGCTTAGGAGATTTGAGTATGATTTTCTATTTATTATTCATTGGGCTAAATTATTTATCCTCTAGCCTTCAAATATGTAGAACAACATATTACTAGCTTATAGATAATTGTCAATTATAGAATACAAATCAAATGCTACATGAATCTCTTATGGATCCTCTAAAGGATTTGAAAAACTAATAATAATCTAACTTAACAATTGAATAGGTTTAATAATTATTTATGCCCTCAAAATTATTCTTGGGCCTTTGTTTTCCATTTCATTCTTTGAGGAAGTTCAAGAAAGACTTGAATCTAGTGCTTCATGCATTATAATATCTCCCATAATAGCTTAAGTTAATTAAGGAGTATTTATTAATTGTACATCTTATCATTTAGGATAAGACTCCATTTCAATATTATACGATATTTTTCCTTATGAACATCTCTTCTAAGAGATATTTTTCTTTTTTGAATTTATTTCATACATTATAGGATATGTTTTCTCATGGGTATCTCTTCTTTAGAATATTCTCATTTTAGAGGACAATCTTTCCTATGTAGACTTTCCATTCTCACTATTTTGGCATGGACTTTCATGCCACTATTGTAGTTGAAAGTTTCTATTCTTGAACATATTTATCTTTCTAAGTGAATGAACTCAATCTCTACTTACTTGAAAGTTATTTTTTAATTGCATGCTTTCTCTATGTATACCTCTACAATAGTTAAAATTTTATGACCTTACTAGTGTAAAAATTGTTTTACCAAAAGCTCCAAGTTCTAATAAGGTGTTATAGCCTAACTAGTTCAAGAATGGTGGTTCGGTATATAAAGGGTAACCTAGGTAATTTATTTAGTATTGGTTTTCTTCAGTATTTCTTTGAAAAAGAATAGTTGGAATTCATTTCTTTTTATTGTGAATATTAATGTTATAATGTATTTTTGTACTCCTATGAAACTAGATCATTATATTATCCATTTAATAAAATATTCTTTGAAAATTTGCATATTTATGCATGTTAATATATACTGATGTGTATGAATTAGTTGTTATAGCTCAAAATCATATGAAAAATAGAAAAGTTTTGTCTTTATTTTTACTATGATTTTCCAACCAACAATACACTGTATTAATTATTAGATGAGACAAGCATACCAAATATTCTCCATCGAATATTGATAGAAGAAAAGGAAGATAGATAAGAAAAGGAAAGAGAACATAAAAATATCAAAACTTAATTAGTTGGGAGGTTCAAGTGTATTTATTAGGGCTATATATGTCAAGAAGGCAACACATCTATAGATTGAGTTAAATATTGAAGTAATCTAAATCAAAGCTTTATGCATCTAACCAGTAGTAAGGTAATTTATGTGATATTTAAAAGTTTAGATCCATCAATTTAGTTCAATTTTTGGTTCATAACATGAAAGGGTGGTCCCACAATAGTGTGTCCCACTTTTTGGCCAACTTTGACATAGAGATTAACATTTTGAGAAAAAACTTCACTTTCAAACACCTGTTGCCACAAAACTATTAGGAATTTGAAGATGATGTAAACTAGAGTCTTTTAAAATTTTCTTTCTAGTTTCTAAATATATATATTTTTTTAAAATTAAATTCATTTTTCCTTCTCCTTCGAAAAGTGCTTTGTGTGAAAAACTATGTTTTTAAGGAGTTACTGTCACTTGGATCAACATAACTTTTTTTAAAAATATGATAACAATGTAATTATTTCGAGACTATATTTGTAACTTCAATATCTAAAGGATGTAATTGGTTTCATTCATTTTGGGTCAATATTTCATAGTTTACTAAGTTCTAAAGTGAAGTAACTATAATTTAGACATAAGGTCACTTGGATCACTCTAACTTAATCTGTGTATATCAAAATTTATTTTTCTTTTTTCTATAGAAAGGTAACGCACCTACTCTTTTCCTACATATTTTTCATAATTTATTTTTTTGTAATTTACTATTTTTCCCAAAGTGTTGAAGAGACAGGTTGTTGAATGACCAAACAATCTATGTTTAGTTAAAGTAATATTTAAAAGTGATAATGAACTCAATATGTATTAAAATTATATTCATTAGAAAGCTTATTCTGAATAGCATCATACTACATAGATAGGTTTTTCAAATGGATTCATTTGATTTACCTAAACATAAAGTCGAAGTGATTTTTTGTCAGCATTTTAATAGGTGCGAAGGAGACTCCATTGTAGGTATGAATGAGGAGTATATATGTTATATCAATGTTTTTTTAATCTAAGAGGCTTTGAGCTAACCATTTGTAATTAATTCCTTCAAATGGAACCTCTCAAGGCTTAAATCATCATATTTTATTAAAAATGTGTTATTTAAGCAAAAATCAGCATGTCTAAAAAAGTGGGACACACTATTGTAGTAAGGTAATTTATATGTGTATGTGTATGTGTATGTGTACACACACATGTATGGACAACCCATTAAAATCTTAGAACTAAGATGAGCTTACCAAATTTTTCCCAATGAATATTAAAACAAGAAGAAAAGGAAGATTAAATAAAAAAGGAAAGAGAACATAAAAATATGAAAACTTAATTGTACATGGGAGGTTCTTGAAAATTGATGCCTAGTAGTGGAGACGTATAGGAATTGGAACATCGAGTGGTTGTATGACCCGACATGCCCCAGTCTCAAGAGGGATGGATACGCCTATCTTCTTAACCAGCTCCACCTTAGAATAGTAGGGTGTCTAGTTGTATTGAAACAAAAGTGTATTTATTAGGGCTATATATGTCAAGAAGGCTATACACCTATGTAATTTCTGATCCATACTATATTGTATTTTACCCTAGTATGGTGTGATTTTCACTCCAAAGGACATCGTGTTATTCCCAATGAAATAACATTTTATGCCTTGGGAAATTTTGCCTTCGATTTTGTTTAAATCAAACTTGAATAGGTTGGTTATGGAGAGGTTTAATCATTTAATAAAACTCAACCTAGCTAAAATCTCTTCCCCTTGAGTTTCAATACATATCTAGAAGTTGGGTGTTGAAATTATTTCAACCACTAACTCAAGATCTAATTAAACATAATCAAGGGATGATCAACCTCATAAATAAGACTAGATTGTAGCTAATTGATTATGACAAGATTGAATTGGTGAAGATGTCAAACATTGTTCAAAATTAAACTTGTACAAATATATAAATAAGGAGAGATCAATAATGCCAACCCAAGCCTTGTCAAGGAAAATTGGGTTTAAGCAAATACAAACTCTAAATGCATGTTCAAATTTTAAAACCTAAAAGTGAAACGCATTCTTTGAGTCTCAAATAATTTTAGATCTAACTTTATTCGCTAATAATTTCATTAATATCAACATGGTATGTGAAATGACAAATGATATTAATGCATTTCAAACCAAATATATCTAAATTGATGAAATTAGTATTGGTGAAATAAGGAGAGATCAATAATGCCAACCCAAGCCTTGTCAAGGAAAATCAGGTTTAAGTAGATACGAACTCTAAATGAATGTTCAAATTTTAAAACCTAAAAGTGAAAAGCATTCTTTGAGTTTGAAATAATTTTAGATCTAACTTTATTCACTGATAATTTCATTAATATCAACGTGGTATGTGAAATGAAAAAGGATATTAATTCATTTCAAACCAAAGATATCTAAATTGGTGAAATTAGTATTGGATTGTTTTGATGTGATGTTTTTTGTTTTTTCTAGACGTAATCAGGTCTTAGAGTAAAAGGTTCAATATTTAATGTTAAATTCAAAGTTATACTCATGGTGAATTTATTTATGAAGAATGTGGATTCTTACTAATGGCCTTTTGACCTGATATAAACAATGTGAAATTCAAGTGTTTAATAAAATAATGTCAATTTTCAAGTTGACAAGGAACTAAATGGTTAAAATGTGAGTATGATTTCAACACCAAGGAAAACATGGAGACCTCAAACATCATCAAAATATAGGTTATTTATCATGAAAACAAGGTGAAAATCCAAGTCCAAGATCAAACCATCAAAATAAAAGTCAACGATCAGGTGCACAAGGAAATTAATCAAGTCAAAGATAAAAGAGATCATTAAAAATTTGATTTTCCTTCAAAAATCTAAGTTTAATTACATGAAGGACCTAAATCACTTTTGCAAGTGCAAGATCAAGGTCAGGATACTAGGATGACATCAAGATTTATAGTACAAGCAAGGCCATGAGTATGTCTGTGAGAGGATGTAGGAGAAAAATCTCATGAAGTTGAAGCAATCTAGGAATATGAGCCATTGTCATGAATTCAAGGGTAAAAACTGTGAAGTGTAAAGAGATATTGATGAACTATACATGATAAGAATTTTAAGGTGGTTCCAATTCATCTTCAACTAATTGTAAATTCCCAGTTCCATGTGTCCAAGATCATCCAATCAAATCATATCAAGTGTACATGTCTATGTCCATTTCATGTATCTGCCTAACCTATTTTCTCATTGGTCTATTAAAGAAATGTAATTTTATCATTGGCCCATAATGTTGCACTTTTTTGTATTTGGTCAAGCATTTATTGTTTGTTAGTAGTAGAAGTAAAATCCTAATTAGGGATTTATTATAAAGATCTTAGCCCTTGATCTCAAATTAATTAGAGCCATTCATTATACTTGTAACTACTATAAAAGATAATTATTTATCATTTGTAAAAGGAAGATTGTTGGAGAGTTGTTTTTAATATACTACATAAATCATTCTACATTTATTGTTATCTTTGGATGGTCAATACCTATGAACTTTCAGAATATTGAATGATTTCCTAAATTGATCACTTTTTAGTATTTTCTTATGTTGAATTAAAGTTAGAATAGTTGGGTAGATTAGATGATGAAAGATTTTTTTTAACATATAGTGAATCAAGTATCTATAACTTTTGTTGTTTGTTGATCTCACAAATAATAGTACAAGGTTAGTTTTGGCCTAGTTATACGGAATTCACTATAACTGCTTGATAATCATTGATTTGAGTTTCTTATGGTTTTGATGAAAATTATTAATGTGATAATCATACTTGCATCCTCTAAAGATTGTACCCTTCTAAGGATAGTTGACTAGGCAAAGCTAGGACTTTTTCGTTCTCACTACAACATTAACAAAGTCTTGTAGTAGAATTAGAAGCAGTTTATCTTTCTAAATCAATATCCAAATTTTTTTTTAATAGAAATTAGATGTACTTTGTACACTCATAACACCATATCATATAAAAGTTGACAAGTCTAAGTGAGCTAGTGTATGCCCCCTTTGCATAACCAACATACATCAAAGCTAGAAAAGCTCATCTGCATGAATGTCATAAGTTCACAGTCAAAACCTTGGAGTCAATTCTATGATATTCTATGAAATCTTAGCATGCGTGGTGATTTTGATCTAGAGATAATAAAGTGTCTTTAAACTTTATTATTTTTGGGTGTGGTCTTAAAACACCCATAAAAACCTCCCCCTCACCATTGATACTTTTATCCTCTTTCTATATCAAGGTTCAATGTCTTTGTATGTCCCTTTGATTTCTTCTCCTCCTCCTTTTTCATTTTACTAACTATAGAACTAGTTCATATTCTATTGCCTTTTTTTTCACATTCTTTTCATATAAAAAAATGATCAATTTTTTTTTTGAAATGGTAGCTAAATAATATGAATCAAAACTGATGCAAAAGTCTTATCATAACCTAAAAGCAAAGTTATTATTTGTATTGATGCATTTTGCATTATCATATTTCCAATTTTTTTTGTGCTTCTTGCTCCAAGAATTTTATTTTGGCTCATGCTACATAAACATTGTGGAAAATGTTATAAAATTTGGTGCTACTACTACGATTGCTTCAGCTAAAATTTTAGACACATTCTCAACAATTTCATCTTGCACATAATTTGTAATGTTTACATACTATGGGAAATCTCTTTTTCAAGTCATTCTATTTCTATCAAATGTCTTATGTGTCTATTCATGCTCCCATATTTATTAGAGTATTCATAAGCTTGTATCAATTGATGGATTGCCAATTTCCATATTCCAAATCTTTTGTACATAATTTACAACCATTAAAAAATAAAAATTATCTTCTTGAGATAGCTCTGATCATAAGCTTCATTAGAATTATTGATAATTTGTACCATCAATGTCTATACACATCCACAAGGATATTCTATAACCTAATTTATCATCTAAAGTGTGAATTTTATTTGAAACATAAATTGAAACAATATTTTTTTGTTTGGTATTGATCACTAAGCCACATAGGTGCTCCCACACTATTATTGGCAAAGTTAGTTGATTTCTTCATAAATCATATAACTGATTAATATTGACAAGATAATTCAATAATTAGTAAATTAATCATAAATAGCATAAATTGGCAGAACTTCCAATTCAATCATTACCTTTTATCATGTTCTACAAATTTCTTCAATATGAAAGAGGTTATGCTTTATTAAAATTTAAAAAATTCTTTTAAAAATATGAAAATATTGTTAAAAAATAAGATTTGACTTATCAATAAGAACTAACTTCATCCACCTTTTTCTCTTAAAAGAGAAAAGACATATTTTATTGGTGAGTCATTTGCCTATCAATTGACTTATCTAATTTATCTACCCTTCTCTTATTTAAACACAAGTCTCAAGTAGCTACCTATTTTTATTAGGGGAAAACAATTTTTGAAGGGGCCCCAAAATCCTATTACAAATAGATTTTGATAGGGACCTAGAACCCAACATAACTAAACAAATGCATCACGTAAAGTATTTTAGAATAGTATCTAACCATTAACACATTAAATATGAGCATAAAATAAAGTTATCATACAAAGAACATGTTGAATCTAAAAAACATGGCAAAGCCTTACAACTCAAAGTACAAGGTTTTACTAGGTACACATAAGATGAGAATGCATGGGCTAAACAAAGTTCCCATAACCTTCATTTTCACCAATAGTCAGATAAAAAAATCACTAGTCACTCAAAAAAGTACTATCAAAGGGTTTTCCAAGCTCCCTTAACCTACGAAAGCATCCAAGAAGAATAACAAGGGGTTTGGGTAGAGTCTCCAAAAATTCAAGATAGGTTTTAGAATAGATCACATAACCTTCGAAACAAGTTTTAAAATGGCTCCCAAGATTGTAATGTAGCTATCGGCAAAGCCTCCCCACTAACTAGTCCACCCACATGTGCACAACTCTCCCCACCCTCAACAGGAGAGGATCCCACCTCCATAGGAGAAAAAGATGACTTGAATGCTAGAAAGGAGACCATAACCATGTTCAAACCTACTCTTATATGGTCATAACCAAGAGAAGACCTCAAAGAGCCACTAATAAACTCTTTCCTCAAGCAACACACCACCTTTATAGGCTATGCAACCACCTTAATAAAATAAATGAAAGAGGGGAGCAAGAAAGAAAAGATCCCTTCACACCATAAAGCCACAAAGAGAAACCCCACCTTAATAGGAGGAAAATCCACATCCATAGGAACCTCACAGGAATAATAGTCAAAAAAAATATACAAAGAAAGAGAGAGAGAGAGTTTCCCAAAAACTCCAACCAAAATCAAAACATGGTCAGGTTGGGCCCTCAAAAATAACCAGGCCCCAACTCCAACCAAGGTCTACTCAAAGGATAAAGAACAAAAAAAGGGGCCAAGAAAACCCTAGAAAAACCCCTTAGAACAGAGAACACCCATAATCATAGCCCACAAAAGGGCTACACCACTAGCACAAACAACCAGAGCCACCTTAAAAGCCCCAAGGAGATGAGAAGATTCGATAAGAAGAACAGGTGCATAGCAACGACAAGCTATGACCAAAAACCTAGGCATGCACCAAAACCTCAAACAGATGATCTCACCAAATGCCAAGGGCAACCTAGACCAAGAAAGCCATGGAAAATAGATATCCCAAGAAAAATAGAGGAACCTAAACACAAACAAAGAGATAGCTTGAAAAGGAAAATGCACTAGTCTCCATCGAAGCCATAACTTGAAGCACAAAGAGAGGAAAAAAATAACGAACACAAACTACCACAACCACATCTTGGGTAAAACATGTGGCCACCGAAAGGCTAGATTAGAATGTGCCAAGAAGCCATGGAAAACCCCAATATGTTGGTGCATAGAACAAGGGTCACATAGATGAAACCCCGTAGCAAAAAAGACACACTAACCCTTAATCAAGAAAAACACCCAGCTCCCCACCACTAGAAAAACATGGCCTCCATTGGAAGAAACACCTCAAAAATGAAGACCGCAAGCCAAGAAGAAGCACCATCACCATCATCATCACCCAATTTGTCCTCTCCTTCTTTAGCAAAATCTGAAATCCTATCCCTATTCTCTTTCCCACTCCTCACCCTCTACTCCATAGCATCATCCAAGTAGCTACCTGTTATACTTTTCCTTTTTATTTGATTTATATTTTTTTCCCTAAAAAAGGAAGACATAGATAGCTACTAGTGATTATATACCTTCTTATTGTATTCATTCATTTGAACCCACTTTACCTACATCTTTTAAAAACAAAAATTTGACACACATTACTATTGTGGTTCTCTACCTTATTTAACTTATCGGTATGAACCCACTTCATCTACCAATTAGCTACTAGCGAGTCCTTTCTTTGAATGCAGGCTGCGATTTAGTTTCCGTGTCTGATTATAAATAGTTTGTTTATTCGATCAAAAGTAGGTGCAATTTATTCGAGCTAAGCATTCGAAGATTTGTTAAGGTTTGGTATTTACTTTAGTTAGGCGTTCGAAGCTTTCTTAAGGTTTGGTAATTATTTGTTACCTCATTCTCTGTGTTACCTTCAGCTGTTAAACAAGATTATTTTATATTTCCCCACACGCTACGTCCAGTTTTCTCACCTGAAGAGAATAGCAGACCACCACTTTTCAAACAGTATGCAAAGTTAATCAGCAACCAATCCAGTACTAGATAGTATCGATCAAAGGGTACAATCTATCGCTAGAAATAAATGTTTGGGGATAAAACCTTGGTATAGTCATTTGTCAAGGTAAGAATGGAGAGCTCAGTTCTGGGAATTTTAGGTGGGCTATGGCTGATTAGTTGTTTTGCAGCAACTGAAAAAAAGCCTTATGTGCCAGCAATGTATATATTCGCGGATTCGCAAGCAGATATAGGCAATAATAACTACATACCAGACTGTCAAGGGCGTGCAAACTACCCACCATATGGCGTCTCGTTTTTCCCCAACCCAACTGGTCATTTTACTAATGGCCGGACTATTCTCGACTTCGTTGGTATTATTCCATGCTACAGATTTCTATGGTTTCTTTAAATCTTCAGAAAATGAAAAGAAAAAAGTAAGGCCCTTAATAAAGTTCGTAATATTATACATTTATTGTGATTGCATCTACTTATCTGGGGCTTCCCTTCTTCCCTCCTTATCTCCAACCGAAGGCGAATTTTACAAGTGGGATAAATTTCGCATCAAGAGGAAGCGGTCTGCTCGATTCAACAAATGTCGGTCGGATCTCTACTCTTTCAACCCAAAAATTAATTAAAAATGTACAGCATATACAAATATCTTGACGTAAACCATTTAAGTTCTATATTCTCTGACTTTGCTGAGTTTCTGGTTAAAATTATTTGATTAGAGCTAAAACAATCCTTTAGATAATTGTTTACTGATTTTACGAAAAATTGTGGAACCCGTATTATGTTTACTGTTTAAATCTTCAGGATGATTATACATGGATAACGTCTATGATTTATTATAGTAAAAATATCTCGGCTAATTATATCAACAAACGGCGCAGTTTGGGTTTCCTTAATTCTTTTCTTTGATAGCAGGTCTAGACTGAACTGATTGATTATATTGGATTTTTACAAATCAGAAAATCCACTTTTTTCCGAAATCCGTCGTTTGAGACTCTAAGTTGCGAACCCGGTTTAGGCCTTCAAAATCTGGTTTAGGCCTTAAAATGGGTGGCACCATTTTCCGGGCAAATAGGTGGACTTCAAAATGAAATCCAGGTTTTAGAAAATTATGAATCCGGTTTAATTTCGCCGCCGCGTCCGTGATCTTCATGCATTGCATATTGGGTTTTGAAATAGGGTTTGGTCATTTCGCGTCCACCTCATTTTCACAGGGTTTGGGAAATACTAAACATTACAACCAAATTTTGACTAAGCATCCATGATACTTGACATGGTTGGGATTATTAAACCCCTGCATTTGGAGTGTCATTGTGATTTAGAAAGTGCTTTATGATCCATACTCAAGGTGTTCCAACCAAATGGGGCCTTCATGGTGTTAACACTGATTATAATAAAATATGAACCAAATAAGGACATCAACAGGGTGGGTGCTATCAATGCCAGGGTGGGTGCTTAATTTTCTATTGACAATTTCTTTTGTTTGCTTGGATGCTTCTACCTTACTCTAGAATGTTTCAATATTCATCTCTTGTTTCTAGAATATCCTTTTATTTCTCTTCTCCTTTCATAATTCCCAAAGTAGAGTGGAAGGACAAATGATCTAAAGTCAGTGAAAGAATATTGTTTTCTTGATGATCGGCCAACTTAGGAAAAGACTCAATATCTTTAGGGAGAGCCCCCTACCATCCTAATTTGGTGCAAAGCCATTGCCAGCATCTGATCGAGTAAGAGCATTCCACAAGAAGATGATCTATAATTTCTTTAGCTTGTTTACATAGTCTACAGATTGAAGGCCCATGAAAGCCCATTCTTCTAAACTTATTTGTTGTCAGCATCCTTCTATAATCAAACATGAACCAAATAAGGAAATGAGCCAAATAACAATAATTATAATCAAACATGAACCAAATAAGGACATCCACCACTAGGTATGTCTCCAACATTAGCAAAATTTTAGAAATAAAATGCAAATGCTCCAAGAAAACAAAAGAATAAAGTACAATAAGTACCCCTCCAAATTTTTCAGGACTTTGATTGCTGAGAAGCCTTTAACTTGTTACTTAGTCAAATTTACAATTAACATTAACTAATCTAGCAAGTATAAGATCTGAAATGCTGCCAAATTTTCAAAATTGTAGTCAATGCACTTCAATAACCCTCACATTTAAGTTGTCTTTGCTGTGAACATTGATTGGTGATTCCATGTGTAAAACTTAGCTATGGTAAGCAAACATATATATTTGTCCCAAAAACATTGTCATCATATTTTTTAAGATCAAGATACATTATTTTGCAGAAACATTAGGAATATCAAAAGTTGAACTTATTCTGAGAGCATATGTCATTTGACAAGAAGATCCTTTCAGAAGCAAGTGGCCATATTAAAAATAATGGTCACATGCACTCAGAATTTCCATAAACAAGAAATAGACAAAAGGTTTTCTCACACCAATTATCTCAAAATCTACTTAATTAAACAAGTATGAAATAAGGAAAAATGCATAATAGACCTAAGTTTTAAACAAAATTATAATACAAATGCAATAAGGAAAATACTAAACAACCCTGAGTTCTGAAGAAAAATGCAATAATCTAGATTCTTTGATAGCCTTTGTTTTTATATCTGACTTGAGCATGTCTGAGAGCACACAAAATTCCTATGTTAAGTGGAGTTTCAAGGATGGCGGGACAAGTTTCTTGTATGGCAAAAACATTTAGCTATTTTATAGTAAATAAATATTATAACCTATCTAGCTAAGAGTCTAACAGTATGGATATTCAACATTCAAAGATTTTGAGATTGAACATTATAAAGAGATGAATAGGAAATGTATGGGGGACAAAGAGATTTTGGGCAGGAAACACATTTCTAGAGAACATAGGCTTGGGCTAGGAAACACCACCTAGCACAAATCTCTTCTGCAAAAATAAATTGACATGAAGCATGTTTATATTAATCAAAACCAAAAGCTAGAAAGACATAAAAAGAAGGCAAAAAAGAAATTAGATCAGCATGTACACAAATGTTAAACATAGGTTAAAGTAATGTGGAAGCAATCTTAGCTTAGGACAAAGAAGAGGAGAATGACATGTCTCAAATTAGCTGTGAAAGAAAAAGTAGAAACATGAAACATAATCTACAAAGTTACACATAATCAATATTAAACATGTGTTAACACATAATCTAAAAAGATCCATAAACAAACTGGATGCATATGTGATTATGTACTACTATACGCTTTATCTTTGTGCTTCATACTGGATGTCTCCTCACTCAAATCATTTTGTTTGTCCACATTTCAGGCCATTGATGGATCCTATTAAGAATATTGATGTTCTAGGATGAGTAGCTATGGAGACCACATATTCTTGTCTTCTCACGGCTCTTATTGCTTGTATTGTTGTAGCCACAGTAGTGGTCGCCCGAGAAGGAAGTGCACAAATGGGTAAATGAAAAAGAAAAGGAAATTATTTTTTATAGAATGGTTATTCATTCCAATGATGTGGATTGTCATGATCAGATTTGCATGAGTAGGGGAGCCTTCTTTTTTCTGGCTACTATCCTAAGGCTGAAAGGAACCTTGATAGATATGATACACTTGACGTTATAAGAATAACTTGTGAAGTTCCTCCACACCGTTGGCCACAATCTGAGAAACCACAAGATTACCCACAACTTTGGGCACTCAGGAGAGACAATTAGTTGATACTTCCACAAGGTGTTGAGGGATATCTTAGGACTCCACAAGGATTTCTTTCTACCACCTAGTCCAAACACCCCTCCTAAAATTAGTTGGAACGAACATTTTGTTCCATTCTTCAAGGCAATTCTTGTGTTGTTACAAATTTCTTTTATGAATTTTTATCCTTATCATATTATTGGTTGACCGTAGAATTGATGATTATATCATATTGTATAGGATTGTGTTGGAACTATCGATGGAACCCATATAGCAGTCACCGTCAATGTCAACATGCAGGGTAAATATCGTGATAAAAAAGGAAACACGTCGCAAAATGTTATGAGTGTGTGTTCCTTCAATCATGATTTTTAGTACTGCCTTGCTGGTTGGAAAGGGTCTGCTACGGACAGTCGTGTTCTAGCTTTAGCTCTATCAAGAGAAAATCCTCTTGTTGTTCCCCCTGGTAAGCCAAATCATAGTTTAATATACTCAAGGGTACAATCAATGTTTCACGTTTTAATAATATACTTTATTTATGTAGGAAAATATTTTCTAGTGGATGTTGGATATCCCAATGCACCTGGATTTATTTCTCCTTATCAGTGTACATGCTACCACGTGAAGGATTTTTCAAGAGATAATCCAATAAACTCTTGACAAGAGTTGTTCAACCATCAACACTCCTCTCTTAGAAACTCAGTAGAGCATACATTTGGTATTCCCAAGTAGTATTTTCCAATCTTGAGGCATGCCACCTCTTATTCTATCATGAGACAAGCCCATATTGTATTAGCATGTTGCATACTACACAACTACATTATCTTAGAGGACGGAATTCCATCATAAATTGGCACCAAAGAGGAAGATGATCGTGATGGGATAGATGTACCAATGCTGGAGACATATGGGTTGTCTCGGCGTGATAGAGACCAGTGGGCATAGTTCTGAGATGATATAGCAAGTAGAATGTGGGAAGAGTATAGATCCCAAGGATAGTTGTTCTTTTATGGGTCAAGACTACATGATGGTTTCCTTTTTCTTATGTTTTTCTCTGCAATTATTGGACTTGTATCCAATTCAATGTATTTTATTTGAGTAAACTGATGTATGAATATACTTTGATATACATGATGGTTTCCTTTTTCTTATGTTTTTCTCTACAAGTATTGGACTTGTATGGGTTAATGTGTTTTATTTGAGTAAACTGATGTATGAAGATACTTGTATATACATGATGGTTTCCTTTTTCTTCTGTTTCTATCTGGAAGTATTGGACTTTTATGGGTCAATGTGTTTTATTTGACTAAATTGATGTATGAAGATACTTTGATATACATGATGGTTTCCTTCTTCTTCTCTTTCTATCTAGAAGTATTGGACTTTTATGGGTCAATGTGTTTTATTTGAGTAAACTGATGTATGAAGATAATTTGATATACATGATGGTTTCCTTTTTCTTCTATTTCTATCTGGAAGTATTGGACTTTTATGGGTTAATGTGTTTTATTTGAGTAAACTGATGTATGAAGATACTTTGATATACATGATGGTTTCCTTTTTCTTCTGTTTCTATCTTGAAGTATTGGTCTTTTATGGGTCAATGTTTATACCATTAACAACAATTTGTATACATAGCATGGCATACATAGAATTAATGATGAGCATGGATGAAATTGGTAACATGAGCCAAATATCTTCTTCCTCAAAGAAGATAATGTGGACAAAGTAAATGGAACACAAGTTTCTAGACTTTCTCCTCGAGAAAGTACAACTAGGAAGAAAATGTGATAGAGGTTTCAAAAAAGAAGCATGGACCACCATTGAGAGGTGGTTCAATGCTAATATGAAGCTCAATCTATCAAAGGAAAACTTCAAAAATAAGCTAAAAGCTTGGAAGCTTGCATATAGAGTGATGAAAGAGATAAGAAATACAAGTGGTTTTGCTTGGAAATGAGGCAACTCATTGCATGGATGCTGAGGATAGCATGTGCGATGAGCTTCTGAAGGTAGGGTGATCTCTCTACTATTTTGATGAAAATAATATTACCTTCTTTTAAAGTTAATAGTGAAGGTAGGGAGATCTATCCCTGAATTGAGTCAAGGTGTATTCCTAATGGTATATGACACCGTTGTGGGTGAATGTGAAAAAGCCAAAGGGTTCTTGTTGATGACTGAGGAAGAGAGAGTGGACTGGATTGCAGCCACATGTGGTGGATGATAGTTATTTTCTACATACTTTATCAAACTTTATCATGAGTTGAAACTTTAATTATACTTGTTCACATACACTGATACAATTGTCTTTTGGTTGATGATTCTTTATGATTGTTTATGGTTGATGATGGTTTATCAAACATAGTTTTTTTTTATCAAGTATATTCTGAGATAATGAAATGTAAATTGGTTTCCTAAAGACCCTGTCATTGCCCATAAGGGCACAGCCATCCAACCTTCTCTATATTTTTATGATGTTGATTCATCTGTAAGAAATGATACTTTGTGATTGATGTTCTAAAGATTATAAGCTTTAATAAAATACAATAGAATATCTATTGTTGAGGACTATTTCTCATTGTTGTGACTTCATTGGACTATTATTCGTTGTGACTGCATTGCATGTTCAAGATGTTGTTAAGTTTATCCACTGATTGGACTATATGCCAGTGGCTATGAACATCAATCACAAAAGTATCGTTTCTTTTCTAGCTTGCCATTATTTTCTAAGAAATTCAAAATGCCAATTCGTGACTGCATTGGACTATTTCTCATTGTGACTGCATTGCATGTTCAAGATGTTGTTAAGTTTATTCATTGATTGGACTGTATGTCAGTGGCTGTGAACATCAATCACAAAGTATCGTTTCTTTTCCCAACTTGCCATTGTTTTGTAAGAAATTCAAAATGCCAATTAGTGACTGCATTGGACTATTTCTCATTGTGACTACATTGCATGTTCAAGATGTTGTTAAGTTTATCTACTGATTGGACTGTATGCCAATGGTTGTGAACATCAATCACAAAGTATCATATCTTTTCCATCTTGCCATTGTTTTCTAAGAAATTCAAAATGACTGCTTTGGACTATTGCTCATTGTGACTGCATTGCATGTTCAAGATATTGTTAAGTGTATCCACCAATTGGACTGTATGACAGTGGTTGTGAACTTAAAGGTGCACCCCTATGTCTGATGCTATACTTTTGTATCGATTTGAATAGTCATAGAGTTGTTGAGTATCATATTGAATTTTGAGGAGGATCCTATATGTATAGTAGTTGAAAGAGAGATATATGATCCACTTGATAAATACATTGACTTTCTGCATAAATTCAAAATGCCAATTAGTGAAACATATACACCACAAACCCATTATAGTAATTATAAATACTTGCTACATATAAACGTGTTGAATTGAGGGTCCCCAATAATTAAAATTTCTTAGAAAACAATGGCAAGCTGGAAAAGAAACGATACTTTGTGATTGATGTTCTAAAGATTATAAGCTTTGATAAAATATAGTAGAATATCTGTTGTTGAGGATTTTGTTCTACATCAATAGTACTAATACAACTTAATGTTCTTAGGTGTTCTAGTCTAAAACATCTTAAAATAAGATAGCCTCAAAACAAAAAACAAAAAGATCAATTTATTCACCCAGAATGCACAAAAAAAATGTTTTCCAAACATCCTAAGAGGAGAAGTTATGACAGTGAGGGTTTGAAGCTGCTCTTGGTATCAAATGCTTTGTATGATGTTTGAGCTTTGAAGGAGCCAACCATAACTGGGGCTATTCACTAGCTAGTTAATCATCTAATATTTAATTCTGACCAGGAAATCTGGTGGATGACAAATTGTTGATTCTTGGTCTACCATACAACTCAATCCTTGGAATTTAGACATTGACCATATCCTCTGGTATGCTTAATTGTTAGGCATTGAATTAGTACCATCCCAATAGAGTTAACGTGTTTCGTGAACCTACCTTAGAATAAGAAATAAGAGGTGCCTCTGTGCAGCCTATAGACTTTAGAGCCACTTGTGCCCTCAATTAGATAGTAAATTTCAATTAATGTTTTCTAGCAATTCAATGAAATAGAGCTTGTGCTTTGCTCATCATAGAGAACTCCAATGATGATACAAGATCTATATTAGGTTTTCATGTTAGATCATGTTATGGATAGAAACTTATGACACTTATGATTGAGCACTTAGAAAAGCATGAAATTAATGTGAAGTTAATAAGCTAAATAGTTTACACAAAAATGAATTACAAACTCTTGCAGTGATTTTTTTTTGCAATAACTGTTCACTCCTCTTATTACAATAGAAATTGGACTTACAGTCAATTTAGTTTACTAGTCTTTTGGGAACAATAGCGGCAATATCATTATCAAAAAATATGATGAATCTACAGCCAATGGTACTACAAGAGTCACCTTAGAATCACAAACTAGTGAGGAATTGCCTGATTGGTTTAGGGTTTTTTTTGTTAACTAGCTAGTTGTGGAAATTAGGGGATTGTCATCCTTCAATCTCTAGTGATATACATGCAGGGTGTCCAATCCATTTGAGTTGAATTAATGGACAAACAAGCATGCCCTCCCTTGACCGTTGTTTTCATTAAATGTGATTTTATAGACATATTAGATTGCATTTGTTAGCCTTGTTTCTTTTTAACATATTTAAGTGGAATACACCTAAGGAGTACCACAAGATGAATGCTTAATTTAATGCATTGTTAAGGTGTAGTCTCATAACTATCCATTTCTAATTCTTCAGACATGGTTTTATAAATTGTGTTTTGGTAGATGACTGTATTGTTCATGATTTTGTATGTATATACCCTAACCATCTTATTATTAGTGTTGCATTACGAAATTAAGTGGAATAATTCTACTTTGTTCAATGCTCTATTTCATCTTGAATTTATTTTCATTTTTCATTCATTTTTAAAAACCACGTGATAGGTACAGAAATAGAAATGGATAGTTATGAGACTACACATGATGATAAATTGAGACTACACATATGCTGACATTAAAAATGTTTGAAATAGCTTCTGGATTCAATTTTGTAGATATTTTTGGCATCAACATTTATTATCACACTCTGTGATCCTTCGTCGGGATGGAGAGAGCAAAATGATTGAAAGAAAAGTCCATCATTTTGGTCTATTGCACTCTTTTTGATCTCTTTCATCCTGATGATGGATCACAAAGTGTGATCCAAAACTATCTACACAATTGAATCCAGAAGCTATTTCAAACATCGATGCCAAAAATATCGACATATGTTGATAAAAAATAAGCTATTTGATGATTGTTTACTATTCATGTTTGTAAATGGTCAATATTTTTGATGGTACTCCTTGGTGTATTCCATTTAAAAATAAACAATTTTTAGTTTTTTCTATCATGTTTACTTTGTAGATGCTGGATTGACCATCTAACAATACGGAAAGTAATGGGAAGAATGAGCGAGATATGAGATGGTTCCTCATCGAATGTGGGGCATAAGGGCAATAGAGCATGGATTTCCTTGCATTTTCTTATTTAACGGTGTGTTTTCACACCACCATTCAGTTCATTGATATTGTTCTTCCCATCTTCTGTCTGATGCTATAGTTGTATCATTATATTTTTTTGTTTAAATTCATAATATCAACATAAATGAAACTTTTTCAATTTGTATTGATAGAATATAGTCATGTTGTTATATGAATGAATAAAAAAAAATTTGATACAGTGGTGATGGCTATGATAAATGTCCCTATGTGTGACTGTGGTGATGGAGCACGTTGTGTGTTGAGGATGTCACACACAGACACTAATCCAGAGTGTAAATTTTAGACATGCATAAATAAGAAAAAGGTTGTTAATTGCACAATATTTAAATGTTTACAAAGAATAAAAATTAGTCATTATAGCGAGACTAACTTAGATTTATATTGTAGGATGGCAGTGGATGTGGCTACTTTTGGTGGGCTGATGACACCCCATCACTGTCTACATCATCTGCACCTTCTACACATATACCTGTTGTGGATGACGAGTGCAAGTCTTGCAAAGTGCTCGAGAAAGCTATTGCAAAAGTGGAGGCCACCTATAAAGTCGAAGTCATGTTTCTACGATGTT